>CM038218.1:163253049-163831729 GCA_021442155.1 Cymbidium sinense
TTGATTTTTAGATTTTTGGTAAATTGATTTGAAGGGTTGAATTGATCTTTGAGAAAATCAATCAAGTTTGGATTGATTTGGGATTTGATTAAGACTAAGTCTATAAAATAAAATCATAGAGTTTAGTCTAGGATTGATTTGATTTAGTTTTGGATTTGGATAGGATTTGGATTTGATATTTGATATTTGAATTTGGATGAATTGAATTTGAGATTTAATTTTGGCTTAAGAAGGTGAACATGGATTTGGTTTAGGCTATAGGGTAGGTAAGTCTCCCTAAGTCCTAAGGCATGTCCCAATCCTATGATTAACCCTTCTAAGTCTGTAAGCTTAAGTTAAGTGTCAACCTAGTTTCTAAATGTATCTTATGACTAAGGAAGTCTTAATGTCTAGAAGACTCTGTTAGAAGTATTAATCCTCACTCCAAAAGTGAGGTCAAGTATGGACACCCAGGAATACTAGGCATTAAGTAGCCTCACGAGGTCATTTGATTACCTCACTTCGGTTAATAAAGGCACATACCCATTTGATTTCATTCTTATGTATTTTTATATTCAAATTTTGATAGAGCTTTAATTCATATACATAAATAATTCAATCAAATAAAATACAACTTTGCATGATTCTCATTCTTCTAATTACTTATACATCCATATGTATTCAAGCAAGCAAGTATATAGTCTGGACATTCCGAGAATACGAGGCTTTAAGTACCCCAAAGAGTCATGTTTGATTTTACAGTTAAAATACATGAACCATTTAAAATTGAATTAATTAATTGAATTAATTAATGATTTGGAGCTTTCTTTCTTATGTTCATGTATACAAATCTACATGTGTTTGAATGCCAATAAGTATATAGTCTCGACATCCTGAGAATATGAGGCTTTAAGTAGCCCCACAAAGGTCATTTGATTGCCTCAGTTCCCTAGTTAACAAAGGCACGTAGCTATTTGAGGTCATTCCTATGTATTTTTATATAAGAAATCAGATAGAGCTTTAAATTTACATATATTAAATAATTCAATCAAATGAAATATAAATTCTAAATAAATACATTCATCATTCAAGTGTGCTAAAACATATTGTATGTATAGATACACTTATGATTGAATCATATGCATATCATATATGATGGAAAAGGTATGGTTTGATAAGTGTCATGTGATAGTATTCAATTATATTAATAAAGATGCCTTTCATGTTAAAAGGTATTTAAAATTAACATAAACTTAGGATTAATAAAATATTTAATAAGTCATTCACTAAAGAAAACCTAAATCATAAAATGTACTTTAAAAGTGACTTTAAGGTAGGGATTAAAGGGAAATCCTCTTCCTTCTCTTTATAACACTTAGATGCTAAGTTTAAATCATATGAAACAACATAAAATATAAATTAAACTTGCAAATCAATTAAACAACTTGAAATGAAACCAAACTTTATGCTAAATTAAATCCTTCTACACTTAGAAAATCATAACTTTAATGTTTAGTGAGACACACCACACAAAGCTTTAACACACACATTAGAACTAAGCCACTACTTCTAGTATTAAGTTAGGACGGTGTATGTATGGTGTATGATTTATTTTATGATATAATATTTTAGACCGGATGTCAGGGTGTATGCTTCGTAGATTAGATGGTATGATGTTATTATCCTAATCATATTTTCTGCAGGGAATTATACTTAAGGGGTGGCTTAAAAATAAATATAAATGCTCTCTTTGCAGGTTACACCCCTATGCATAATCCAAATTATGATAGGTCAGCTTGGTTACCCATGTGCAGGGTGCTAAGTCCAAATTATATATATAATTTCTTAGGCTTATATGTATGTTTAGTTAACCTCTATTTTACAAGTGTAGTTAGATTTTCTTTTTCCATATAAATGTAATTTTGAAATAGAAGTTAAGATTAGTGCTATGGGGGATTAGGATAAGCAGTGGCTAGAAGACTTAGTCCTAGGGTGCCATGTGAAGCCTTTGGAGCCAATCAAAAGAAGAAGGAACCAATCAAATCAAGGAATGAAAATAAGAAGTGAAGAAATAAAGACCCTCATAGCATTTATTGAATTCTAAATTATAATTATTCTTTTATTGTTCCTGATTGTATAAGGGTAGAGCTCGACTACACATCTTTTTTTATTTTTGGGTTGTATGGCGGTACTCGACTGCACGTGCCTCTTATTCTTTTATAATAGATTATAAATTATTTAATGATTTTTTTAGATTGCATATTATAAATGACATGCTTTTCATAGTTTCTTATGTTCGATGCTTTGAATGTGTGGCCTGGATGCGGTAGGCTCTTAGGATAAAATAAATTGTGTACCCAACTGATAACTCATAACTAAAAATTTTAAATAACTCATAACCTCACCATAAAGCTTAGGCTATAATCAGATAATTAAAGATTTAGCAACCCTTATGTCTCACATCATGCATGCATCTTGATCACTCTTGCTAAAATGAGGGCCTCCATCCTTACACAATAAGGACTACTTTATTCATTAGAGAAACCCCTAATGATGGAGCTTCACCCTCTTTCTCTCTTGATTTAGCCAATAACCAATTTTCATCATGCATTTAGGCATAAATAAATCACAAGCCTTTTTGTCAAAAATGAAGTAAAATTTGTAAAGATTTGCATTTTTTTAAGACTAAGTCATATGCTCATACCACTCATGCTCTAGTCTCTTAGAGAGTGGGTTTATGACTTTAGTCTCTTTCAAATTAAATGATTACCTTAGATATCTTGCAATTCATAAGACCATACTACATAGTTTTGAATTGTATGAGGAGTTAGCTGGAGGCCATTCTAGGCAGTTGTAAGTCTAGAAGTTGGACGGTTTACTCTCTCTTGTGGTAGTAAACCCTTATGTCCATATCTCGTTTAGATTTAGGTCATGCTTTAGCCTATGCTAAAGCTCCATAAATTTCAAATTCGAGGTTACTATTTCCTTCGGGCTACAAGCATAAATCCTCACCTCTTAGGTATTTTCATAATCTTGTATTGGTGGATTATAAGACCTAGCAATCTAATAAAATTTTAACTCAAACAAAATAAATCACTTCAATTTCAAATATATAAAATAGGATATATTAGAATGCTCACTAACTTCCTAGTATCATGAGCATTCCTTCTCCCTTTAGATTCCAAAAATAAGTCTTCTCCTTGAACTTTCTTAATTAATTTTCCAAAAATAGTCAATCCTTTGATAGTGTTAACCTTGAAACCTTTGGAGACCTTAATTGTCTACTTTAATCGAGAGTATTCTTAGAGAATTTCATTCTCTAGGATGTAATTAACTTTGGAGGCTTGCTTTCATAGGAAACTTAAGAACCGACATAAAATAAACCCTTCTTTGCTTTTCCATGTAAAGTAGGGGAAAGATCTCTGGTATATTTGAAGAGCCATCATACCTTAGGAGCCTTTATTAGGTGATTAGGTCCATTATAGGGTGATGTCTCTATCTTTCAAGATAGTACACCATATCTTAATGTCATACCCAATCACTTCAATAAGTACCCCTAAGATCTGGTGTAACATTCAAAGATAAACACCACACTAATAATTAATATGGAAATATATTAAAGTGTTATTGATGATGATTGCTCACATATAATCTAAACTATGTTGGGAATTCATCTTCGACTTTTTTATTAATAGTGATAGCATTAACCAAGTTTAATAAGTTCACGAATAACCTTAACTCAAAAATCAAACTATAATTAGAAAAGCACTATTTTTAATTAAAATCAAAATGAGATATTGTGTCATTAATGCTTACTCAAGAAAAGGTAAAACCTTATCACAATTTATCAAAATAGTAATTTCCTTAAGTTCCTTATCATTCAAATATCATGATGTGCTTTTACCCAATGCTTTTATAGATGGTTGAAAAGTGGATATCACATTTGGTGAAGAACCAACGTCGTTAGTATTATCTGAAAATGCATGTGGCTCAAAATAGTAGGAGTAGAAATTTGTAGTCTCTTAAGCTACGTAAGCTTCACATATTGAGCCTTCGGGGTGTGCTTTTTTTTGCACATTTCTTTTTAGTTTATTCAAGAATTTACATGAATTTTATAAAAGAAGTAAGTCTAAATTGAATTTTAATTGACTTTAGTACTATCAATAGATATGTACCTCACAAATGGGTACATCAAGTGATTTTGTATTAGACCTCCACTCTAGCTTCATATGGTAAATGTATTGCCAAGTGATCCATAGATTAAAAAAAATTGAGGTGGGGGGATACCATCTCGAGCTTACAGATAATTACTAGAATGTTTACTTCTCGTTGTTGTATAACTTCCACATTTACTCGAGCTGAGGATACTTCTTTAAAGAAGAGACTAAGATCAATCAAAGGATTCGATTTGCTCAAAAACAAATGCAGAAAGTATTATCAAAAATTGTGGTAGTAATGGTTCTTCATTCCATAGAATTTTTTCGTCCTCAATATTTTCTCAAGTTGGATGCATACTCATATGGTAACTTAAATGACTATACCCACTCACAAATTTTATTTGTTGTGCTAATGTGAGGCAGTATTTGACTTTAAGCTTATGAAATGTACCAACTGTAGTCTCTCTGAGCTCTAACTCTTTTCTACAGTAATATTCCTTCAAGTCCAACCTACCTACATTATCTTTAATTTTGCATTCATCACTATGTTGAAAATATTATTAAAATAATTTTTCTCTATATGCATCACGTCAAGATTATGCCTTTCTAGATTAGACTTCCAGTATGATACATCCCAAAAAAATACTCATCTTTGTTCAATTATATGTCACACCGAAACCTAGTGCACCACTATTAGCTAAAATAGAAGAATCAAATATAGTTGGGATAGAACTAATAATATGTTATAAATCATCCCCACTCAATCTTGTAGGTGACTTAGCCTTATGAACTCAATTTTTTTTGTCAATGTATCCTTATTTCTTTTGAATGAATGATCAATAGGGAGGAACATATGATGACAGTCAAACTAGGAATTTTTTGATCATTTTTAAGAACGAATGTCTTGATAGATCCATGCAATATGAACAAGCTAATTTCCTAATATTGTTCCAAAGATTTCATATCGAAGAAAGTCATTGATAGTCCACATAAGTGATGCTTTTAATTGAATGTCTTGCTTTGTAGCTATTTCATATGTCAATACACTAACATCCCATAAAATTTTATCAATAGTGTAAGTAGACATCAATCTTTGCATTAGGATTATGTGATCCAGGAATGATCAAAGTTAAGAACATATAAGGGTTATTATGCACATCTTTAGTGGTAAATTATATGGTGTAACTATCATTGGCCAACATGAATAGAGTGATGAGAACTGACTAAACAATGTGAAATGATTAGCGCAAAGGTCAAGTCTTATGTTTCATGGTTCAATTGTAGAATCTAGATAAATGCTATTGAAATGCTTCCACGCTTCTCCATCTGATGAATGAATCAAGGTATGTGATGCATTTGCTCTATTGTGATGTCATCACATGTGCTAAGTTGTACGTATGGAAGCATACAGTCTCTACAAATGTGGAGTTAATGACGAATAGAATAGACACTTGTGTGGTACATATTTTTACTTGCTTTGTTTTCTACTGTATGGCTTGAACCTCAGGGCCTGGTAAAAATTGTATTCAATATCCTGTGCACTATCCTTGTAATATAATATACAATCATTCACAAACTAGTTACTTTTTTTTTCTCAATTTTATATATATATATATATATATATATATATATATATATATATATATATATATAGGTCTTGACTAAGTTTTCTTATGAATTTGATTCTTTTAGCGACCATGTAAATTGGTAGTTTTAATACTTAGCATTCTTACGATCATATATAGCTCATGGTTCATCATTCTCATAATGGTCGCTTTACTACTTTTAGTAGATCATATAACTTTTGAGCATCTTTATTAGGTGGCATCCTTCATTCTACTCTACTCATCATAGACTATTTCTTCATAAGTTTTTGTAGAATCATATTCGCTTGAGGGGCATGCATGGTCGTTGAGGCACCATTGTCAATATCAACATATGGTTCGAACTCACCATGTGAAGTTCAGAACTAATAATTTGGTTGAAAACCTATGCAATAAAAGTCTACTTTGAGTACATCTGGCGTAAAGAAAGTCTAATTCTTGTGCTTTGCACATAGACATTAAAACTTTTCTTCAAAAATGTAAGAAGCAAATTGATATGCCATGTATGCTCAACACCATTCAAGAATTGATCGCTAGTTAATCCTTTTACTTGAATACAATTTATTTTACATCCATGACCACTCACTACGGATTCCATAATCTCTAAATTGAAAAATATTGAAATTCAATTAAAATTTTATCCAGAACATAAGTAGTATTGATTGCATAATTAATGAAAAATTTCATATTACACCCTAAGTGTCTAAGTCATTCACAATGAACAAAATTTTTTACAATTGACATAGTTGTAACCCATAATCACATAATGCTTTTTTTTATTAAAAAAACTAAAACCAACTTATATTATAAAATCTAAATAAATTCATCAAAAGTTTATAAATCATATAATTAAAAAATTTTATACATTAAATGATTTAGATGATTAAATAAGCTTAAATTCTGAAATCCTAACTTTACAAAATTTACAAAAACTAGTATTGGCACCTAAAGATCTACACAAAAATAGATATTTCAATGTGCTATTTAATAAATTCAAATAAATTAGGAGAATATTTAACCTAAAATCCTTTAAGATGCCTCCAAACCTTAAATCCCTATTCCTCACAAACCAACGGATGAAATCATGAAAAAACGGAAATAGAAGGAAGAGGTTGAGGCATACCTTTGATTCTAAAGAGAAAATAGAGAAAGTAAAGATGATTGGATGCAAGTCGGTGGGCCCTAAGTTTCATTCCATTGTCGATTGAGAGAGAGAGAGAGAGAGAGAGAGAGAAATCGGGGAAATGGCTCGGGTAGGGGGAGTGGCCAGTTTCATAGGCCTATAATAATGGTTTCTGGCAACTTTTTCTGTAGATTATTCACCGAAAATAGTTACAATGGCTTAATATGTTGGAAATTCAATTGAGTTTAAGTGATTTGAGCCTGATGTCCTCGTCATTCATAAATCCCATCGTAAAGATTTCCAGTTGACTATCTGGTCAATTATTCATGCGGTAATTATCGATGAAAAAATCTGCTAGAAATGCCGATGAAAAACTATAGTTTTTCTATAGAGGAATCATTTGAAACAAATTGTAATTGAGACAAAATTATATTTGTGCAACAAACTTCAGAGAATGACTACTCTTTGGAAAGTTTGAAGACTATAAAAAACTTTAAGAAATTTTTAATGAGAATAATGAATTCTGTATTAACACAATATAGATCTAAAAAAAGTTTTTGTCTTTGAATTTATATTTTTACGTATGGGATTAATTGAATAAAATTAATTCAAGTAAAAATAATTGATGAATGATTAGTTTTTGTGCAAACTTATGCATATTTTTGAGTGCTTGTCCCCATAGGAAACTAAGCCATTTAAATATTTTGAGATATATTTAAAATCTTAAAGTCTTGTTATCAATTGAATGTGTCGTAATTAAATATTTAAGTTATCAATAAAATGATGCTGTCCTTAGTTGAACTTTTCTAAGCTTATACCTTCTAAGATCTTTCGATGAGTTAATTAAAAATTTTTTTTAACTTAAGTCTTTTAAGATTTTGAATATGTAGGAATGATTGTAATAAAATTAAGTCTAAATTCATGATATAATTAAAATTTATATACCTAATGTTTATAGTTTTTTAGATTTTTTAGGTAATTAGAATACATGTATATTTCAAGGCATATGCCTTTAAGGATTTTGGATGAGATAAAAAAACTTATACCTTACGAGGTTTATACTTTTAAAATTTTAAGATGATAAAAATATGTACCATCTAATGCTAATACTTCTATAATTTTTAAAGAACATTATTTATACATTTTGAGGTATTTGACTTTTGAGATTTTTAAAAAATTAGTGCCATATAAGAATTTGGTGTTTTGAGATATTTAGTGAATTTATAATTTTAAGTCTTTTATCTTTTGAGATTTTTTAGATGATTTGTATATTTTATGACATTTAACTTTTAAGCTTTTAAAGAAACCATACTTTTGAGATTTTAATTCCGAGATTTTTACATGATATGTACCTTCTAAGATTTTTATCTTTTGAAATTTTGGAGAAGTTATACCTTTTGAAGTTTTTATCATTTGAGATTTTTGAATGACTTATACCTTTTGAGGCTTTCACCCTTCAAATTGTTTAGAGGATTTACACCTTTTGAGGCTTTTTTTTTATGATATTTTAGTAATTACACATTTTTCATGATTTTTTATCTTTTAAAAGTTTTTGGGTATTTTAGCCATCAAAATTTTTACATAATTCATATTTTTTTAGGCTTTCACCTTCAATTTATTTTTATAAATTTGTATCTTTTGGGGACTTTTCTTTGGAGAGTTATAGATGAGAAAAGACCTTATTAATTACTTGCTCTCATAAAGTTTTGTATAGTGAGGTTGTTGTCTACTACTAGCTCCTACTTTCTTATAAATGTGCCTTTATGAATTTAGAGTAGAGATGTACCACTTACTCCCATAAAGTTTTTTTGATTAAAAAGATAAAATGAAATGGTATTTATAAAACCTTACTTGAAAATGGTAGATCTCCAATTGTGTTCAAGAAATGGAGAATATAATTTAGCTTTTTTAAATCTTAGTGAGAAGAGGAGCATAAGTTTTTTTGCTACTTCAAGATAACATTATGTTATTGGATCTATTGGATATAATGGATAATACTTTAGAAAATGTATTGAAGTTCATATCAAAAAATTTTATGATGAGTGTCAATAAGGTGATGTTTATTTAAGTCCACAAAGGATGATGGAACGTTATAGGTTAGCTAAGTAGTGTAAAAGTATGGATTGAATTGATAATGTCCAAAAGATCTTAATAAGACTACGGCAAAGGGGCATGCAACATACTAATGATGGGACATTGCATGGGTAGCATTAAACTGATAGCTTGTTATTGATTTTATGGTAGAAGAATTCCATAATACAATGGTGGTTCTCTTTATTATCCATTGTTCTCTAAGAATTAAAGGATTTGAGCATCAAGTTTACTCCATCCTATGAATATGATCTTTCAAAATTAAGCCTAGATGGCCTTCATCAACTAGATTATATTGTCTCATTTGATGAATTACTTGCCATCTATTGAAGCAATGCTTGTAAGTTCAATATTTCTTATAGATATTGTTAAATTATTACGTGCTAGAATATTTGTGATACTAGAGCGAGGGTTTAATGTCTCAAATTTATAGGAAGATTCAATAAACACATACATAAATAAAAGTTACAAGAGACATTAGAATTTTTTAGCAAAAATTTTAAAAACTCTTAGGTCTAATATGGTTCAAATAATATATTATATATGAGATGTAACAAGAGCTTGCTATTCCTGATAATTGGAGAAGATAAAAAAATATTGAGGAGCTTAGTTGACCTCTTATGACTATATAATAAAGATTATTATATAAGTAGTACAGAGTAATGATGATGGTTAGTGATAGTCGTTTGGTGAAGATGATTTAGTAATAATGGTTGAGAGACTATGATCAGGTGTTGATTATTAAAGGATGACAAGGAAGTGATAGTGATTGGGAGATGCAATAATGTAATAGTGATTGAAAGGTGACAATTAGGCAACATTGATCAAAAGATGAAAGTTTGGCAATGACTATTGAGGGATATTAGTGAGATATGCCAGTCAAATGAAGATGACTACGTAACAACAATCGAGAGAAGATGATCAGATAATAATGGCTAGGAAATGGAGGTTGATCTAGGATGATAGGATGATAACAATAAACATCAGCATTAATCATTAGGTAAAGCTCTAGAATTTTTTTTATATTTTCTAGCTTTCTCTAATTTTAAGTTTAGACCTCCCTATATCGAGATTTTTATTTATAATTTTAAAAATGTGACATTTTGGTTACCTTGGACAAAGTTCATTTTGGTTACTTTGGACAAAGTTCAAAACATTCAAGAGAGTGATATTGAACTCATTGGATTTTTTTTATTCAGGAAGCTTGATTTGAATGTAATCGTATAAGATTTGGAGATTATTTGACTTTTTAATCAATGTTTTAAATTTTCCAACCACATTTTGAATATTTGATTTGAGATCATATTTGAATCATTATGGTGTCCTTGGATTTATCTTGATGAGATGTTCAGTTTGATTATAGGTTTTTTTAAATTAAAATTCATATGATTTTGAATTTAATTTTGAAAATATATCATCTGAAGATTGCATCAAGTTATGTATTTCATCAAATGAATTTTTGATAGAAAGGGAAAAATCACTTACCGCGATCTTTATTAGATTACACTGAAGCAATCCTTTTCTTCAGGTCAAATTTCTCAATTATTAGTAGACAAATAACATTATCTCCTGCAATTAAGAAATCTAGGTTAAATGTATTGATAGGGATTATTTTAAAATAGCTTATTTGAATTAGTTGTTTAGGCAAAATTTTTTTAGAAAAATAGCCTGTGGAGGTTTTAGGCGACGAATTTCCACGTCAGTCGTCGTCAAGCGACTGGTGGTTTTACAAACCAAGAGAGAGAGAGAGAGAGAGAAAGTTTTATTTTTTATTAATTTTTAATTAATATAATTATTTAAAATATATAATTTAAAATATTTTTATAAAATATTTAATAACTAAATATTTATATATTTAGTTATTAATTTTTATTTATATATATAATTAAATATATAATTTAAAAATATTTTAATTATATATATAAATTATAAATTTATTTAATATTTTTTTATTAATTATAATTATTTAAAATATACAATTTTATTAATTTTTGTTAATATATAATATAAAAATATTTAAAATATATAAATAAATAAATTTTAATAAATAAATAAAGAAAGAATAATTATATAAATATTTTATAAATTATATAAATAAAATATATATATATATATATATTTATTTAATTATTATTTATTTATTTAAAAATATTTATTTTTTAAAATATATAATTAGTTAAATAAATAAATAAATTTGTAAATTATATAATATTTTATTTATATATTTATAAGATATTTAGTTTTTTATATATATAAATATTATTATATAATATATATAATATATATATATAATATATAATAATAATATTAATAATATATATATATATATTTATTTTTCTTTATTTATTTATTAAAATATTTTTTATTTATTTTTTTATATTTTATATTTTTTTATATTTTTTTTTTTTTACTATATAGACTTATATTAATAAAAATATATATAATTAAAATATTCTATAAAAATTATTTTTAAATTATTTATAAGTTAAAAAATATTTATATAATTTAAATATATAAATAACTATAAATATATATATATAAAATATATATATATAATTACTTTATTTATATAATTTATAAAATATTTATATTATTTATTCCTTTCTTTATTTATTTATTAAAATTTATTTATTTATATATTTTAAATATTTTTATATTATATTAACAAATATTAATAAAAATTATATATTTTAAATAATTATAATTAATAAAAAATTTAAAATAAATTTATAAATTTATATATATAATTAAAATATTTTTAAATTATATATTTAATTATATATATAAAAAATTAATTAATAACTAAATATAAATATTTGGTTATTAAATATTTTATAAAAAAATATTTTTTATATATTTTAAATAATTATATTAATTAAAAAAATTAATAAAATAAAACCTCCTCTCTCTAATAAGTTTCTCTCTCTCTCTCTCTCTCTCTCTCCCTTTTGTAAAACCACCAAAAATACTGCTCTTTAGTCTTCCTCAAATAACTATTTTGCTAAAAAAAAAATTTTGTTCAAACAACTAATTATCATTAGCATAAAAATTTTAAAAATAATTTATTTGATATATAGATTTAGCTAAGTTTCTCAAGTTTAATTATTAACATTTTTTTCTTGAAACAATACGATAGAATTTACTGATGGTTAGAAGCCCTATAAAGAAAATAGTTCAATTTTTTTTATTAATAGTCAAACTCTCATGGATAAACTTCGACGTTTTTCATAACTAAGTTTAAAATGAGCAATAGATGAGAAGTTTAAGTTATGGATAAACATCTTTGTTTTCTCTCATATATATATATACATACTGGAGAATTTTATGGTAACTTTTGAAATTTATTAGAATCAAGAAGAAAAAAGCAAAACATATGCATATGAATAAAACATTATCTTTGATAGAAAGCTATTTTTGCAAATATACACACCATAATAAAAGAAACCTACTGAACATCAAAATTTTACATCTAAAAATAAGTTTCAACATTTGTTCTGGACTTAGTTTTGCACATACATAAATTTCAACACCTAAAAGAAATATGCTCTTTAAAGTCTTCCATAAAATCTCAATAGAAAATTTTAGAAGACCTGTTGAAAAAATAAAGGAAAAAAATATTATAACATTGTAATAACGTTACAATATATTTTCTTAACGTTATTATTAAAATGTTATTATAATAAAAGATTATGTAACTAATAATATAAATTAAATAAATTAATTTATAGTTTAAAATAACAATAACGATATTAATCATATGGTGATTTAATATTTGGCTCTCATCTAGGGTTGAAAATCAATTTTGAGGCCTCAAAATATTTTCGGGCTCGAGATCAACTCATAGCTCGAAAATTGATTTTGAGTCACCACTTTTTTTTTAATCGATTTTCAACTGATTTGAATTAAAAAATTTCAACTTTTTTGACCTCGAATTTGAATTGAGTTGGCTCATTTTAATCGAGTAGCTTGAATTTAACAAAACGATTATTAAAAATTTACAAAAATTTGAGTTAAGTGCATGAAATAAAAAATATATATGATTTTCAAAGAAATAATATTTATACTTATAAATTTATTATATTTATTTTTAAAGATTATAAGTTATAACTCTATACACTTAATTTTATGAATAATTTTATTGTTACAAACTTAAAAGTATTATATATAAATCTAAATATTTTTAATAATAGATAAATTCAATCCGATCTTGAGCTGGTTCGATCCGATCTGTGTCTGACTCAAGATCAACTTGAAAAAAAGTTCGATCCAAATCTTTGGTTCATACCAATGTAATCGATTAGATTATTGATCCAAATTTTGATTCGATTTTCAAGCAATCCTCGATTTTCGAGCTAAACTAATAATTTTACTCTCATCTTTCACCTATAAATAGATAATAATGTGAGCTCGAATGGTATGAGAAAATCTTAATATTCTCTCTTCCTTGCTCCATTCACAATTATTTTGTTATTATCTTCATTTCATTTTAGGGCAACAAGAGACACATGATTAGTTTGAAGTTTACATCGCCGATGTGTTGTATGCTCGATTAAAGGGGATATTGTATCTCACGAAAAGAGAGCAAAATTGATGCACCCAAGGCTTGATCTACTCTAAGGATAGTGTCATCGTCAAGTCTCCCTCCCACGCTAATCTCATTACTGTTATTTTTATTTGCTTAGTTGTGTTAAATTTATTTCCTAATTACAATTTATTTCCTTATAGTTCTAACAATCTTAGGGTAGATCAAAATATTTTCTTTATTTTAATTATTTTCACCAATTAAAAAATAATATGTCACAAATAAATCTTCATCATGATGATGTTAAGCTGAAAAATTTATAGAAACACACTTTAGAAGATGGAAAAAGAAAACTATATATTGGTTGGCATATTTAGGATTAAATTTTGCAATATATAATCATCCTTCATCTGAACCTAATTAGAAAAGAGAAAATAATTATTCTTTCGATGAAGGGTTAGGAAAAGGAAAACTCCACAAGAGATTGATTTTTTTTTTTTTTTTGTCTTGAGTGCATTCTTATTATTTTCGATCATTTTTATGATATTTTTTACATCAACATCTTCTTGAGATTTGGAAAGCACTTGAATCAAAATATGAAAATCAAGATGTGAGTCTAGAAAATATTCTCAAATCATTCTATGAATATAAAATGAGTGATTCTTACCGTATTAGATCAAGTAAATTCAAATATATATTCATAATCTAAATGAACATGACATAAGCATGAAGGATGAATTTATAGTTGCATCGATAATAGGAAAATTACCACAATCATAGAGTCAATTTGCACAAACACTTAGGCATAATAGAAATAAGATATCTCTTGACGATCTTATTATTGCACTTAGAATAGAAGAAAAATAAAAAGATAAAGATAAAACTCTCACTAAGATTGAATCTCAAACACATGACAATCTAATGGCAAAGAGAAATTTTAAACGAAAAAATTTTAAACCATTTAATAAAAAGTTTAAGAAACAAATTTTACACAAGTCTAACAATAAAAATAAAAATCCTAATGAGATTCAATATTGGGTATGCGGGAGAACCAATCATCTTACAAAGGCTTGTTATTATCGGAAAGATAAGACATCCGAAGAAAATAACAAAACCTTTGAGTAAAATTGATCTCGACCACAAATTAATATGATCACTTCCAATGCCAATGATTCTCTTTCTTTGAGGTATGTTAGCCTATCATTTGAAATTAATTTTTTATATTATTCTACCGACTGGTGGATAGATACTAGGACAATTGTACATATGAGTTTTGATAAATCTTGGTTTTCATCATACCATGGCATGGACAATGGAACATTAGCTAGTGTGGTTGGAAAAGGAGATATTGATCTAAAATTGACATCAGGAAAATATTAAAATTATATCCAATTTTGTATGTATCGAATATTATAAAATTTAATTAGTAGTTTGTAACTTGTTCAACATGATTATCGCCTTGTTTTTTAGTCAAATAAGGTTATTATAATCAAAAGTGGATCATTTGTGATGATATTTATGTAATGATTTATTTAAATTAAATTTATCATTTTTTAGCGATAAAGTATTTTGCTTAAATCCTTTTATTTCATTAATTATTTCTTCTAACATTTGGCATGCAAGATTAGGGCATGTAAATTACAAAACAATTAAAAGAATGATGTATATGAATTTAATATCTAAAAGTGATATCAATAAAGATGTGAAGTGTGAAATTTGCTCTCAAGCAAAACAAACTAAAAAATCATTTAAATCTATTTTTGTTAAGCAAAATGATTTATTAGATCTTATTCATAGTAATGTTTATGATTTAAATAGTAATTTAACTAGAGGAGGTAAAAGATATTTTATTACCTTTATTAATGATTTTTCAAAATTTTGCTATATTTATTTAATCAAAACTAAAGATGAAGTTTTTGATATATTTAACAAATATAAATTAGTAGTAGAAAATCAATTAAATAAGAAAATTAAAATTGTAAGATGAGTAGAGGTGGGGAATATATTTCACTTTTATTTAATAAAGTTTGTGAGGAAAATGGTATTATACATCAAGTTACCCTCCATATTCTCCTCAATCTAATAGAATAGTAGAAAAAATTAGAATATTAATTGATATGGTAAATGCAATGCTAATCTCATCAAATTTACCGAATAATTTATGGGTTGAAGCTTTATTAACAATTTTTTTTATTTTAAATCAAATTCTTTATAAAGATTCTAATAAAACACCTTATGAAGTTTGAAAAAAATAGAAAATCCAATTTGAAGTATTTAAAAGTTTGGATTTGTTTAGCTAAAATATCTATTGTAGAGTATAAAAAAAGAAAATTAGGACCTAAGATGGTATATTCATTGGATATTTTCTTATTAGTCCTCTTTATAGATTTCATATCATTAACATCGATATTAGTGATATTTCATTTAATACAATTATGGAATCTAGAGATGCTACATTTTTTGAAGATATATTTCTTATGAAAATAAGATTACAAAATATATTAATCAAAAAGAATATTCAATAGAAAATTCTATAGTAAATAATGATGATACTACTTTAATTAATAAAAATGAGGAAAATTTTAGAAAAAAGTAAAAGAATTAGAAAAGAAAAAATTTTAGGTATTGATTTTTATTCTCTTTTAACTGAAATATTTATTAAGAAAATAATCCCACGACTTTTGATGAAGCTATGAATTCAATAGTTGCACCATTTTGGAAAGAAACTATTAATAATGAAATAGATTCTATCATATGAAATAAGATTTGGGTACTTTGTGATTTACCTCCTAGTTGTAATCCTATTGGCAGTAAATGGATATTCGAAAAGAAATTAAAATCGGATAGATCTATAGATAAATATAAAGCAATATTAGTAGCTAAAGGATATACACAAAAAAGTAGTGTTGACTATTTTGATATTTATTCTCCGGTTGTTTGAATTTCTACAATTCATTTGTTTTTAGCTTTATCTTTAGTATATAATCTAGTTATACACCAAATGGATGTTAAAACTATAATTTTAAATGGTGATTTAGATGAAGAAATTTATATGGATCAAAGGTTTTATAGTAAAGGTCAAGAAAATAAATTTTATAAATTAGTAAAATTTTTATATGGATTAAAGCAAGCTCTAAACAATGGCATGAAAAGTTTGATAAAAGGATTGACATATGAATTTTTGATTAGTGAGTCTGATAAATGTGTTTATATTAAAGTTGTTGATCATGATTATGTTATTTTATATATTTATGTTGATGACATTTAAATTTTTGGTACAAATCTAAATATTATAAATAATATTAAAGAGTTTCTATCAACTCAATTTGATATGAAAGATTTAGGTGAAGCTAATGTAATATTAGGTATAAAGATTTATAGAAATGCAAATAACATTTATATTACTCAATTACATTATATTCAAACACTTTTTGAAAAATTAAATTATCAAGATGTGAGTCCTATAGGCACTTCATACAATTCTAGCTTATATCTTATAAATAATTTAGGTGACAGTGTATCACAATTAAAATATTCTCAAATAATTGATTGTCTTATGCATCTAATAAATTATTCTTGACCTGATATTGCTTATGCTATAGAAAAATTGAATAGATATGCTAGAAACCTAGTGGAGCTCATTGGAAAGCATTGAAAGAATTTTAAATATTTAAAAGGTACAATAAACTATTGCATTCATTATAGTAGTTTTACATAGCATGTATGTGAGGTCATTGCCATTGACTACTGCCATCACTATTAATGATAGAATTTTTTAGAGAGAGAGCAAAAATTAAAATGCTTAAAAAAATTTAAACAATTCGACATTATCCTAGTAATAACTAGCTTAGTTAATAATGTTTTTAACATTTATTGTCAAGATTATGAATTTGAATTTCATATATACAAATTTTTTTTCTTGATACTTATTATTCAAAAAAATCCATAAGGTGCTGCTTAAATTTTAAGTACTTTTGTAGTAGTAATCTATATCAAGAGAATAATATTTGTTGTAAATTAAAATGAAAGATTTACAAGCATGTGATGAGACATAATACACACACACATTTATATATATATATATATATATATATATATATATATATATATATATATATATATATATATTATTTTCAATTTAATATATTTTAATACTTTATTTATGCATGAAAAGGCAGCAATTTTAAAAAAATACTAATAATGATATTTTGATGAAATGTTAAATATTTGAGTGTTATGTATATAAATATAAAAAAAATATGTATTAACAATGTAAATATATAAGATTTGTGTGGTATGCATGTAAATACCCCAATTAAAATTTAGGTAAGTTGTCCAACATAGTTGTTGATGAATTAAATTAAATGAAAGATAGTTCAAAATTTTAAAATAAAAATATCTATTTGAGCTCAGATAATGCTCTTAGGAGATGCACTGCAAAAGGTTTTGTAAAAGCAATTTTAAGGGATTCTTCTCTGATAAAAATCAATTAGGAAATTTCTCATATATGAAGATTAAGCTATCATTCAATCAAGAAATTTTAAGTTCAAGTCTTTGCATATATATCATATGTATAAATTTACGATTAAATTTGCTCTAATATCTCAAAAATATCATAATTTTAAATAGTTTCTTGTAGTTTTTATGTCTCAACAAAAAAATAAATTTATATCAATGATTTAAAAAACTAAATCTACGACAAAAACTGTTCCTTGATAAAATACGCCGAATTTCATATGAAAAGGGGCTCCCCTTTCATTTTTATAAAATTCCTTTTATGAATTCTTTTTCCACTCATTCAGAGCTCACTACCGAAAAAATATATAAACTACGGCATAAGTTAACAGTGGTTTTAACTCAAATACAATTTAGTAAATCTATTAAATTCAGATTTAGTAAATCTGAATTTAATAAATCCTATTGAAGTTAAATCTTAGATTAATTATAATTTAACAGACTTAATGTAATTAATATAGAATTATTATTTTATGATTGATTAATAGATTTATAATTAATTTATATATTATTGATATGACCCTGAAAATTCCATTTAGACAAATCTTGACGTCGAAAGAATGATTCTGAATCAACCATCAAGCGTTTATTATCAATCGACTTTAAACATGTATGTTTATAATCAAATCATGTCTTGACGAGCGGATCTAACAAGCCCAAGATCTCATAATTTAACTTCATTTGAGCATTCAAATACACAAATACATCAAATGATCAAAGGAATCATTTTGAGTCCGATGGAGTGGAGTGGTACGTTTTGCATATTTATAAAATGCCACTCTAAATATATCCTCATTCTTTAGAAGGAAGGAGGCTGAAGAGAGAGGAGAGAACCTAAAGCTTGAAAATCCTCGGGCATAATCGCCGACGGCACTACCCCCGTTACCAACCAGTTAATATCTTCTTCGATCGTAATCTCCGCTTCCATCATGACGACCTTCATCGTGTTCCTTCACGCTCACCATCATCTCTTACAAGAATTGTTACAACTCAACGACTATGATGGTTTGATTTTGATTTATCATTTCATAATATGTAATAATCTGGATCGGAATACTTGTACTCAAAACAAATATATATTGGAAGTTTTTTCTTTTAGCTATGATTTTTTCCTCTTTGGGTTTTTTTCATAAAAATTAGAGTTTTATTCACTTTTTTAAATACATATGTTGGATTTCAAAAGTAAAACTTTCACTCTACCGCAACTGATTTTCTAGCACGCAATAATTATATTATGATAATTATATTTTAATTAATTTAATTATAATTATATTATTTTTATGTAAATAAACTAAATAGAAATTATTATTTAATTTATATTAGCTATCCTCAATCATAATATAAACACACAGGAGAATTATATATTTTATTGATTATTTAAAGATATTTGCGGAGGCTAAGTTAATCGTTATGATTTTTTTTCGTTGTTGTTTTAACTCTCATTCAAGAATCTATCATATATTATTTATTATAATTTTAATTTATATATAATTTGAATATTATCATCTATATTACTATTGCATATTTAATTACATGATTTGCATATTCATGACTTATTTGTTAAATTAGTATTTTTTTTAAATTTTATTTTATGATAAAAATAATCTCCAAATATTTATTATTTAAATATTCAATAAAATAACTAATTTAAATCTTAATATACATAACTAAATAATAACATATGATTTAATTAGGTTTAACTATCAATATGTCAAAAAAAATTTTTGAATTTAATTTCACAGAATTTATTAAATTTGAATTTATTGAATTTATTAAATTTTATTTAAGTTAAATCTTTGTGCAGCTAAACATCCCCTACTTCTCTCAACTTGATGTCGTGAAACTCTCCTCCCATTCAAGTTCCAGGTCATTCCCACCGCAATCTATCTCTTCGCTATCGGGTGTCGACACATCGCTGATGACCCACTTGCTTCAATAATCCTCGATCTCCTTGCCTCCGCTGATTCTCTCTCAATCTAGGTTTTGTTTAAATTATCTTCCACTTTCCTCTAGATCTGGTTTTATTTTTATTTTTGTACTTCAACTTCTATTTGAGCTGGGATATTTTTATTACTCGAATAGAATTAATATAGCTAGTTTGTGTATTCGTGTGTTCATGTTATTGATTTAGTTTAAGGCATGGAGTTTGAATAATTTTCTTAAAAACATACTTCTTACTAATTGCAACATCAATATATTATTTGAAATGTTTTATAGTTTTGAGATTGTAAATATAAGATTGATGAAACAAACAAATTATTTGAGTATAATAAATTGTTACATTTGATGTTGTGAATCTAGATTATCAAATTGGTGTTGTGAATCTGCATTAGATGAATTTAAGAGTCAAATTCATAATTGAAGTCAGTTAATATATAAATTGCATGATCTAATAAAAATTCATGAAATAATTTTGTTGGATTATGCATTTCTACATGATTTTTGTTTCTTTTCAACCTCCACAATGAACTTGCAATATAAGTTGTGCATATTTGATAAATTAAACCAACATTATTATTAAGAAGTCTAGAATATTCTATGTTAGAAATCTCTAGAAAAAAATATAAGAATTTATTTATTTGACTTTTTGTATTATATATCTACTATATTCAAAAAATCTCTATTTAATAATTTTTCTAGAATTCTCTAGATTATAAGTGTATAAATGTTTCTAGAATTATCTTTTAATAACTATAAATAGGCTTTTGGCCTTGTTATTTTGTAGCAAGTAAGAAAAATTTTAATACAAGTTCCTCCTTTGTCTTTCGTAGCAATTTTTTCATTATCTCTTCTATTCTCTACAAATAATTTTTCTAATCAAGTGAAATGAGAGCTAGGTTTGTTAAGAAATGCAAGTGGTATGAATCTACAAGTATCTCATCTCATGAAGAAGAATTATGAGAATTGGAGTCTTCAAATGAAGACATTATTTGATTCTCAAGACATCTGAAAGATAGTTGAAAAAGTCTATGTCGAGCCTCAAGATGAAGCAACATCATCAACAACTCAAAGGGATTTGTTGAAGGAAAGTAGAAATAAGGGTAAGAAAATGCTCTTCTTTATCTATTATGCCTTATATGAGACAGGTTTTGAGAAAGCGTCTAGTGCATTTACTAAGCAAGGATGGGAGATACTTTAAGTTGCTTGTAAAGGTATAGACAAGGTGAAGAATGTTCAGCTTCAAACTCTTTCAACTAAGTCCAAGGCACTCAAATGAAGAAAGTAGAAAATGTGAAGGGTTATTTCACAAAAGTCTTGACTATTGTCAAAAGCTATGAAGGTATGGAGAAAATTTAGAAGATATTTGAGTCATTGAAAAAAATTCTTCATTATTTGAAGAATAAACATTGTAATTGCTATTGAGGAAGATAATAACTTAGAGTCTATGATCGTTAATTAACTTTTAGGATCTTTAATGGCTTATGAGCAAAGAAAAAAAAAAAAGAAAAACATGATACTATCAAGCAATCTCTCCGATCAAGGCTTATATTAAAAAGTGAAAAAGGATGACTCTAAAATTGAAGATAATTTTAATGCTTGACATCTATGATTGTTGTCGAGTTGTGGCTTTGGAAGAAGTCAAAGACATGGAGCTTCTCAACAAAATAATAAAGAAAATTAAAACTCAAGAAATGAAGATGGTATAAAGAAGCAACCTACCAATGGTACAAAAAAATCTCATGTTTGTTATTATATTTGCAAGAAATTTGGTCATTATACTTCCGAATGTTATCATAATCAAGAGAAAGCTAACTTGGTCATGAAAGGAAGAGGGTCCGGTCTTATTATTAGCATTGAAAGGAGAAGAATATGAAAAAGAAAATAATTGTTATTTAGATATTTGAGCAAGTAAATATGTATATGCACAGAAAATCATGTTTGTAGAAATGGAGGCAATGAAGAGTCAATTTATTTCAGCTGATTCTTCAAAAAGTGAAAGGAAAAGAAAAAATCCTTATTCTTATTAAATATAGAAGTCATTAATTTATTTTAATGCTTATTATGTCTCGGATATGAAGAGTATTAAATTAAGCTTGGGGCAACTATTTGAAAAGGATTTGACTTTCATATGTAAAATGAGAAGCTCACAACTAAAAATAATTTGAACGAGTTAATTGCCCAAGTGGAGATGACAAGTAATAGATTGTTTACTCTTAATATAAAAAATGGAATAATGAAATGCTTAAAGGAATAAGTAAAAGATCCATTATGTCTTTGCAATTGATGCTTCAACATTTAAATTTTAGAGATTTAAATAATATGTCAAGAAATGGATTAACATATAGTCATCAATATCAATCATCCCTAAGAATGTATATTTGAAAAGCAACTTAGAAAAAGTATCCCAAATTAAGCAAGTTTGAGCAAAAAACTTCTTCAATTGATTCACATGGACGCTCCCTCGCTCCGCTAGGGTTTTTTCTACTTTCTCTGCCGCCATTCACGATTTTGCTACCTTCCGTGGAATACGGCTTCAAATGTTCATCCCGCTCGCTTGATGGCGAAACTCACCTTCCGCTAACCTAAACTCCGCTCATGGGATGGATCCAATGATGCCCTTCTAAAGTTCCTTCATCCACAATCCAATTGCCTGGGAAATCCTTCAAGATTCTATCGGTAACAATCATTCCCCTTATGAATCGGTTAATTTAATTGCTACTTCTTTTCGAGGAATGCCAGCCGTGATGTGTTCAGACATGGAAGTAGAAAAATTAGCTAAACCATTCGAATATTCTCTGATTGGGAAATTTAATTTACGGAGACCTGTTGATAAGATTCGGCTTTCTTTCATAGTCTAAAACTTTGGGTTCCTTTCGATAGGTCGATTGACCCCGGCATGATGCTTATTCAACTAAATAATGATCCGACTATTCGAGAGTGTTTGCACGCCGCTCTTACTTAGTTTATAATTGTCAAATCGCCTCCTTAAGTGGTCACCTAATTTTGATGTTAAGGAAGAATCCCATTGTCCCAATTTGGCTATCTTTCCCTAACATGCGATTCATTTTGTTACACATCAAGTGCTATTTGCCGTATTATATGGCCATTACAAATAGATCACGTGAAATCCGCCTTCCTTGTTCGGGTTTAGTTGAAATAGATATTACCAAAAAGCACCCAAAAGAAGTCTGGATAGGCTCTGAAAAACTAGGCTATAACCAAAAAGTTGAATTTGAAAACTTTCCAGTTTTCTGCTCCCATTGCAAAATTCATGGGCATGAAAACTCGATTGTTTTATTCTCCACCTCAACTAAAAAGAATAAGTTATCGATTCTAACTCTTTACCAAAAGATCAACCTACTAAAATGGCCTATGTTCCAAAATCAACCACACAGACACAAATCAATAAACTTATCGCTTTCTTCACATACCATTCGCATAAAGGGCTTCATAATGATTTAGTGGAATATCATGATGATACGTCCTGTGAAGGGGAAAGGGTTAACCCAGTTGAAATTGTACCTAAAGACAACTTATTGCCCCAACCCAATCTTGACATTTATCCTACTGACCTAGCTCAAAGAAAACAATGGTGATGACCTTGTGTAATTCAAGAGATACTCATGACTCTTTGACATCCAAACAAAACAAACGGATTGAGGAACCCCTAGTTCTAGAAAAACATCCAACTAATAATCCTGAAATGGAGATTGGAAAAATCATCACCTCCATTATCTTCATATACTCAAAGGCTAACCTATCCTCTCAACAAATAACAAGAAGGGGAAATCTATCACCATTCCATTAATTACCACCAAGCTAACATAAATTTTTTAAATTATCCTCTTTATGGATGAGAGACCTAAAAGACCTTTCCAAATAGTTTCCTACAAAAGAAGTCAACAAATCCTAGAAGATCTACCAGATCTGCCTCCACATCTCTTAAAAAATGAAATTAGGTTTTCTTTTGCACTTTTCTTATACATATTCTCTGTATCCTCCTCAACTTCTTTCGCATTTTCGTTATGATTAGATCTATTATTTGAAATATTCGGTATTGGGACTAATGTCCGTAGGGTTAGAAGCCTTTGTCGCACTCACAACTCCTTATTATTATTATAGAACCTCTTATTCATTCTTCCAAGATTGCTAATGTTGCTCAAAATCGGTTTTCAAAATTTTTTCACAACATTAGCAATAAAATTTGGTGCTTCTGGAAACCATCAATCTCTATCACCATCCTAGAAGATCATAATCAATTGATTAATGTTCTCATTTCTTTAGATTTTTCCGCCTGGGCTCTTTATTTATGCTTGTAAAGAGGGGAACATCCTCCGAATAGCTGATCAATTTATTCTTACAGATCAAAAGAAGGGGGCTCTCCCTCCACTCCATGGAAGGAATATGATCCTTGATTGTAACTTAACCGGTGTGTTCTAACTTCACTTGGAACAACTCTAGACTTTGGCAACGCCATCATCCTATTTAACTCACTCTGGATTGATCAATGGCCAAACACCAGGGAACATTTGAGTAGAACACTCGGATCACGCTCCACTTCTTATTTCTATGAACCCCCACCTCTAGGCAGTCTCCTTCCCCTTTAGATTTCAAAACATGTCACGAACATAATGACTTTGAATGTTGTCTCTATGAACCGGATGGCTCCCATTCACCGACAACTCGTTAAAGGTATGATCCATTTTGGCTCAAACTTAAACGCCTCAAACAAAATCTAAATTGGTGGAACAAACATCATTTTAAAACATTTTTGAATTTAAAAGTATGGAGAATTTGGTTTGTTCTCTTGAAGAAGCATCACGACTCGAGCAAACATGACCAACTTAAGGAAGCAAAGGATCAGATTAAATTTCAAAATATGGAAGAAACTTATTGGCAAAAAGTCTAGTAAACAAATAACATGGATGTAAATACAAAATATTTTCAGCTTTTTCAAAAAAGAAAAGTTCTAAACTCTATCAAAAAAATTAAAATGAGAATGGCGGTTGGATCACCGAAAAAAAGAATTTACAAGACGTAACCATTTTAAAATTTACTTAATACCAACTTGAACTTATATCTCCAATCCTCACTTGATTCCCTCCTTGATCACCTGAGCAAAACACCATTGCCCACCAAGTCGAGATTAGTGATACCCTTAATAGCATGAACGACTTTCATCGGCCCCGATGGGTTTACTACCCATTTCTTCCAACATTGTGGTCCACTATTAAAACCGATTTGATTAATGCGTTTTGATTTTTTGAGGGAAACCCCTTCCTAGAGCTTTCGCTAGTACCTCCATCATTCTTATCCCTAAAATCCAAACCAAACACGGGTGATTTTAGACCTATCGCCTTTGCACCTTTTCAATAAATTAATTGCTAAACTAATCTCCAATCAATTAGGCCCCTTCCCAATATTATCTCTCTAACCGATTTATGAAAGGTAGAGCTATTTCGATAACATCCTCCTTGCCCAAGAATTAATCCATGATTAACGCTCAGGTGGAAACATTATCTTCAAACTTGATATATCCAAAGCTTTTGACAATCTATCTTGGGACTTTTATTTAAGATTCTTTTTTTGGGTTCAAGCGTTATTCATCTTATTAAAATTGTGCCACGAATGCTTGGTTTTCTGATCATCAATAGAGTCACGGTTTTTTTCACATCTACCCATGGCTTGAGACAAGGAGACCCTCTCTCTCCTACTCTTTTTATCATTACTACCTACCGTGTGTTTGAATGATATTTTCTTTTATAAACCTAAATTGCTTTATAAAACTCATGGTATTCAGTTTCTCATCTTAGTTTTCGATGACTTTATCATCTTCTCAATGCTTCTATCCCACATATCAAAACTATCTTGAAATTACTTAAGAATTTTGGAAAGGAAAGTGGATTATTTCTTAACAAGACAAAATGTTGCTTTATTCCTTCATCCAAAATTTCCATCAATAGGATTAACCATATTCAACGTATCACTAATTTTAAGCAACATCAAGGCCTCTTAAATACCTTGGTGCCCCTCTTTTCAAAGGACATAAAGGTCACATCATTTCGATGATATAATCCAAAAGATCTCAGTATTTCTTCTTGGGAATATAACTTTCTATCTTTTGGCGGTAGTTTACCCGATTAAGAGCACCCTCAATTCCTTACCTATTTATCTCATTCAATCTATTGTGCCTACCAATTCTATCATCAGATTGAGAGGCTTATAAATAAATTTTTTGGGGCTCTAACACTTCTACCAAAAAAATGCATTGGTCCAGTTAAAATGTTGTGGCTCCTTCGAGGAATCTGGTAAGACTATTAAAGATACAATCACGCATTTTCATACAAACTTTGGTGGAACTTTAGATGCAATAATAATCTTTGGGCAAACTTCATGAATGTTAAATATTGCCAAGGGAAGCACCCTATAACTTGTTCCTATAATTCTAGAGACTCTCCGACTTTGAGAAGATTATATGTAGCATCAAATGGATGAGTCACAAATTACTTGGGCATAAATTGCAACTCTTATTTTGGCAAGATAACCTGGATTGGTACCGGGTCCATGACAATTACTTTCATCGCATTCTACTGATACCATTAGAGTTAACTCATTCTGGCATAATAATAAGTGGAATATGTCTAAACTTCTTGAATACATCCCATCCTCTATAATTGATAAGCTTAATTTCATTCAGATCTCCTCGACCAACAAGGATCAGATCCTATTTAAACTATCTCAGAATGGTGAATTTAATTTTAAAAATGTTTGGATATATAATAAAATAAATGTTGAAATCTCTAATGTTTATGACAAAATATGGCATAACAATATTCCTACTACTTACTCCATTCTTGTTTGTATTCTTAAGAACTTTATCCCGGTTGATTCCTTAATGTGGAACAAAGGCTTCCACTTACCCTCTAAATGTTATTGTTGTTTTCACATCAAGAGGTTAATCATCTTTTTTGTGAATGGGGCCATTGCATATCAAGTGGTATGATGATCTTTTTTAACAATGACCTTTTCAATGGTTCCTTATCCATATACCAACTCCTTGATATTTATTTTAAAAACATCCCTAAAGGTCACATCAAAATTACAATAGTATTATTATTTGGTTTATATGGATAAGCAAAACACAACGGTATAGCTATGAATCACGTAAAAATTATGGCTAGAATAAAATACAAAATTAGTGAGCTATTTAATGCCAACCTAATTAAGCGTAAACACTTCAAAGGTTGTATTATTGGTTGCCAAATTAGGTCTTCATCTACCTATTCAACTATATGTCTCTAGTTTATTGGGTTAAACCCAAAACAATCTTATTAAAATTAATGGATGGTTCTATCCGTAAATGGTTACGTTGTGGTGGTATTTTAGAAACTACACCGGTAAAGCTCTTTATGCTTTTGCTTTCCCTTTACAAACCCGCTCGCTCCATATGTCAACTTATGGTGTACTATGCACTTGAGATTTGCCTTCAACATTGGTTTAACATCTGGATTGAAGTGGATGCTTCGATTATTGACCTCTTAACTTAACAAATCTGTAATTGAATTGTTTTTGTGCTCAAGCATATCCAACCCTCCTTTCTAAATTCGCGATCTCTCATGTTTGGAGGGAAGGCAATGCTCACTACCTAGCAAACTTAGGTGCTAGATCGAACAATAGAGCTATCTTTGATAACTTAACTCTACCTCATCATCCGAAGGCCTAACTTAACCTCGATGGGCTACCCTATTGAATTTAAATAAAGATGTCTTGGCTTGGTATTGCTTGGACTGTTTCCCCAACACCCTTAATTTATTTTCATGTTCTTCTATCCTAATTGATGTCTCGATTGTTCTTTTATTGTTTTCTTTAAGTTGGGATTGCGTTGTTTTTGAACGTGGAGCCTTCTATAACTTATATGGAATTTTAAATGGGTTGTTGGTGTTGGATTCTAATGTATTTGCAAGTGCATCCTTTGGCTGGCAGGATAAGCTTTTGGTATTGATTGGTCTGATATTAATCGGTAGGTATTTGTTATTTTGGTTTGTTGGACTGAGCTATCCTATTTCAAATGTTACTTTGGACCTGTTCACCAATCGCTATATGGTTCGATTCTTTGTTTAATTCTCGGCTCCTTTATTTGGGGCTTGTTTATCAACCGTGGAACATTCGTTTTTTCATATTGCTGGTTCTATCCACTGCTAGATTTTACTGATTGTTCTTTAATTGGTTTCTGGCTGGTTCCTTTAATTTGGGATTGCGGTTGTTTCTGAACCATGGAGCCTTCTAGACCTTATGGAATTTTATATGGGTTGTTAGTGTTTGGATTCTACCATGCAAAGTGAGACCTTGGCGATTAGCTTTTGGTGTTGGTATTTAATCTGTATGTATATGTCTTCTAGGTTTTGTTGGACTACCTATTACATGCCTTTTGGTGACTGATTTTGATTGGAGCTTTCCATGGCTCGGTTTCAATCACTACTGTTTGTTTTCTATTTGTCTCTCGGTTCCTTTATTTGGGGCTTACGGTTGTTTGGGCCGATCGTGGAGCCTTCTGCTTTCACCTTATATGGAATTTTGGTGTTTGGGATTCTCTTGTAGTGCAATCTGGTCGTAATTGTTATTTGGGAGTCTCAGTATCCGGTTGTTCTACACTGCTCATCCCATTGCTTCTGGCTGTTAATAGTATTTGGATTGTGTTGGAATTGAATCACTTTCATTTTCGATTCTCTTTCTTTCTGTGTTGGGGGCACTGTCTCGATTGTCTTTGTCCTTCAGGACAGCATATATGATGTCTCAAATGACGACCTCCAATAGCTCCTATACAGGTTTGTGGGATAGGATGGCTGTGAGGATTTCACTTCTCTTTGGTTGGTAGTTGCATTTTTGTGGTATCCTTCCGCTGTTTGGATGCTCTTAATTGCAATTGCCCCAAATTGCTGTGAATGAGCCCCTTCTTTATCCCTCTTCTTCACTATCAATTTATTATCCCGCATTCAATTATATTTGGCTATCTAACTGGATCAAACTTCTTTTGTATTTAAACTTGTGTGTTTAGTTTTTTTTTGTAGGTTGCTTAGTGTCATGGACTCTTTCTCCTTCCGCTATTTGACCTTCATTCATTCATCATTGCCTTCAAATGGTTTGCTCGAGTTTGCTCCATTTTCCAAGTACTATTACAACCAAAGCGGAGCATTGTATTATCTCTTCTTTAGCTTATTATGTTTATCATCTTGTCTCTTTTGTTTGCTTTATGGTTTTCTTTTGCTCTTGGATGTACTTAGTTGGGGATTTACTCCTTAGGCTGATTGTAGCTCTTTGAGCAGTAGTTTGAGTTTATCCCCTTTAAGGATCTTGTAACCTTTTTTTGTGGCAATAAAATACCCCCGTATAATGGGGTTTCCCTAAAAAAAAAAAAAAAAAAAAAAAAAATTGATTCACATGGATGTATGTGAACCTATTGCTCCAACATCCTTTAGTAAGCATTGCTATTTTCTTACTTTTATTAATGATTATTCAAGTAAGCATTGCTATTTTCTTACTAATTATAACATCAATATATTATTCGAAATCTTTATATTATAAATTTGAGATCGTAAATATAAGATTTGATGAAAGAAACTATATATTTTAAGTATAAATTGCATGATCTAATGACAATTCAAGAAATAATTTGTTTGGATTATGCATTTTTGCATGATTTTTGTTTCTTTTCAACCTCTTCAATTAACTTGCAATATTAGTTGCGCCTATATGATTCTTTTCGGTCAAAATTTTAGTGAAATTTTGGCAACACCTCCGTGAGTCAGAGATTTTTTATCACAATTAGGCCTATCCATTCATCTAAAAAAGACACTCATGAGTAGTATTTTATAACATTACAGTCGTAAGTCTTCAACCTATTTATCTAAAAAAATGTGGATAGGCTCTTCTCATATCTCTTGCATAATATCAAATATAATATATTTTGTATATTCAAATATTTGATTTTACACTTTTATGAGCAATGTGGTGATAAAAATAGTGAAATTGAGCATAAGAATATATCAAAAATAAAATTTTGTTATTGATATATATATATATATATATATATATATATATATATATATATATATATATATTACAAATCATATAGAGAGAGAGAGAGAGAGAGCGAGAGATGGATGTGCAGGTGGGAAAAGAAAAACAAATAATAATATTTTTTTTTTTAGTTCTTGTGAACTTAAAAGAGAGAGAGAGAGAGAGGAAGGCTGTGAGAAAAAAAAAGTTATCGAAAAGAAAGAGAGAGAGAGAGAGAGAGAGAGAGAGAGAGAGAGATCTGAGAAAGTGCAGAGGGAGAGAGCTGTCGGCTTTGGGGTGTGAGGTTACGGGAAAGAGAGATTAGTTGGGGTTGTGAGTTGGCACGTCCAGCGGGAGTTCACCGACGGCGAAGAGTGCGGGCAAAGGAGAAAATTGGATTTCAGCGAGAGAGAAGCGGAAAAGGCCAGAGAGAGATGTGTCGTGTGACAAAAAATGCCAAGAATCCTTCCCTGTGTCTGCAGACTGCAATCAAGGTAGTATTAGATTTTTTATTTTTATTTTTTTTTTAAAAGACCTCTCTTATTTTATTTTTTTTGAAAATGAGAGATGAATGGGACAATGCAAGCTGCTAAAGTCGGCCGACGCAGGTACGAACCACGAGAATTTTGAGCTTTGATGGGATGGAGCATAAGATTTTTTTTAAGACGTGAGTGGCTGACTATTTTTTTTTTTTTTTTATGACGAGATATCTATTCTTAATCCCATTTATTATATGGTATATAATTTTGAGCATAATTAATCTCTGAACAAGCATGATAATCCCAAACTCATAAATACCGACCCTCTATTTCTATTATAACTATTCAAGCACAAATCAACTTTACAATCTCTTGCATGTAAAGCTCATGAGCTTATCTTTTATGCCTTACAGTTCTAAATTATTTTAACTGTTGTACTTTACAATAATAAAATGAGATTAATATAACTTAGTTTTATTATAATCTATATAAGTACTCATTAATTAATGTGAATACACATTAATTTTAATTTATTTATATTTGAATACATATTACAACGATACTTAAATATAGATTACAATTATATTTAATAAACATTTTATTCTAATATTACTTGATATTTATTTAACTAATTTTGACTACTTTGTAAAAGTAATAACATGTATATACACATAACTTAATCTAATTTACCTACTATAAATTTAAGTTAATTTAGTTAATTTATAATAATCAATAATTTTATTTTTAATAACCGTAAATATAATTTCAATTATATACATTAAGTTGAGTTTAATCTGATTCAATTAATTTGATTAACTAATTAATATGGCAATTATTATTGTAATATTAGAAAGACTTTATAAATACTTTTTACTTTAGATTTTGTTATTTGTACACCTAGGATTTCATGCCACCACCTCGCATATATAGGCAAACTCGTCTATTACATTTGTGCATCCTTCTATGTAATATGAATGTTCATCTTAGGCATTTTTGACGTCTCAGACATGTCTAAGCAATCTGTTTCATGAATGGATGGGGATCAATCTTCGCGATGTTGACTTGCAATTTTTTTTTTCATCCATTCAATTAATTTTTATGAAAATCTAGATGAGTAGGACCTAATATGTGTTTGTTTCCTTTGTCAATTTTGCTTTATCACATATTGATATGAATGTATAGGTTATTTTTGGAGAAAGAAAAATAAAGCTTTCATTATGTTTAAGAAATTCAAAGTATGTACAGAAAGAAAAGAAAGTTGTTAATTCGATAAATCTCATCAGATCAAATCGAGGAGGCAAATTTACTTCCAATATATTTGAAGAATATTATGAAGAGCATGGCATTTGACATCAACTAATAAAACCTTTTTCACTCCAACAAAATGGTGCAGTAGAAGAAAAAAAAAAGAACTATTCTTAATATAGTATGAAACATGATTAAAAGCAAGAATATGCCTAAAGAATTTTGGGCCAAAGCAATGTTGTGTTGTCTATATTCTCAATCAGTATCCAACTTCAAGCCCAAAGAATATGATGACGCAAGAAGCTTGGACAAGGGAGAAAGCAAAATATCTCACATTTAAGGTCTTTGAGAGTAATGCATCTATGCACATGTTCTTGAACAAAGAAGAGCTAAGTTGGGCGATCGAAGCTCCAAACTCATCTACATCATGTATCAATCTAAATCATATAAATTATTTAATCCTAATACTTCAAAATTAATTTTAGTAGAGATGTGGAGTTCAATGAAGAAGGAGATTGACAGAATAAATAATGCAAGAGGCAGAGCAAGTACTTGTAGAGCTACAAAACGAAGAGTCATCATCGTCACATTCTCCAAGTACAAGTACATCACTATCATAAAATTGAAGACACTTCTTGGAGTATACAATGAAAATTTTGATTTAAAGGAGGAGTGTTTGATAAATTAGAACAATTATTATTAAAAAAGTCTGTGTTAGAAATCTCTAGAAAAAATATAAGAATATATTTATTTAACTATCTTTTTTGTACTCCGACGTCTACCAGAATCTAAAATCTTTATTTAACAATTTTTAACAATCTCTAATTATGCTATTAGTTTGAAATGTTTCTAGAATTATCTTTGTACAAATATAAATTGGACTTTGTCCTCGTCATTTTATAGCAGGAAAGAAAAGTTAGATTTTAATACAATTTCATCTTCCTTTATCTTTCACAACAATTTCTCATTCCCTCTTCTATTCTCCACAAATAATCTTACAATTAGTGCTTAGGTGTTTCTAGTTGTCCAACAATATGCTAGTATCCATCAATCTCAGATGAGAATATTCCTTAAAAGTTTTTCATTTAAATGAGTGGTGCACTTAATCGATAAAGCAATGCATCTACTAATACTATTACAACTATGGTGGTTTAACTATATTTCATTCAAAATTGCTATGATTTAAATCACTGCTATAACTAATGCTGCAAAAAGGCTAACACGTAATTGTAAAACTACAACAAAAAAAACTTTACAATAGAAAAATTGATGTGGCGGCTTTGCAATGATATTAAAACTGTTGCAAAAGCTGTAATTTGTCACAACAAAAGTGTATTTTTCCTTGTAGTGACTAAGGATTTGTTTGAGATAATTGTAATTGCTTGATAAAGTAGTGGTGGAGGTGTTGCAGAAGAATCTGCTATTTAGAAAGCTGAGATGAGCCCTATAAATTTTTTTTATTTTTAAAAAGTCAAATTGAAATTTTGTAGCTACCACCGCATAGAGACAGATAAGATTGAAAAACACAACTTTCTCGCAACAAATTCTTTAAATATAGGTAGAACGTGACCACCCTAAACAAAATTGTAGTGCGATGTGGCATCGCACCACATCGTATCTCCATGCCAAACACACCCTAAGGCTTCGATTACATCACCAAACCCTCTCTCAATCCTAACTCCCCATTTCGTGTCTTCCTGTTGACACAACACATGCAGCACACCTCCCATTGAAACATAATCTTCCCCCGTCCTTATCCTAATCCAAAATCTCATGTAATTTTTGATTAAATTTCTCTTGTGATGAAGATAGTAGAGTTAATTGGCTCTTGTTGTATTATTTATATCTTCTGAATATATTAAGGTTTTTAGTTTTTTTTTATTTTATATTTTGCTATGGTTCAATCTTATTATATTTTTTAGAGTAGTTTGTTCACATTCGGATATATCTCTCACTGTTAATTGTTGTTTTAATTTCGTTCAAATTTATTACATAATATATGCTCAGATTGTTGCATAAATATATTTTGTGGGATTACATGTGTGTACGTTAGGAGACAGAGAATTTAGTAGAAATCAAATGAATGTGGTATTTATATTAATAAATGGAGGGAAAAATTAATATATAATCATGAACAAGATATATTGTGTGAGCAGTGGCAAAATTAGCTCTTTATTTTAGGATGGACAAAGTTTTTTGATAATTAAATAATATAATAATTAAAAGAATAAAAATATATACAATTAATATTTTAGAAAAAAATATAAATAATTAGTAAATTAATATCGCTGAATTTATAAGAAAACAAATATAAATAAGCATTTATTTTAATTAACTAAAAAGTCATTTGAGAATAATGAGTTAAATTAATTCTTTAAAAGAGGGATTGATTATATAAAATGCAAATTGAGGATGAACAAAATGTAAATTAGTATAGAAAAAAAGAATTTGAGATGCCCACCCTCAAGTAATGATAGGTCAGTCCACTTTGTGTGTAAGTCCTATCTTATTAACTTATATATGTGGTGTGATTTTAATTGTATTAATATTGTTTGATAAAGAAGATAACTAGTTGTTCAAATTATGCAATTTTTCCCAAAATGATTACTTGTAGATACAATCACATATGCATCAAGTATCAGGGTGAAAGCCATTTCGAGAAAATTACGAACCTTGAAAGTATAAAGGACCTATAGCTTTTATATATATACACACACAAATGGGAAATAAAAAAAAAAGAACTAACGCAGAGAACGGAAAATAGAAAATGGAAAACAGAACAAAAAACCTTACGATCGAACCTGCAGCCAGTCGAAACTTGAAATAAAAAAAATAAAGATAAGAACAAAGTAAGAAAATAAATATAATTAATTGATAAAACAATTTAAACTTTGATACTCCCCTTCAAGATGGGGATAAAGAGAAGATAAATATGTTGAGGTGATAGATTTAGTAAACGTATCCGCAGTTGATGCGTTGATCGAATTGGCTTCAATCTGATAAAACTATCACTTATCTTGTCTCGAACGAAATAACTATCAATCTTAATATATCATGGAATCTCCTAGAAAAATACAAAATATACTAATAGATTTTCTTGCATGTTTCAACATAGGACACCCAATCTGCATCAAAAAAAGCCTTTAATTGAATGTTAGAGGAAACGTAGAAGAAAATACATTGTCCCGAAGTATATTTGAGGTAACGTAGAATCTAATATGTATCATTCATATGTGAAGTGCGAGGTTGAGATAGATGAAATTTTTAATTTATGTTTTAAAACTTAATTAACAGATTAAGAATAAAAAAATTTAAATATATAAGGTGGCGATGGGGGCGGCACCTCGAGGGCTGAGGTGGCGATCTACTTATCGGCTATAAGCCGTTGCGATTCGATCGGCTATACTAAGTTAACCGTCGTTATGTCGGGCATATGCAGCCAGATAAGTGGCGATTTTCTTAATTTTTTTAAAATACAATATGTCTTTTTTTGAAATGCAGCAGTAACATATCTATGTAATAGGTGAAAAAATGATACCGAGAAAATACAAATAGATTAAAGCGCTACAAATGTACTAGTAATCAACGCGATACAAAGAAATTTCATCCAAAAGCCAAAAATAAACTATCGCAACTTACAAAGCAAGTACACCTCATCGATGACCCATATTTATCAGTATACACGGGCTAGTGCTCGGTACAATGGGCGTCAGCGGTGATGCTGGCAGCTCATCGATCAATGTCCGAGTCTCGTTGAGATACTCAATCCTGGACATGTCGCCTCGTCCATATAATCGGGAGATGCTCTCGGAAAAGAAGATGGTCTGGATGCGGATGGCCTTGGATGGCCTCGCCCGTGCGTGGTATATCTGTCTGAGCCACGGACTTAGTCTCGATATGTGCTGTAAGCATCATCATATGCTCGTATTATTGATGGCGGTAGGCGACATCCCGAGCGTCAAAGAAAGGTCGAAAAAGATCCTCGTCAAAATATGCTATAGTAAACCGGTTTAAAATGTTACTTTTAAATATTTGAAAATAATAACTAAAAAATATGCAAATTATAGTTATCTTAACATATATCACTGCTCGCTCACGGGGTAGTACATCGTCGTTGGTCGGTGGCGCCTAAGATGCCGACTAAACAGATCATGTGCTGAGGCGTAGTCGTGTAAGTATCGTCGACCACAAGTGATCTCTGGCCTCTCAGAGCGATATTGCTGATGGCTGGCATCGCTTTCCCACCTCGCCATCGACTCTAATGGCCGGAGTCCATGGGCAAGTCATGACGAAAGCTGGCCCGGAAGGTGCCACTCCACCCTCTTCCAACTAATTAGCGGAACCCGTGCTAACCAGATGTCCTCATCAACCAGGCAAATATCGAAATGACCTCGATTCGAAGGTCATTATGGCTCCCAGTCACCTGTGTCACATGTTAGACAATCGTTTGATAGCATTTGTTAAGAATGATGTGTAACAAAAGAAAGGATCGGGAAGCCCATCTAACTCATCCTAAATCGAATGCGAATATCTCTTGTTCCACGATCAATAAAAATATCATATACAAGTCGTAGTTGCATGTCATTATGTTAAAAAGCCAATAAAGATATTAATTTTCTTACACGAGCCCATCGAGATCTCTAGGGTGGGGGTAACATGTAACATCGGCTAACATGCAGGGTAGACTGAAGACAGCGAGACCACCATGTTGGCCCACCTCTTTGACAGCATCATGCAATAAGCAGGGTTAGCGTACCCCATGAGATAGAGTGAGATGATCTCTAGCAATGGGAGATACTACAAATGCACCTCGACGTGGGTAGTAAAAACTCCCAAGAAGGAACAAAACATAGCGACATGTGCGATGAAGTCCGACTCGGAGATACATGTCTATGTAGGGCTGAAAAATGTCTAGCGTAACCGAGTGGCATGCGGTCAGTATGTGCGACCCATCTGAATGTCAAATGTCTTTGCGGGTCAAGCGGGTCATGATACACAATGCGGTGATGCCCACTTATAAGCTCGTCAGTAGTAGTCCGGCCAACTCGCCAGCGCTTTACCACAGTCTCTACAATGGTGGTCCACCGCCATAACCGGATCATTTACAGCGTGCTGTCATCACATCTCTAATGAAAATGAAATGTGTTGATGCGGGAGACGCTCAACTGCGACTTTTTTATTCGTGAAGCTTAAGTCGTTAACTAATCGAGCGGCTAAGTTTTAGTGTGATCTCAAGCGATGCGGTGTGGTACGGCGATCGTCGACTTATCGGCGTATTTCTAAAGTTAAATTTTTTTATGAATGCTTAATCGTATTAATTAAAAGATACTTAATTTAAAAATTTACTCTGGTTGAGATATGTATTGACTTAGTTTATGGGCAAAAGGGGATGTCGGGATGAGATAAAGTAAGATAAAGTAATTTTTCTATCAAATGTCTTTATTGTACTTGATTTTGTAGAGGATCTCCTTTATAGCAATTTATTTTATTGTTGGGATTTATAGAAATTGTGTAGGTTTGCAACCTAGCATCCCAAATCTTCTAAAAGCTAAATTGACGTTATGAAAGAAAAATTTCATTTGTTGACCTCCATATATGCTACATGAGTCGACTTAAGCTTGCCATCGGAACATCGGATGGGCCAAATCGTAAAATTCTTTGGATTTCAAAAGTCAAAATGACCTCAGTTGATGAGCAGACTTCTCTCAATCACATTCAAAATATCGAAATTGATCAATATAAATATGCAAGCGTCGAAATCAGTATCGACATGCATATCAGAGTCGGGAGGCTACAACAATGCCCAAATGACCTCCGATCGATGAACAGACTTCTCCATTGCATTTATAATGTTTAAATTGATCGAAATATAAATATTGCATAATCTAACGATGAAGTGATCGAGCTATCAATCTGATGATGCGTATCGAGTCGGGGAGGCGGCGATGAAATGGCCCGAACGATGAACGAAATTGACATCACGTTCAAAGGTGATATATATTGCACAATCTAAGCGATCAGCCGATCAAATGATGATGTGCCGCGGCATGCCAGTCGGGAGTACGATGATGCTCGAACAACCTCGACAAATCATTGAGCGTAAAAAAGTCAAAACTTGTCAAACCGCCTCAATTGGGACAAGTCATCTACATGTCGGCGGAAGTGATATCGCATTTTTGAGCTGACTTTACCGACTTCAACCAAATGGCTTCGATCGGGCGGGCATTTGCGTCGTTACGTTAAATAACTTAAGATTGGCATATATATTAACTATATGATTTCGTAAAATTCAAATAAGGATCGATTAGATGCTTAATTATATATAAATTAACTTAAAAGTTTAAAATTAAAGCTTATCTACTCAATTGGCCTCCCACACTCGTTCGGTTCCTCGCCGCGCTCATCCATGCTCATGACCTTGATTTGAAACTCTCGTTACGTTAGTTCCTCCCCAAAGCCTCTCGAACCGTTCCCCCCTCTTCCGTCGTTTGGCAAAACCTCACCCGTCGTCTCTACTTCAAAAGGTTCCTCCAAAAGTCTCTTGCTTTTACGAAGACTCCTCTCTCTCTCTCTCAACATCCGCAATGTTCTCATCTCTCCTGAAATGAAATGTGTTGGTGCAGAGACCAACTAGTGAGTGACTTCTAATCCATTAGCTTAATTAACAGTTTGCGATCCGATAAAGCGTGTCATTTACATGGTGGCGGATGAGGCTTATCAGCGTACTAAAGTTAAATTTTTTTTTGCTTAATTTGTTAATTATTAATTAAAGATACTTAATTTAAAAATTTACTCTAGTTGAGATATGTATTGACTTAGTTTATGGGCAAAAAAGGTGATGTCGGGATGAGATAAAGTAAGATAAAGTAATTTTCCTATCAAATGTCTTTATTGTACTAGATCTTGTAGAGGATCTCCTTTATATCGATTTATTTTATTGTTGGGATCTATAGAAATTTGTGTAGGTTTGCAACCTAGCATCCCAGATCTTCTAAAGTTGAAGGGCAATTGACGTTATGAAAGAAAAATTTCAGTATTTGTTGACCTCCATATATGCTACATGAGTGGACTTAAGCCTATAAGCCAAATCTGAAGAACATCGGATGCAATAGCATGCAAATCGGAGCTAAAATACACTGGATTTCATTAAAGTCAGTCAAAATGACCTCAGATTGATGAACAGACTTCTCTCCATCGCATTCAAAATATCGAAATTAATCAGAATATAAATATTGCACAACTTAATGACTAGCTCAATGTATCGACAGTGCATATCGAGGCCAGAGGCGACAATGCCCAAATGACCTCCGATCGATGAACAGACTTTCCATTTCATTTATAGTGTTGAAATTGATTGGAATATAAATATTGCATAATCTAACGATCAAGTGATCGAGCTATCAATCTGATGATGTGCATATCAGAGTCGGGAGGCTGTGAAATGGCCGACAAACAAGCGGAATTCGACATCCGCGTTCAAAACATTTCAAAACATTGAAATTGGTCAATATAAATATTAAATATTGCACAATCTAACGATCAGCGATCAAAGCGATCTAGCTATCAATGGCGTCGCGTATCAGTCAAGAATACGATGATGCTCAAACAACCTCCGTTCGTGAAATTGATCATGATGTTTGTATCAAAACATCAAAACTTGTCAAACTGCACTCAATTCGGACAAGTCTATCTACATGTCGAGCAGTTGGAAGCGACAATACATATTTTTGAGCTGAAATTAGCTCGACTCGACACCGACTTCAACCAAATGGCTTTTGATCGCTAAAGCGGGCATTACATTCGTATATCGAAATAACTTAAGATTGACATATATATTAACTATATTATTTCATCATCATAAAATTCAAATAAGGATCAATTAGATGCTTAATTAATATACATATAATTTAAAAGTTTAAAATAAAGCTTAAAAATCTACTCAATTGGCCTCCCACACTCGTTGGTTCCTCACCGCCTCACGCCTCATCCGCTTCACGCGATTTCCTCTTAGTTTGGCGTTGCTCGTTCCTCCCAAACCGACCCGCTCTCGACTCGTTCCTCCCTCTTCCGTTGGCAAAACCTCACCCGTCCATCTCTACTTCGCTAAGGTTCAGATCAACGATCGACGAACGAAATTCGACATCACGTTCAAAACATTGAGGTCGAATATAAATATGTCGATCGGCATCAAGCGATCCTATCAATGTGTTGACGCCAGTCAAGAGGCTACGATGATGCTCAAACAACCTCCGTTCGTTAAATTGATCATGCTGTTAGCATCAAAACGTCAAAACTTGTCAAACCGCACTCAATTCGGACAAGTCTATCTACATGTCGAGCAGTTGGAAGCGACAATACGCATTTTTGAGCCGAAATTAGCTCGACTCGACACCGACTTCAACCAAATGACTTTACGTCAAGCACGTGTTACATTAATATCGAAATAACTTAAGATTGACATATATATAACTAACTATATTATTTCATCATAAAATTCAAATAAGGATCAATTAGATGCTTAATTAATATACATATATTAATTAACTTAAAAGTTTAAAATAAAGCTTAAAAATCTACTCAATTGGCCTCCCACACTCGTTTCGGTTCTCACACGCCTCACGCCCTCATGTCGCCTTGATGCTCTCTTAGTTGCGTTGGTTCCTTAAACCGCCTCTCGGCTGAAACCGTTCCCCTCTTCCGGTTTGTGGCTCACCATTCGTCAGGTCCTACTTCAAACCATGAGGTTCCTCAGAAGTCTCTTGCTTTTAAAGACTCTCTCTCTCTCTCTCTCTGTATTGCTCATCTCTCCCACAAGAAATGAAATGTTGGTGCGGGAGACCAACGCACTAGTGAAGTGACTTCTAATCCGTGGAGTGAACTAATAGTTTAGCAGCGGCTCAGTATGGGCGGTCATGCCACCGGCGATGAGGTGGCGTGATCGCCATTATCGAGGCTACTAAAATTTTTTTGTGAATGCTTAATTTGTTAATTATTAATTAAAAGATACTTAATTTAAAAATTTACTCTACAGTTGAGATATGTATTGACTTAGTTTATGGGCAAAAAAGGTGATGTCGGGATGAGATAAAGTAAGATAAAGTAATTTTCCTATCAAATGTCTTTATTGTACTAGATCTTGTAGAGGATCTCCTTTATATCGATTTATTTTATTGTTGGGATCTATAGAAATTTGTGTAGGTTTGCAACCTAGCATCCCAGTATCTTCTAAAAGTTGAAGGACGAATTGACGTTATGAAAGAAAAATTTCAGTATTTGTTGACCTCCATATATGCTACATGAGTGGACTTAAGCCTATAAGCCAAATCTGAAGAACATCGGATGCAATAGCATGCAAATCAGCTAAAATACTTTCATTTCATTAAAGTCTCAGTATGACCTCAGTTGATGAGCAGACTTCTCATCGCATTCAAAATATCGAAATTAATATAAATATTGCACAACTTAATGACTAGCGCATGTATATCGACATATAAGTCGGAGGCTACGACAATGCCCAAATGACCTCCGATGAACAGACTTTCCATTTCATTTATAGTGATTGGAATATATAAATATAACGATCAAGTGATCGAGGCAATGTGATGATGTGCATATCGATGGGGAGCGCGGCGATGCCCAAATGGCCTCCGATCGACAAACGGAATTCGACATCACGTTCAAAACATTTCAAAACATTGAAATTGGTCAGAATATAAATATTGCACAATCCAATCGGCATCAAACGATCCCGCGCTGTTATCGCAGTCAGAGGCTACGATGATGCTCAAACAACCTCCGTGCGTGAAATTGATCATGATGTTTGTATCAAAACATCAAAACTTGTCAAACTGCACTCAATTCGGACAAGTCTATCTACATGTCGGCCGGAAGCGTGCATATTTTGAGCTTCGACTCGACTTCAACCAAATGGCTTTTGATGCGAAACGGACTCGAAAACGCTATAAATAACTTAGATTGACATATTACTATTCGTATTCATAATATGATCAATTAAAATCTACTCAATTGGCCTCCCACACTCTCGTTCGGTTCCTCACACGCCTCACGCCCTCATCCGCTGCAAAGCCTTCGATTTGAAACCCTCTTACGTTGGCGTTCGTTCGTTCCTCCCAAAACCGACCCGCTCTCGACTCAAAGCCGTTCCCCTCTTCCCGTGTTCGCCAAAACCTCGCTTCGTCATCTCTCCTACTTCAAGAGTTCGATCAAGTCGGCCGAGCGAAATTCGACATCACGTTCAAAACATTGAAATTGGTCAGAATATAAATATTGCACAATCTAACGATCAACCGATCAAACGATCCAGCTATCAATGTGTTGACGCGCATATCGGAGTCAAGAGGCTACGATGATGCTCAAACAACCTCCGTTCGTTAAATTGATCATGCTGTTAGCATCAAAACGTCAAAACTTGTCAAACCGCACTCAATTCGGACAAGTCTATCTACATGTCGAGCAGTTGGAAGCGGCGCGTTACGCATTTTCGACTTCGGCAAACTTCGAATGACTTACGTTGTGAAGCGGTTGCGTCGTTCATTCGTAATATCGAAATAACTTAAGATTGACATATATATTAACTATATTATTTCATCATCATAAAATTCAAATAAGGATCAATTAGATGCTTAATTAATATACATATATTAATTAACTTAAAAGTTTAAAATAAAGCTTAAAAATCTACTCAATTGGCCTCCCACACTCTCGTTCGGTTCCTCACACGCCTCACGCCCTCATCCGCGCTCGCAAGCCTTCGATTTCGAAATCCTCTTCGTTCGGCGTTCGTTCGTTCCTCCCAAAACCGACCCCGCCTCTCGGCTCGAAACCGTTCCCCCCTCTTCCCGTCGTTCCAAAACCTCACCCGCTCGTCCGTCTCCTACTTCAAACCGCAAGGTTCCTCCAAACCGAAGTCTCTTGCTTTTCTGAAGACTCCTCTCTCTCTCTCTCTCTCTCTCTCGTTTGCCCTCTTTCTCCACCCGAAAAACCTCAGAGGATTTCGGCGTTCAAAACCCTCGGCTTTCTCCCCTTCCGCTCCGGTGCTGTCTGAAAAAGAGAGAAGGGAGACGTCACAAAGTCTGGCCAATGGCATAAGCAGTGAAAGCTCTCCAAGTTGATGAGGAGAAGAAGCTCTTAGGAAGTTTTAGGGTTCTATCATTTTGCCTCAGGCATTGTTGCATTGTTCTTCATTTCCAGGCCTTCTCAGCTGCCTTTTGTCACACTAGTAGTAGTCGAGAATGAAGAAAACAGCTTTCTTGGAATCACCAGTGCTTAAGCGCTCATGTTCAAACATTGAGACTAAGCAGGCTAAACAATGGATCAAGTCGCCTAAGAGGTCAAGTTCTTACAACAACCTCCAGAACGTACAAGAAAATGGCACAGTCGAAATCACATGAAAATCACAGTAGTCCATTATCTTTAAAATCCTCGTGTAGCGCTGATCATGTGATGCTAAAGAAATGATCTTCAAACCAAGTTCTTCCCTCTAGAAGTGGAAAGATCTGGTGGAAACTCTTCCTTTGGAGTCATAGGAATCTCCACAAGCCTAGAGCCCCTCAAACATAGATTTCAGTTCTCAGTGCTCCTAAGAAAACGGAGGTTATTCGTCAGATACCCATGAACCTGTCCAGAAGCTTGATAAAGATAATAGGAAAGTGATAGATCCTAAGAACCAGTGGGTTGCATTCTCTTTAGGGCTTTCTCATATGGACAGAGTTAATGCTTCGGTAAAAATCCTTGAGGATTGTTTGTTCATTCGTTCCTGTTAATGTTGAAGAGAATTGTGATGAAATGGAAGATGAACAAATGCTGATCTACATCGCTTGGAGATCAAAGAGACCTCTGAAAAAGTTTGTTCTCATGCTTGTCATCGTGATGCAGAGGACGTGGCACAAGCTAATAGTATCATCCAGTCCTTGAACACATTCTTGTCGGTGGCTCGTATCTTTGGCATTGGATTGAAGGTTATTCCTTCAAATTCATCCTTTGTCTGCCTTCGATCAGTCAATCTCTTTGGCAACTTCATAGGTTTGAAGGCATCCTCACACTTGTTAGGGCGTGATGAGATAAAATCGATATATGTAAAGAATGCTATTTTCGTTAGGGTATCGAGTAAGCTAAAATTATTAGATGTCGCTCCTCTTATATCGAAATACTGTCAAAATTTTGACTAAATCTGGGACTTAGAAAAAAAGAGGGAGAAGAATAGTTGCATATATATCTGCTTTTAAGTAGGTAATTAAAGGCTTCGTTATGCTCATTAGGGCATAACAGGATTGAAAGTCGGCTGAGGTGCTTCAAACACCAATCACGCCATTAAGATGTGGCGGTGTAGAAATAGTTCATGTAGCTACATGTGGGGATGATCATATCTATTTGAAATGCTATCGGATTTTACATTGGCAAAAAGCTCAAATAAATTAGTTTAAATAAAAAATTCTAAGTTAATTTTAAAATTTAATTTGAGTTTGCTAAATTTTGAAGTAAATAAAATTATCAAAATTTGACTCCAATTGAAATCAAGAATTAGTCAACTGCTCTCAAATGAACAAACATCTCTCACTCAATATTTGAATTATTTTGGATTTCATGTTGAGATAATCAAAAGAAAATTTCAATCATTTTTAAGATTGAAGTGTGCAATATCTAGAACTATATTCAGATACTCAATCATGAAGTGATTAAAATGAGTTATATACTTTGGTGATAAATATAAGCTTAACACTTCAATACCTCATTTCAATTGATATGAAAGATGATCTGATTGAATATCTAATCAAAGTATAAGAAATCTCTTTGGAATTAAGATATAATCTTCAAATATAATTCACTCCAAGTAAATTAAAAAAAAAATCAGAGGATTCATAAGAGATTCCTAATAAAATTGAAGGATTGTTAATAAACATAATCAAGGAATTTTTGGAAAATATTTGAAACATATTATTAAATATATTAAATACTCGAATTGGATTAAAGAGAAATTAAATAGAGTTTATGATGAGTTTGAAAATTATCAATATACATAAACGAGAGTCTATTAAACATTCAAAGATTAATCAACTTTAAATAAAAGAATTCGAAGGAATCTAGTAAGCTACTAGAACAATTTAAAATGTCTTTAACGCCACCTGATTTGCAATTCTTCGTATAAACAGACATAATGCAACACTAAATTAAATTCTACATGAATGAAAAAACTTTCTTTTAATCCAAAAATTAAGGAATGTTACTCTAATTATGATTTTCAAAATCAATGATTTCATTAATTAGATGAAATTATCTAAGCTAAAAATTCCTGCATGTGCTTGGAAATAAAGATTTAAAGTGCAAATTTTAATGTCTGAAAAGGCTGCGCAGACCAAGTTAGAATTAAATGAAAATATAAAACTAATCTCATAATTCAAACATAAAATTATCTTAATTATTAAAAACCCGCATGGCCCCGACACTACGTTGAATGCTTAAACTTAGTGTCTGAGGATGCTACACTAGTTACTTTCTTGTTTGGTCTTAGGATCGTGTTTGCATTAACAAAACTTAAAAAGCCAATCACTATAAGAATTTCATCTTATTAAAACATCTAAGAAACTAATTATGTTGTATGATACTAGATATGATCATTTATTATTAAACTAATAGAGTCGACATGATCTAAAATAATAAATAAAATGATCAAATAATGCATCCACCTGATGATTGTGTTGAATGTTTATTTCAACTGGAGGGGATACTTTGATCAAAATGTGATTCTAATTTCAAATCAAATTAACTCAAATTAATTATCAATTTTAAAATTCTTAAATGAAATTAAATCTATAAAAGTTTAAAGCTAAAATCCAATACACCTTCCGCAACTGTTTGTTAAAGGTGACAAATTAAGAAATCTCTAGCTCACAAAGGAGCTAATTTCGAATCAAGTATTCTACTATGTTCACTCGCAATCAATATCACACCAGTATGAACGTAACCGTGACCTGCGCTAGCGATAGGCTCCACATATGATGTAGTTATGGCGTCCTCGATCAGTGTGGTTCTTCTAAATGACACCATTATATTACGATCACGATTGTAGCCCGTATGCTCTCCAATGGCTTTGCTCTATGAGTTGTGAATCATAGGGTAAACTTGATAGGGCAAAAATCCCTCTGTTAGTTAAGGTAGACTTAAGATTGTCTCCCCAACACCACCTCATTCTGAGGATTTCTTGAATGATCTGGTGATAAGGATCCTTCAAGTTGATTTACCTCCTCTGACTAAGTAGACTAGGGACCACGATGGCCCGGGATGATGGAACCATGAGATCTAGATCGGGCACGTCATCATGCCCCCAACCATCCGCTTTAATCTAAAATGATGAATTTCATAAATTCTAAATTATAAACTCCACATGCTGCTACTATACACTATGCATTTAGAAATCTAACGACTAGCCTTAATCGAAAGTTCTCTCTCTACATTGAGAGGGGTAATTAACTATAAGTGCTTGAGCTTATAGAAAACCTAGAACTAGATCTAAAGTCCTCACCAAATGAGGATGAAATCCCTGGGTATTGTCTTATCTACTATTTCATTTGCCTTCAGAAAATTACATTGACATTTTAAACCATACTCTTTTCATCGAGAGGTCAGTGGCGAATTTTCGGAGACCATAGATTTCTGGCGACTCCTCTGGGGATAGGTTTCTCTTTCCATCTTTTCTAGTCTAATTTGAGTTATAGTAGCAGTGAAGCATGATAAAAATTAAAATTTAAAATCAATTATCAATTTAATTAAATTTAAATCAATCATATCATTATGACTAATATGCTTGTTCTTTATATCAATAGATCTTCAGAACACACCGTTCATCATGCTGCAAGGTCACAGAGCCAACATTCATCTAGCTAATGCTGTTATTAATTCTGGGAATGTTGGAGCTACCATTCAATTTGGTAGTGTAGAGTTCCTAGCCATTGCTGCAAATGATCCTCTGCTTGAATTACCTACGTATTGTACACACAAACTGCGTGCGAGAGAGGAGAATGAATGTTCCTCAAGGAAAGTCTTTATATTCAAAAGATTGGGTCATTCTAAGGTGCTAGTCATGAAAAGAATCGTCACTGGGCAAAAAGTTTCAATCATGCCTGTGAATGCATCGTCACTGTGCAGAAAGTTTCATCATGCCTATGAATGCATCGTCACTGGGCAGAAAGTTTTAGTTATGTATGTGAATGTGACCACTTTGCCAATTGAACCTTTTGATGTTGAAGCTTTTTCATCTAGAGGAAAGCTAACTCAAAGGTAAAGAAGGAGAAGAAATGCTGAACTATGAGCTCGATAATTGCTGCTTGAATCGCTAGCCATGAGACCCGAATTGATGCCAGAAGCGAGTGTTCCCACTGACAACAAGTTTGAAATCTGAAATAGGTAAAAAGGAATAGCTGTACTGGTGATGTCAAGTGATCATTTTGGGCTCAACAGTAGTCATCTCCAACCCTTCAGAAGAAATAACCTGAAACTCTATCTGCTCGAGTACATAGAGTCTTAAAAGTTGTAAAAGAAAAGGTCTTATGGAATATAAAAATATCAAATGTCAATTATTAGGGAAGTCAATAATGCTCCATTGCAAAAACTACCATTAGTGGAAGTAAGAACTCAAGAATATTACAAAAAAGTCCTGCACGGTGAACATTGGGGTGTCACATCTGAACCGCGTGTTCGGGAATCCGCTATTGAAAGGTTCTGGTAAAAAGAAAAATAAATATGGAGGCCAAAGACTCGAGAAGAAATAACAACATAAAAGCTTCTTCATCTAGAATCAAGCTAACCCAAAGACAGCGGAGGAAGAGAAATGCTAAACTGCGTGTTCAACAACCATTATTCAAATAGAAAATTATGCAACAGCTGTGAACCAGAAGCAAGTCTTCCAACCCATAATAAGTTTGATAGTTTAAGATGGGTAAAACAAAACAACTCTACTGATCAAATGAAACAGTCCTTCAGGACCCGACAATGTAAGGTTCCAACTTCTTTAGTGAGGAAACTCAAAACTGTATATGTAATAGTACATCGGGTCCTCAAAGTTGCTAAGGAGAAATGACTGATAAAAAAAATGAAGGTTATGTCGTCATGGAGGCTAGAGTTTCTCCTTTAAAGAGACCTCCTCTTGCAACCCCGACAAAATGTAAACCAATTCAAGTCCCGCATGGTGAGCATCGATGCATGACACTTGGACCATATGTCCAAGAATTCGCCATCAAAAGGTCCTTGCAAAATGATAAGCAAATTTGGAGGCCAAAGCCTCGAAGTGAAATTGCCTTAAAGAAAGATAATGACGTGACATCTGGACAATACTCCTACAAAATCCATTCCTTATGCACTAGTATTTGGAGCTGAAGTAGTCTTGCCACTTGAAGTTAAACTACATTCACTCTGAGTAGCCATTCAACATGATCTTACCTAAGATGAGAATGTCTGTCTGCAGGTGGAAGAGCTTGATGCGCTTGATGAGGTCAGACTCCAGGCTTATCAAAATTTAGAAGTTTATTGAGCAAAGATGTCCAGGGCTTTTGACCATACGGTACGACCTCGAACATTCCAAAAGGGGAATTGGTCTTGGTGCTAAGAAGACCAATTATTCCTAATCAAAAATTTGGTGGCAAATTCGAGCCTAATTGGGAGGGTCCTTTTATCATTGATAAAGTGTATCAATGAGGGGCATACCAACTCATTGACCTGAATGGAGGAAAACCAATGCCGCTAATTAATGGTCGATACCTGAAAAAGTATTATATATGATAAATATATTCTCGAGGTACAATAAAAAATCCCCTGCAAGACACGGGGAATTTTTTTAAGTGTATCTATTTAGGTCGATATCATGCTTCATGCTGAGATCCCTAAATAAATATACTTACTCAAGATAAAAAAAATTTCTTGAAAATTCCCCTATTACACAGGAGGCATTTTTTTTAGATCTTTATATATAGATGAAATCAATGTTTCATGTTAAAACCTTCTTAAAATCAAATATATCAACTCAAATATTGATATATTTTCTTAAATTATTTTAGAGCTCTTTCAAAGTACTTTAAAATTTTCTCTGCAAGGTAGGGTCATTTTTATATATTTATTTGAGTCAACACCGTGTTTCAACCCGAGATCCTCCAATAAATATACAAGATGATCAGAATGAGCTATATTTATTTATATTAAATAAATTCAAACTTTGTGATACATTTCTGAGCTAATCTACAATCCTCTTGTTAGATAGGATCCCTTTCTTATGATCAAGGATATTCAATCCTCTCCTATGAAACAGGAGATCTTCTTGTATATATATTCAGGTTGACATTGAGCTTTATGCTGAGATCCCTGAATATATCCATAATTAGTATTGTTAAAATTGCAGGTTCTTGCAAGAACTAAAAGAATCTATTTTTGCACATAAAAAGATAGCCCTAAATATCAAAAGTTTATCTCCCAGATTCATTGAATGTCAAAGATCAAGTTAGAAGAACTTTCAATTTTGAAAGCTTCAATCAATTATGTTGGAAAAAGATCAACATCTACATCCTATAGTCTAGGACACAGATGGGTTCTAAAGGTCGAACTCAACAAGCCCACAAATGGCCGAATTGTTGACGCTCTCCTCACTCAACAAGCTGTAAGAAAAGGCCACAATGAAATAGCCCCCATTCGTTAGTCCGATGACCAAATCACCAACCCATAACAGCTTAAGCAGAAGACTCGAGTAGGTTCTAAAGGTCAAACTCAACAAACCTATAAAAGGCCGAGTTGTTGATGCTCTCCTTACTCAATAAGCTGTAAGAAAAGGCCGTAGTGAAAGAGCCCCTGCTCATCAATCCAATGATGATAGCTGTTCAATCTCAAACCAAATCCAGTTTAGTGACTATAAGCAACAAGAATCTAAGAGATCTTTCTACCTAATCGATCGATCAAGATAATATAAAGAAACTGTCAATTCAGAGCTGCCTCAAATTAATCTTTATATTTCCAGCAAGGTGATATGTCAATCTATTTTTGAATGATCTGATCAAGTACAAAGCGCAGATCAAAGTCAATCTCCTCATCAAGTGCTTCAAAGTAGAAAACATAGGATCGAAAAAGCAATTCCATAGTTCAAACAAAGTCGATGACCAAACTAAAGGAATTTCATAATTATTCAGTCTATAAAAGCATACATTGCTAGACTGATAACTCAACATTCACCTAATATGAGCCGGAAGGATGGGTCATCTTCATGCACCCTTCAACAAGTCCGTCAAAGCAGCAAGCTCAGGATTTATGGTGTACATACACTTCATGACAAGTCAATATAGACAAATTAGGTCAATCCTTCAGCAAGTCTGTCAAGCTTAAAACTAAGACAAAAGGAATTTCATAGCTCAAAATAAACAAACAAATTCCTCCATCAAACCTGAGCAAACATGAAGCTAGGGTCGAAGGAAACTCAAATCTGCAATGACATAAAAGAAAGAGATTTCAGCAAACCCATTGGAGCAAAGAGTAAATGGTGGAAGAGCTCTCATCCATCCAACAAGTTGAGCCTGACAAATTGGTCGATCCCGTCATTTAGCATGTCCGAAACATGGCATCATACTAATGAGGATCCAAGCTCCGTAAGCTATTGTAATTGAAGCTAAAGTGGGCAAAATTCTGTTGCCAGCCCAAAAGGTCAAGCAGTTTTCAACAAACATGACTTGCTTCATGCACGAATCACATTTGTTGGGGGGCATTTTTTGACCTCCATATATGCTACATGAGTCGAGTTAGACCTATAAGCCAAGTCTGAAGAATTTCGGATGTAATAGCACATAAATCGGAGCTGAAATGCACTGGACTTCATTGAAGTCAATCAAAATGACCTTTGATCAAAGAACGGACTTTCCATCACATTCAGAACATCAAAATTGGTCATAATATAAATATTGCACAACTTAACGATCAACCAATAAAGCGATCGAACTGTCAATGTGCCGATGCATATATCGGAGTCAGGAGGTTGAGACGATGCCAAATGACGTTCAATCGATGAACCAACTTTTCTATTATGTTCAGAATATCAAAATTGATCGAAATATAAATATTGCACAATTTAACGATCAATTGATCAAGCAATCGAGCTGTTAATGTGCCAATGCGCATATTGGAGTCGGGAGGCTACGACGATGCCCAAATGACCTCCGATCGGCGAACACACTTCGGCATCACGCTTAGAATATCATACTTGGTCATAATATACATATTACACAATCTAATGATCAACCAATCCAGCTTTCAATGTGCCGATGTGCATTTCGGAGTCAAGAGGCTGTGATGATGCTCAAACAACATCTGTTCATGAAATTGATTAAGCCGCTAGTGTCGAAATGTTAAAACTTATCAAATGAGACTATTCAAGCTCAATTCGACCAAGTCTATGCGAATGTCAGGCAGTTGGAAACGACAATAAAAATTTTTGAGCTGAAATTGACTCGATTCGATACCGACTTGAACCAAATGGCATCCGATCGCAAAATGGACTGTCCCATTGCATTCAAAACATCGAAATAACTTATGATTGATATATATATTAACTATATAATTTCGTCATCATAAAATTCAAATTAGGGTCGGTTAGATGCTTAATTAATATAAATACACTAATTAACTTAAAGTTTAAAATAAAGCTTAAAAACCCACTCAATCGGCCTCCCACACCCTCGTTCGGCTCCTCACACACAGATTTGAAGCCTCACGCCCTCATCCGCCCTTGCAAGCCTTCGATTTCAAAACCCTCTTCGTTCGGCGTTTGTTCATTCCTCCCATAACCGATCCCGCCTCTCTACTCGAAACTGTTCGCCCCTCTTCCCGTCGTTCCGCAAAACCTCTCCTGCTCATCCGTCTCCTACTTCAAACTGCAAGGTTCCTCCAAACCGTAGTCTCTTACTCTCTGCCATTTTCTGAAGGCTCCTCTCTCTCTCTCTCTCTCTCTCTCTCTCTGTTTGCCCTCTTTCTCCACCTGAAAAACCTCAAAGGATTGTGGCATTCAAAACCCTCGGCTTTCTCCCCTTCTGCTCCACTGTTGTCCGAAAAAGAGAGAGGGAGATATCACAAAGTCTCGCCAATAGCATAAGCAGTGAAATCTCTCCAAGTTGATGAGGAAAAGATGCTCTTAGGATGTTTTGGGGTTCTATCATCATGCCTCAGGCATCGTTGCATTGTGCTTCATTTCCAAGCCTTCTCAGCTGCCTCTTGTCATACTAGTAATAGTCGGGAATGAAGAGAGCAGCTTTCTTGGAATCACCAGTGCTTAAGCGCTCATGTTCAAACATTCAGACCAAGCAGACTAAATAATGGATCAAGTCGCCTAAGAGGTCAAGTTCTTACAGTAACCTCCAGAACTTAAAGAAAATGGAACAGTTGAAATCACCTATGAAAATCACAGCATTCCATTATCTTTAAAATCCTCGTGTAGCGCTGATCATGTGATGCTAAAGAAATGGTCTTCAACCTAAGTTATTCCCTCTAGAAGTTGAAAGATCTAGTGGAAACTCTTCCTTTGGAGTCATAGGAATCTCCACAAGCCTAGCGCCCCTCAAACACTGATTTCAGTTCTTAGTGCTCCTAAGAAAATGGAGTGTTATTTGTTAGATACCCATGAACCTGTCTAGAAGCTTGATAAAGATAATATGAAAGTGATAGATCCTAAGAACCAATGGGTTGCATTCTCTTTAGGGTCTTCTCATATGGATAGAGTTAATGTTTGGGTAAAAAGCATTGAGGATTGTTCATTCGTTCTTGTTAATGTTGAAGAGAATTATGATGAAATGGAAGATGAACAAAATGCCGATCTACATCGCTTGGAGATCAAATAGATCTCTGAAAAAGTTTGTTCTCATACTTGTCGCCGTGATGCAGAGGATATGGCACGAGCTAATAGTATCATCCAGTCCTTGAACACATTCTCGTCGGTGGCTCATATCTTTGCCATTGGATTGAAGGTTATTCCTTCAATTTCATCCTTTGTCTGCCTTCAATTTGTCAATCTCTCTGGCAACTCCATAGGTTTGAAGGCCTTGTCACGCTCATCAGGACGTCACGAGATAAAAATCGGTTGTGGTGTCGCAAGACACCACTCGCTACGCTCATTAAGCCATACCGAGTAAGTCAAGACTGTTACATGTCGCTCCCCCTCTGCCAAAATACTGACGAAATTTTGATTAAATCTAGGACTTAGAAAAAAAAGAGGGAGAAGAATATTTGCATATATATTTGCTTTTATGTAGGTAATTGAAATCCTCGTTATGCTCATTAGGGCGTAGTGGGATTGAAAGTCGGCCAAGGTGCTTCAAAAAATCAACCGTCACGCTCATTAGAGCGTGATGGGTAAGCCAAAACAGTTCCGATGTAGCCCAATATGCGGGAATGATGCCGGAATACTGCCGAAATGCTATCAAATTTTACATTAACAAAAACTCAAATAAATTAGTTTAAATTAAAAATATAAGCTAATTTTAAAATTTAATTTGAGTTCGCTAAATTTTGAAGTAAACAAAATTATCAAAATTTGACTCCAATTGAAATGAAGAATTAGTCAATTGCTCTCAAATGAATAAACATCTCTCACTCAATATTTAAATTATCTTGGATTTGGATTTCACATTGGGATAATGAAAAAAAATTTCAATCATTTTTAAGATTGAAATATGCAATATCTGAAAATATATTCAGATACTCGATCATGAAGTGATTGAAATGAGTTGGATATTTTGGTGATAAACATAAGCTTAGAAGTTCAATACCTCATTTCAATTGATGTGAAAGATGATCTGATTGAATATCTAATCAAAACATAAAAAATCTTGGAATTAAGAAATAGTCTTCAAATATAACTCACACCAAGTAAATTAAAGAAAATCAAACTATTCATAAGAGATTCCTAATGAAATTGAAGGATTGCAAATAAGCATAATCAAGGAATTCTTGGAAAATATTTGAAACATATTATTCATCTAATTAAATACTCAATTAGATCAAAGAGAAAATAGAGTTTATGATGAGTTTGAGAATTATCAATATACATAAATGAGAGTCATTGAACATTCAAAGATTAATCAACTTTGAATAAAAGAAGGTAATTAAAATTCCAAGGGATCTAGTAAGCAACTATAATAATTTGAAATGTCATTAACGCACCGATCTAATTCTTAGCAAGGCATGTAAGACAACACTAAATTAAATTCTGTATGAATGAAGGAACTTTCTTTTAATCCAAAAATTAAGGAATTTTACTCTAATTATTATTTTTAAAGTCAATGATTTCATTAATTAGATAAAATTATCTAAGTTATAAGTTTTGTGCTTGGACATAGAGATTTAAAGTACAAATTTTAATGTTCAAAATGCGCAAGCTAAAGTTAGAGTTAAATGAAAATATAAAATTAATCTTATAATTCAAACATAAAATTATCTTATTTATTAAAATCATGCCACACTACGAAAGCTTAAACTTAGTGTCTGAGGATGTTGTGCGTTGCTTCCCGATTTGGTCTTAGACCGTGGGTTAACAAACTTAAAATCCAATCACTATAAGAATTTTAACTTATTAAAACATCTAAGATCATTACATGACTAGATATGATTCTATTATTAAACTAATAGAGTCAACATGATGTAAAATAATAAATTAATTGATCAGACAATATATCCACCTCGATGATGATTGTGTTGAATGGTGATTTCAACTGTAGAGGATACTTCCATCAAAATGTGATTCTAATTTTAAATCAAATTAACTCAAATTAAATATCAATTTAAAAAATACTTAAAATGAAATTCAATCTATAAAAACTTAAAGCTAAAATCTAATCCACCTTCCATAATTGTTTGTTAAAGGTGACAAATTAATAAAATTATATCTCACAAAGGAGCCAATGTTAGATCTAGTGTTCTACTATGTTCACTCTCAATCAATCTCATACGCGGTTCTGAATTGCGCTTAAAGCTCTACATATAATGCGATTTATCGTGAGTCCTCATTTGGTGGTTGCCGCCAAATGACACCATTATATTATGACCACGACTGTAGCCCATATGCTCCCCAATGACTCGCCTATGAGTTGTGAATCACGTGGTACACGATGGGCAAAATCCCTTTGTCACTTAAGATAGATTTAAGATTGTCTCCAGAAACACCATCCCAAGTCTACGAGGATTTCTTGACGCAACCCATGGCTACCGACAAGGATCCTTCTATCAAGTTATCACTATCTTCTAACTAAGTAGACTAGGACCACGAGGTGATGACGAAACCAGATCTAGATAGCATCATTCTCTCAACCATCCGCTTTATGCTAAAATGGTGAATTTCATAAATTCTAAAATTTAAACTCCACGTGCTGCTACTATACATTATACACTTAACGATCTAACGATTAGGCTTAATCGAAAGTTCTCTCTTTGCAGCGAGGTAATTAACTATAGCTTGTGTTTATAGAAAACCGAATCGGATCTAAAGTCCTCACCAAATGAGAATCTAAAATCTCTAGGTAGTGTCTTTGCAAAATTGCCATTTTAAACCATACACTCTTCATATCTAGAGGTCGTGGTGAATTTTCGAGCCCATAGTATTAGATATGACAATTTCAAGACCAAAAAATATTTTAAATCACTTAAATCTGTCAGATTAAATTGAGTTTTAAAAAAGGTTTTAAAGATTTATTGAATTATTGTCTTTGAAGAATAAATGATAATACTATCATCAACATAAGCAAGTAATGCAATGAATTCAGATCCAACACTCTTAGTGAAAAGTGAATAATCCGCTTTAGATAGCGTGAAGCTCAAACTAAACAAAATTTTAGAATATTTTGAATACCATTGTTCTGAAGCTTGCTTGAGGTTATAAATAAATTTGTGCATGCGTCAAATTAGTCTTTGATGTCTATGAGCTGACTCCCCCATTATGCTATAAATAGAAGGGAGTTTCATGTAAAATTTTCCGAATAAATCTTCATGTAAAAATATATTATTGACATCTAATTGCCAAAGATTTCAGTTCTGACTAGTCGCATTTTAACTGTGACCAATTTAGCCATTGGAGAATAGCTATCAATAAAATTAATTCTCTCTTATTGGGTGAATCCCTTAACAACAAGTCGTGGTTTATATTTGTTAATTGTCCCATCATGATTGTGTTTAAATTTATATATCCATTTACAGCCATTGGCAAGTTTTCCTTGTGGAAAACTAACGATAGATCAAGTGTAATTCTTCGAGAGCTTGGATTTCTACAGTCATAGCTGCTTGCAATTTAAGTATTTTTATAGCTTGGTGATTTTCATTAAGTTTATTGACTCCACTACAGCTACAACTCCTGCAATGGAATCCGGATGGTAGTCGTTCAATTCTTCCCACGAACTTTTTAACTTCGTGTAATATAATGCCACTAAAAAGTTGATCTTACTTCAAATTCATCAGCTCATGTCGTAGTGGAGAATCTTGAGGCCGTTGTTTTGTTAAAAACAATCTCTATGACCAAGAATCTCTAAGATCAATAAAATATCTTGTTTTATTTCAGAATATAATATACTAGTAGAGATTTGTTTGGATACAGAATTAAGCATCCATGAAATCACTGTATTGTTATTATAGATCCAAGAATTGAGAAGAATGATCAGATTGTTATCGTCAAGATGAGGGATAGAACCATCTATGAAACTGATTTTATTTTTGGCTGAGAGAGCAATCCGCATCACGCGGCTCCAATAACCGTAGTTCTCTCACGTCAAGGTTTGAGAGACAAGGGACATACTAGGACTTTTTGAGTGATAAATGTAAAACGAACTGAGAGGATCTTTGACACTGAGGTCATTGATGGAGGAGAAAGAGGGGGTGCTGGAGGAATCCATCTCTTTAGAATTGCTTTAAAGATGAAGAAAGACGACAATGGCAGCTTTTTGCAAGGAGAGTGCTAGATCCGATCGCAGCTGGTGGAGTATTAGAGATGATCACCTGATCGTAGCTGGTGGAGGAGTTGAGAGAATAGTCGATCCGAATGCAGCACAAGTGGAAGTAGGTTGCTCTGATACCATATCAAAGAAATAGGCGAATGCCATTCTGAGAAAACAAGGTGAATCCAGAACCTTCAAACAAAATTATTTTATTTCTCTTCTCTCTTGTACAAAGAACCTATAACCTATATTTATATACAATGGGCAATAAAAAAAGAACAAATATAGAGAATAGAAAAAAAAAATCATGTGATCGAACCTATTGCTAGATGAAACCTAATGCAGAAAGCAAAGATAAGAATAAAGTAAGAAAAGAAACATTATGAATTGATAACAATAATTTAACTTTGATATTAAAAAAATAGTTATTGTAGAGTCTAATCATGCCACGAAGAATGGGAGGGAGAGGGTGAATTAGCCATGCATAAACACTATGGATTTTCTTTCTGAATTCTGAATTACTCAAAACCATCATATTCAAACTTACATAAGTAAAAAAAATCAGTCAAATTCACAAAATAAACATATAAATAATCAATTGAAGATATCGATTATATAATAAACAAAGTTGTGTAACTATTATGTCCAATCTAAAAAATTTTATCATATAAGCTATAGTGATAAAATAAAAAACCACCAATGTCACATAAATAAATAATGTATAAAGATCTTCGCTTTGATGTGAGAGCATGCAAATTTAAGAACAAATAAATAGATCTACTTCTTGCAAATGTGTAAGAGCATATATTCCAACATTTATCACATTAGCATTCAAGCATAAGTAATTAATATAATAAATATGCATGATAATAAATCTAAGACTATAACACAAATTTTTATAAAATATTTTTCATATGATTTGATGCCCAACTAATCTACATCCAGTTCTAATATCTAATTAGAATTCCATTATCCTACATGTTACCATAATCTATACTCCTTCACTCTATAGAGAAAATAGAAAAACCATCATATAACATTGATTCAAGGGACACAACACTTATTGATTTAGCAAGAGAACCTAAAACAACCGGTAAAATCTTAAGGGGCATTTACATACATAGCACACAATTTTTATATATTTACATATCTAACACCCATATTTTGATGTTCATATATATAGCACCTAACTCTTTATTATTACAATAAAAATAGAGCTTTTCTTAATTTTTTCAGTGAAATTCACCTTTTGAAGCATAGAAAGATGATATATTTTTAAATATCAAACTTTAGGTATTACATATGTAAATGCATAAGAATTATGTGTTGTGTATGTAAATTTTTCAAATTTTATATTACAAAAATAATTATTTTGAATTATGATGAAAATATACGTTGCTATTTATGAAATTATATCTAATCAGCTTGATAAATCTAATAGAATTAAACCCATTAAAATAAAAAACATATAATTAAGATTTTTTATCAAATTATCATTAATCTTATAATAATATAATTAACTAGCTATGGGAGGATCAAATGAAATGTTTTTCAAATGTATTCAAGACACAATAATAAGGCCACCAATAATATAATAAATAAATTATGTATAGACATCTCAACCTTTGTTTTCCAAATGTATCCAAGACAAAAACAATGTTAAATTTCTCATTGATTATTTAGTCAATTACAAAGGATATCATTAAAATTTTTTCATTAGAGAAATTTATGATAGTCATTTTATCATTGAATGATATTGTTTGTATTTTCCATCTAATACCAAAAAAAAAAAAAAGTTAAGACATGGCATCACCTAATGTTGACATTGCATAAATTTTGATAAACATAATGCTACTTTCCAAAGTTTGAAGAGATTAAGGCTTACAACATTTTGTTGTATTTAAGATAATTTGCATTATCTTTGTCATTATCTTTCTATTTTGTTCTTAGTCCATTCTTTTATTAGCATTTAGTTGTTTGCTGAAATTTAATGATATATAATAATTAGAAATGTTAGACATATTGATTGTAAAATAAGCCATTAATGTAAATACTATAAGATAGAATGTTAAATTTTAAATACAAGAGATATTAATTAAACGTCATTAAGTTGGATTAGAAATATTTTTCTTGGGGCCACTTTTGTTTTTCTTTTTGTTTTATATGTTTATTTTATTTTGTTAATGTTTTAATTCAAAGTAACATATGTTGATAATTTTTGTTTTTAGAAATACTCAAAAAAAAAAAATTTTTTTGAGTATTTTTAAAATAATAATTTTTATTTTTAAAAATAAAATATTTAAAAAACAAACTAAATGAACCTGTTTTTAAAATGATATAAAATAAAAACTAAAGAAAACGTAAAATAAAATTGATCCCAAACATACTCTTGGGGGAATCTATTGGTATTAGCTTTTTCTTCGTAGTTTGGTTCATTCTTTAGCTAGAATTTGTTGTTAGGTTGGAATCTATTAGTTAGCATGAATGAGAAATACTTGACATACTAATAGAAAGATGAAACAGAAAGCAATTATTGCGAGGCAAAATGTTAAATTTTCATGACAAAATCAAAACTTGATGAGATTAAGTCAAAGAAATTGTCCTTCATAAATCACCTTCTAGTTTTTATTTTCCTTTCCTTGTATGTTGCTTGAATTTACTCTTTATAAGAGGGTGGACAGATTAAGATGAGTTGCTATTATTGATTGTAGTTACATCAATCATTTTCACTATCATTTGTTTCTTATATAATACTTAGATCGAAATCAAATTTGTTTATCACTTCATCAATTTGAATTGAAAGATTATTAGATAAATTATCACACATTTTCAAAATCATTAAACTTAACCTAGCTTGACTGAAATTCTATTTTTTCTATTTGCTTTAGTCGTATCATTGCAAGCACTCCATCGCTCCCCGACGCGCGCCCGCTCTGCTAGGGTTTTTTCTACTTTCCTCTCTTGCGGCTCACCGTGATTTTGCTACCTTCCGTGGAATACGGCTTCAAATGTTCATCCCGCTTCTGGCTTGATGGCGGAAACTCACCTTTCCGCTAACCTAAACTCCGCTCATGGGATGGATCGTGAAGGTCGATGCCCTTCTAAGTTCGTTCCTTCATCCAATAATCCACTGTGAAATCCTTCAAGGGCGCTCTATGTAACAATCATTCCCCTTATGAATCGGTTAATTTAATTGCTACTTCTTTTGAGGAATGCCACCGTGATGTGTTCGTACATGGAAGTAGAAAAATTAGCTAAACCATTCAATATTCTCGATTGGGAAATTTAATTTCACTACTGATAAGATTCGCTTTCTTTCATAGTCTAAAACTTTGGTTCCTTTTGGTAGGTGATTGACCCTCGGCATGTGCTTATTCAACTAAATAATGATCTGGACTATTCGAGAGTGTTTGCACGTCGCTCTTACTTAGTTTATAATTGTCAAATGCGTCTCCTTAAGTGGTCACCTAATTTTGATGTTAAGGAAGAATCCCCGATTGTCCCAATTTGGCTATCTTTCCCTAACATGCGCATTCATTTTGTTACACATCAAGTGCTATTTGCCGTGGGGGCTATATTTGGTCGGCCATTACAAATAGATCGAACCGTGAAATCCTTACATTTTCGGGTTTTAGTTGAAATAGATATTACCAAAAGCACCCAAAAGAAGTCGGATAGGCTCAAAACTAGGCTATAACCAAAAGTTGAATTTGAAAACTTTCCGCTTTTACGCTCCCATTGCAAAATTCATGGGCATGAAAACTCGATTGTTTTATTCTCCACCGTCTAAAAAAGAATAAGTTATCGATTCTAACTCTTCTTTACCAAAAGATCAACCTACTAAAATGGCCTATGTTCCAAAATCAACCACACGGACACAAATCAATAAACTTATCGCTTTCTTCACCTAATCATAAAGGGCTTCATAATGATTTAGTGGAATATCATGATGATACGTCTGTGAGAGGGAAAGGGTTAACCAGTTGAAATTGTACCTAAAGACAACTTATTGCCCCAACCCAATCTTGACATTTATCTGACTAGCTCGAAACAATGGTGATGACCTTGTTGGTAAGAGATACTCACGACTCTTTGACATCAGAACAAAACAAAGCGGATTGAGGAACCCCTAGTTCTAGAAAACATCCAACTAATAATCCACGAAATGGAGATTGGAAAAATCATCACCTCCACTTATCGCTCATATAGATACTCGAGCTAACTATCCTCTCAACAAATTTGAATCAAGAAGGAAATCTCTATCACCATTCCATTAATTACCCGAAGCTAACATAAATTTTTTAAATTATCCTCTTTTAGATGGAGATATCGAGACCGAAAGACCTTTCCAAACAGTTTCCTACAAAAGAAGTCAACAAATCCTAGAAGCTCCACTAGATCTACGGATCGCCTCCACATCTCTTAAAAAAATGAAATTAGGTTTTCTTTTGCGACTTTTCTTATACATATTCTTATCCTCCTCAACTTCTTTTCGCATTTTTTAGTTATGATTAGATCTATTATTTGGAATATTAGTGGTATTGGGACTCCTAATGTCCGTAATAGGGTTAGAAGCCTTTATGCGTGACAAATCACTCCTTATTATTATAGAACCTCTTATTCATTCTTCCAAGATTGCTAATGTTGCTTTCGTAAAATCGGTTTTCAAAATTTTTTCACAACATTAGCAATAAAATTTGGTGCTTACCATCAATCTATCACCATCCTAGAAGATCATAATCAATTGATTAATGTTCTCATTTCTTTAGGGGATTTCTGCTTTCGGGCTCTTTTATTTATGCCTTGTAGAGAGGCGGGGAACATCCTGGAATAGCAAGATCCTTTGCCTCATCTGTCACTTTACCTTGGCTTGTTGGAGGTGATTTCAATACTATTCTTACAGCATCCGAAAGAAGGGGGGGCTCCTCCCCTAACACTCACTCCATGGAAGATTTCGCGAATATGATCCTTGATTGTAACTTAACCGACATCGGTTTTTCAGGTTCTAACTTCACTTGGAACAACTCCAGACTTTGGCAACGCCTCGATCGTACCCTATTTAACTCACTCTGGATTGATCAATGGCCAAACACCAGTGGAACATTTGAGTAGAACACTCTGGATCACGCTACACTTATTTACATTATGAACCCCCCACCTCTTAGGTCTCCTTCCCCTTTAGATTTCAAAACATGTGGGCTAACATAATGACTTTTTTGAATGTTGTCTCTATGGATGGCTCCCATTCACCACGACAACTCTGTTAAAGGTATGATCCATTTTTTGGCTCAAACTTAAACTCAAACAAATTCTAAATTGGTGGAACAAACATCATTTTAAAAACATTTTTGCTAATTTAAAAAGTATGGAGAATTTGGTTTGTTCTCTTGAAGAAGCGATCATCACAGGACTCGAGCAAACATGACCAACTTAAGGAAGCAAGGATAAGCGATTAAATTTCAAAATATGGAAGAAACTTATTGGCGTCAAAAGCTGCTAGTAAACAAATAGCGGATGGCGTAAATACAAAATATTTTCACGCTCTTTTCAAAAAAAGAAAAGTTCTAAACTCTATCAAAAAATTAAAATGAGAATGGCGGTTGGATCACGGAGTATTACTCGATTCGGTAACCATTTTAAAAATTTACTTAATACCAACCCGAACTTATTGATATCTCAATCCTCACTTGATTCCCTCCTTGATCACCTCGAGCAAAACAATTACTCACATTGTGCACGGGCGAGATTAGTGATACCCTTAATAGCATGAACTTCGGACTCTATCGTACGATGGGTTTACTACCCATTTCTTCCAACATTCGGTCCACTATTAAAGCGATTTGATTAATGCGGTTTTGATTTTTTGAGGGAAACCCCTTCCTAGAGCTTTCGCTAGTACCTCCATCATTCTTATCCCTAAAATCCAAATCAGGAACAGGGTGATTTTAGACCTATCGTCTTTGCACCTTTTCAATAAATTAATTGCTAAACTAATCTCAATCGAATTAGGCCCTGCTTTATTATCTCTCTCTAATCTCGATTTATGAAAGGTAGAGCTATTTCGATAACATCCTCCTTGCCCAAGAATTAATCCATGACATTGACGTTCCCACCAGAGGTGGAAACATTATCTTCAAACTTGATATATCCAAAGCTTTTGACAATCTATCTTGGGACTTTTTATTTAAGATTCTTCACCTTTTTGGGTTCTCTGAGGCGTTTATTCATCTTATTAAAAATTGTGCCCACGAATGCTTGGTTTTGTGATCATCAATAGTGAGTCGACCGGTTTTCACATCTACCCATGGCTTGAGACAAGGAGACCCTCTCTCTCCTACTCTTTTTTATCATTCTTTGTTGACTACCTTTCCAGTGTTTGAATGATATTTTCTTTTATAAACCTAAATTGCTTTATAAAACTCATGGTGGCATTCAGTTTCTCATCTTAGTTTTCGATGACTTTATCATCTTCGCAATGCTTCTATCCCACATATCAAAACTATCTTGAAATTACTTAGAATTTTGGAAAGGAAAGTGGATTATTTCTTAACAAGACAAAATGTTGCTTTATTCCTTCATCCAAAATTTCCATCAATAGGATTAACCATATTCAACGTATCACTAATTTTAAGCAACATCAGTGGCCTCTTAAATACCTTGGTGCCCCTCTTTTCAAAGGACATAAAAGGTCACATCATTTCGATGATATAATCCAAAAGATCTCTAATCATATTTCTTCTTGGGAATATAACTTTCTATCTTTTGGCGGTAGGCTTACCCTGATTAAGAGCACCCTCAATTCCTTACCTATTTATCTCATTCAATCTATTGTGCCTACCAATTCTATCATCAGCGATTGAGGCTTATAAATAAATTTTTTTGGGGCTCTAACACTTACCAAAAAATGCATTGGTCCAGTTGGCAAAATGTTGTGGCTCCTTGAGGAAGGTGGTCTTGGTAGACTATTAAAGATACAATCACTTGCATTTTCATACAAACTTTGGTGGAACTTTAGATGCAATAATCTTTGGGCAAACTTCATGAATGTTAAATATTGCCAGGGAAGCACCCTATAACTTGTTCCTATAATTCTAGAGACTCTCCGACTTTGAGAAGATTATGTAGCATCAAATGGATGGGAGTCACAAATTACTTGGGGCATAAATTCGCAACTCTTATTTTTGGCAAGATAAGCGGATTGATGCGGGTCCATTGAGAATTACTTTCATCGCATTCTCGACCATTAGAGTTAACTCATTCGGCATAATAATAAGTGGAATATGTCTAAACTTCTTGAATACATCCCATCCTCTATAATTGATAAGCTTAATTTCATTCAGATCTCCTCGCCCAACAAGGATCAGATCCTATTTAAACTATCTCAGAATGGTGAATTTAATTTTAAAAATGTTTGGATATATAATAAAAGAAATGTTGAAATCTAATGTTTATGACAAAATATGGCATAACAATATTCTACTACTTACTCCATTCTTGTTTGGCGTATTCTTAAGAACTTTATCCCGGTTGATTCCTTAATGTGGAACAAAGGCTTCCACTTACCCTCTAAATGTTATTGTTGTTTTCACATCGAAGAGGTTAATCATCTTTTGTGAATGGGGCCATTGCATGAAGGCGTGGCGTGGTATGATGATCTTTTAACAATGACCTTTTCAATGGTTCATTATCCAACTCCTTGATATTTATTTTAAAACATCCCTAAAGGTCACATCAAAATTACGCTAGTATTATTATTTGGTTTATATGGATGGCCAGAAATGAAGCAAAACACAACGGTATAGCTATGAATCACAGAAAAATTATGGCTAGAATAAAATACAAAATTAGTGAGCTATTTAATGCCAACCTAATTAAGCAGAAACACTTCAAAGGTTGTATTATTGTGGCTGCCAAATTAGGTCTTCAGCTACCTATTCAAACTATATGTCTCTACGAAAAGGTCGTTTATTGGGTTAAACCCAAAAACAATCTTATTAAAATTAATACGGATGGTTCGGTGCACCGTAATGGTTACGGTTGTGGTGGTATTTTTAGAAACTACATTGGTAAAGCTCTTTATGCTTTTGCTTTCCCTTTACAAATTGTTCCATATATCTTTGAACTTATGGCTGTGTACTATGCACTTGAGATTTGCCTTCAACATGGTGGTTTAACATCGATTGAAGTGGATGCTTTCGATTATTGACCTCTTAACTTCTACGAAATCTGGTAATGCTGAATTGTTTTACGTGCTCAAGCATATCCGAACCCTCCTTTCTAAATTCAGCTATGTGATCTCTCATGTTTGGAGGGAAGGCAATGCATGCACTAGCAAACTTAGGTGCTAGGGAACAATAGAGCTATCTTTGATAACTTAACTCTACCTCATCATCTGAAAGGCCTAGTTAACCTCGATCGGAATGGGCTACCCTATTGCCGAATTTAAACATCATGTCTTCTGTTGGCTTGGTATTGCTTGGACCTGACGGTCCATCACCCCTTAATTTATTTTCATGTTCGGTTCTATCCATAGATGTCTCGATTGTTCTTTTATTGTTTTGGTTCCTTTAAGTTGGGATTGCGGTTGTTTGTTTGACGGAGCCTTACTATAACTTATATGGAATTTTAAATGGGTTGTTGGTGTTGGATTCTAATGTATTTGCAAGTGCATCCTATGGCTGGCAGCATAAGCTTTTTGGTATTGATTGGTCTGATATTAATCGGTAGGTATTTGTTATTTTGGTTTGTTGGGCTATCCTATTTGGTAATGTTACGGTTGGGATTCGATCCGCTATATATTTATTCTTTGTTTAATTTCATGGCTCCTTTATTTGGGGCTTGCGGTTGTTTGGTGACGTGGAACATTCTTTTTTTTTCATATTGGTTCTATCGCTTTGGATTTTCTTGATTGTTCTTTAATTGGTTTTGGTTCCTTTAATTTGGGATTGCGGTTGTTTGGACAGTGGATACATTATGGAATTTTATATGGGTTGTTAGTGTTTGGATTCTCTTGTATATGCAAGTGAGACCTTTGTTTGACATTAGCTTTTGGTGTTGGTTGGTTGCTATTACTCGTATGTATATGTCTTACGGTTTTGTTGGTGGCTACCCTTACATGCCTTTTGGTGACAGATTTTGATTGGAGCTTTCCATGGCTCGGTTTCAATCCTTGTTGCTTTACGTTTTTCTATTTGTCTCATTTGGTTCCTTTATTTGGGGCTTACGGTTGTTTGTTTGGCGATCCGTGGAGCCTTACATTTCTTATATGGAATTTTGGTGTTTGGGATTCTCTTGTTTACGTAAGTGCATATGGCTGCAGTGTTATTTGGGAGTCTCTGTATCGGTTGTTCTTCACTTTCTTTGCTCATCCCATTGCTTACATTAATAGTATTTGGATTGTGTTGGAATTGAATCACTTTCATTTTGATTCTCTCTTTCTTTCTGTGTTGGGGGCACTGTCTGATTGTCTTTGTCCTTCAGGACAGCATATATGATGTCTCAAATGACGACCTCCAATAGCTCTATCTGAGGTTTGTGGGATAGGATAATGTGAGATTTCACTTCTCTTTTTGGTAGTTGCATTTTTGTATCCTTCCGCTGTTTGGATGCTCTTAATTGCAATTGCCCCAAATTGCTGTGAATGAGCCAGAGCCTTCTTTATCCCTCTTCTTCACTATCAATTCCAATTTATCCTACATTCAATTATATTTTTTAGCACTATCTTGGATCAAACTTCTTTTGTATTTAAACTTTAGGTGTTTAGTTTTTTTTGTAGGTTACTTAGCATGTCATGGATTCTTTCTCCTTCCGTTACCGACCTTCATTGCTCATTGCCTTCAAATGGTTTGCTCGAGTTTGCTCCATTTTCCAAAACTATTACAACCAGTGAGCATTGTATTATCTCTTCTTTAGCTTATTATGTTTATCATCTTGTTCTCTCTTTTGTTTGCTTTATGGTTTTCTTTTGCTCTTGGATGTACTTAGTTGGGATTTACTCCTTAGGGCTGTAGCTCTTTGAGTAGTAGTTTGAGTTTATCCCCTTTAAGGACCTTGTAACCTTTTTTTTTTGGCAATAAAATATCCATTATAATGGGGTTTCCCTAAAAAAAAAAAAAAAAAAAAACTTAACCTAGCTTTTGTAACAAGTGCTTTAGATCATTTTCTTCGTGTGCAATAATAATGTATCTTCTTTATATCATAAATTACTCATATTATCGGTCAGAAAAAGAAAATCTTGACTATTCTTTGTCTGATTTATTAATATATATTTTCTAAATGGGCTAAATACATTTATGTTGCAGTTACTATTAAGCAACTTGCAAAATTTTCATGTGAACATACTATCACTATAAGGTCTACTAATAACTAGATCTGGATTCCCTCCATCAAAAGGAATAACTTTTGATATATATATATATATATATATATATATATATATATATATATATATATATATATATATATATATATATATATATATATATATATATACCTCCATCAATACAAATTGCATACATATACTAACTAAATTGTCTTCAAATTTTCTATCAAATAAACCAAAGATTGAATTTGTGTTGTCGTAGTTTAATTTAGTAAGCTTTGGAATCTTACTATAACATCAGATAGGATGAGAAATCCTGCTTACATAATCAGTAAGAAATTTTTCTATCTAAATCTTCTGACTCCTTTAACAAAAGATGTGAAAAACGCATTTGAATGACATTTTTCTGTTAATAAAATATTTGAATATTTTATTCATATATTTATTTTAATGTGTAATACTTATATAACTGGACAAAATAACATAGATGTATATGTTGCTGCCACTTATCATAAACTTCTCATATTTACATTATCCTTCTATTTGATTATATTAATCCATGATTTATTGAAATCATTAATTAATTTTATAGGCTGTATTTAATTTAAAAAATCACCTAAGAAAGATGAATATATTCTAATAGCATGACAAATTCTTTCGTGCATTATGGATGCCATGTACAAAGGTTGTGATTTGTTGATTTTAGTTCCTTCTCAATAACAGAAAATATTGTAACATATCTTTCACTAGATGTCCTAACTCTCTTTTTATCGTTCTCCTTCAAAGTTCTAAACAAATACAATATAGCTCCAAAAACAACTATTTGCTTATATAGATTTAATCTTAAGATAAGTGCAAATGATAACATATAGTACTTATTATTGAAAAAAAAAGTATCCATTGGCACAATATCTCAAAATAAAATAGAATTTATGATACAAAGTTAATAATGTCTCTTTTCATCAACTTTATGGCAACAAAGAATGATGATTTTGAAATTGACTTATCTCTTATAATTCTTATAGTAAAGTTTGTGCATCATTCTTATCTTGATTCTTTCGTCTTATATTAGGACAGTAGTTTTCATAATCTATATGTATAAATCAAATATTCTCGGCACCATCAAATCCTCAATAAAATAATCTAAAGTTTTAAAGCTTAACATTCAAGCACTATATACATCCAAAACTTGGAGCTTTTATATTCCATTCAGGTCATAAATGATGAACTCTATTATAGATAATAACATCATGATTATGTTAAGTTACTACATTATCATACTAAAAATTTACTATTTAGGCATATATATATATATATATATATATATATATATATATATATTATTATTATTGTGTGTTGTGTGTTGTATTGTGTATGTGTGTGTGTGTATGTGTGTTAATACTTAAAATATCAACTAAAATAAAATAGCTAATGTTGGAATCCATCATCGCATAAATTGATCAATTGATGTTTACTTACTTGTCAGCTCTTAGAGCTAGCATGCTCACAAGAGAAGGCATTATCATTAGTGATTGATGGATTTATGCGAGGCAATCACACATGCAAGAAATATGTTATTTATAATCTCTTAGGTACTAAATCCCACTAATATTTAAATTATGATCATCTAATAATTTATCAAATTTTTTTTCTCACTTTTTACTTGTAGCTTTAGAAAAAACTAGAATTATTGGATAATCATTAAAGTTACTGTTCTCTTAGTAGTTATTATATTTTCTTTCATGATTTTCTACGTAGACCTGCTGCATAAGCAAAAAAATATTTATTTTATAATTAGATAAAAATAAATGCATCAGATGCTATGTTAAAAGAATATCCAACTATATAGAATCTCTCCATCCAAAAAGAGGATCTTATCATTTACATCTATTCTAACTTGGAATGAATTGGTGACTCAACAAAAAGAAAAATTACAAATAACATTTGAACATACATTAATTATGCACTCAACTCTTGTTGTGTTAGAAATCAGTCCATATTTGACATATTTTCCCTCGACATATTTTAGCTTCTAGACTTAGAAGAAGTATTATTGTCCATAAACACTCTATCATCTTTATATTATGACAATATTTCTACTATTACACTTATAATCATTTATGCTCGCACAAAACATATATAGATCAACTACCATTTTCATATATGTGCATTCTCCTAATTGTCAATATATTTATCAAAATTCTTCCTATAACTCGATTTATGCAGCTTAGAGACACGTTGGCAATTCATGAAAAGATCATTAAGTTGAGAGGAGGTAACATGCTATCTCAATTCATCTTCTTCACTTGGTACTCAACTACCATTTTCTTATATATATATATATATATATATAATATTTTTACTTAATGTTTAATACATTCAGCTCTGTTTAAAATAATATAGAACTCATTTAGCTCAATTTGAATGACTTGATTATATCACAGTCTTTTTGAAAATTCTATTGGTTCATAATAAAAAGTATATGAGATCCGAAATTATATCGGCAAGACTTGGAGTCAAGTCAAATCCCCTACCAAGACTTAATGTAAGGGTGAGCTTAGTTTGGAGTAATATATTACTTGGTTGATATCAAATTGGACATAAATAAGTTCTTAGTTAGTTAATAATCATAAATTTTAATTTTTAATCAAGATGTTAATTAATAAACAAGTTAAATATGTGCTGAAATGAGTTGATAACCCTAAATCTTTTTTTAATTGATAATTCTTATTCTCATTTTTTTATTTTTTATTTGACCGAAATGCAAATCAACAGATAACCCTCAATTATGTTTTAAAATTGATGATTCTAATTTGATAATTTTATTTTTTATATGCAAATCTGACTAAAAATTAGAGGATAAATGTGGTATAATCGTTATTTTATGTGGGATCTCGGTGGTGTTGGAAAAGAATATTATCATAACAAGAACTAACTAATGAATACTTCAAGAGACTTACTTTTTTACTATATAATCATGTGTTCTCATTTGATTCACTTCACTTTGTTAGGTTTTTTTTTATTATTGATACAAAAGTAGTCATTCATTAAGTAGATGTCCATTTGATATAATTTGTTCATTTATTTTATACAAGTGAACATGTATTGTACCATCTTATAGGTAGTCAACTTGTGCTTATTCTATACTATAATAGAATATAGATACTTAGCTTCACTACTGTTATATTGAATTATATTCACGCATTGTTAGATAATTCATCTCATGATATGCTATTTTTTAACTCCAGAACTTGGATATTTGAAGAATAATCTTGGTGGATTCTAAAGACAACTCAATATATGGAGATAAACCTAACATTTTCAAGAATATATAGATCATTATCTATATGCTTAAATCAAGTAATTAAAAGCATAATAATCATTGTTTAGAACATTTGAGGACTTAAATGTCCCCCATATTTCATGAGCATATAATCAAAACAGTCATCATAACAAGAATAATCTAATAAATGATGGATCAAAGGAGATGAATTCAATGTTTGATAAAAACATAATTTCTAAGTGAAACTGACAAAATAAATAATTGTAAAATTTATACATAGGTTATATTTCGACATATTTAAGAGAGAACAATTATTGGCCTGCCACAATTTATTATCGATTATTAGCAAATGTCAATGTCTACTGTCATACATCATTTGATGTCTATATCAATTTGCTATTAAGCCCAATATTGATCGACATCGATGTGTGTTGTTAACAAACAATCATCCCTAGGGAAAACATAGATTAAGCCTCATATAGATGACAGATTGGATGAGGTGGTATTGCAGAAAATAAAATGTTTCAAGCCTAATAAGTTTAATTGAAGTTACGCTTAGATTGAATTGGCTAAGTCCTAATTAATGAATTTTATACTAGCTTAGACAGAGTAATTTGATGTTTCCACAATAAAAAACATAGTGGGATTGTATTGTAATATGGTTGATCAAGCGATATGCACAATTTAATTTTGCTAGTTCCTCTCACCAAAGTAAGTGTGTTTGTTGTGTAATCATATTAAGGCCAAGCAGGCCTAGGTGAACTAAATTTGCTTAATACCTAGGTGAATAAAATTAGCCAAATTTAAGAGGGGCATGAGTTTGATCAAAAGTGACATCAACATATATATTCTTTGGATAATTATTGATTTTATGACATGAATGACAAACATTATTGATGATATTACATATGTGATTAAATTTAATAAGGTATATGTGTATATATATATATATATATATATATATATATATATATATATATATATATATATATATATATATATATATATATATATATATATACTTTTAGGTAAACTTCCCAAATAAGATTATCAATGAATCAAGATTTTAATAACTTCTTCATAAATATTAAAACTACTTGTTTTTTCTAAAATTTTTGGAGTCACTTATGATGCATTTTGAGTAGGGTAGATGAAGCACTAACCTAAGAAAAATATTTTGTAGTGTTTGTTTATAAAATTGATGACAAAATACTATACACATGATAGACTTTTCTACAGCCAATTTACTCCATAGATACTGGAGACAATGTTCAATCTATAGCAAAATTACTATTGACCTCATTTTTAGAATGAGCTCTTAACCCCTCCATCTTAGACATAAGACTTCTCTTAGGCATTAGGAGTTCCTTAGTCTTAAGACAAATCTAGTGATTAGGTGGACACTCAACCTAGCCTAAAAGAGACTTAAGAGCAAATGGAATAGGTCATGCCTTAGGTGTTAGGAAAACTTGCTTACCCTTAGTTTGAACCATTCCTCACTTTCCTTCCTTCACGTAAAACTCCAAATTAATCTTAATTGATTTTCTTCAAACTCAAATCAACTCTATCTGATTGAAATCTATGGTTGAAACCCATGATCAAAATCTATCAAAATTCTTAAGTTCAAATCTTCCTAAGTCCTTAATCTTCCTCTTAAGGACTTAGCCAAAATCATGATCTAAACCAAATCAAATTCTTGAGATTTTCTCATAACTCATTTATATTCACATATATAAATGAAATATAAATTCAAACCAATCAAACTAAACTCAAAATTCAAAACTCAATTCTGAAATTTTCTTAAGTCCCTTTAATTTTCCATTAATGGACTTAGCCTAAATCATGATCAAATCAATTCAAACTCATGGGATTTTCTCAAAACTCATTTATATTCTCATTTATATTCACATATATAAATGAAATATAAATATAAATCAATCAAATCAAATACTCAAATTAAATTCCAAATCTAAAATTTTCCTAAGTCCTTAATTTCCTTTAATGGACTTATAAAATCATTAAACCAAATCAAATCATGGATTTTCTCATAATTCATTTATATTCTCATTTATATTCACATATATAAATGAAATATAAATATAAATCAATCAAACCAAATTCAAAAATTCAAACTCCAAAATTTTTCTAAGTCCTTTAAATCCTTCTTAATGGACTTAGCTCAAATCATGATTAAACCACTTCAAATCCTTGAAATTTTCTCATGACTCATTTTTATTTTTATTTATATTCACATATATAAATGAAATATAAATTCAAACAATCAAAACCAATTCCAAAAATCAAACTCAAATCCATTCAAAATCTAACCTAAGCCTTTTCAAGTCAAAATCTTGAACTTAGCCAAATCAAATTCAAATCAAGCCAAACTCTTGATTTTCCTTCATGATTCAATCAACCCTACAATCATGAATCATATATAAATCCAAACTTCAATCACAAATCAAAACCACTCAAAAAAATCAAACCCAAATCCTTTCATATTCTTCCTTTGAATATGAAATTGTCAAATGGATCAAAACCCATTTTAGTTCAAACCACTTGCAAATGGATTTATATTTCAACAAGAAGTCCATATACAAGTTCAATCAACTCAAATCAAGCTTTGACCAAGCCATTTGACCCACTTAGGCTCACTTGACCCAAAGTGACCTAAAGTACCCTTATGAGCCAAATTCTAATCCTAATCAAATTGGATTGAATCAAACTCACCTATGCCTCTCATCATGATCAATCAATCAATCAATCAATCAAAGTCAAACCTAAGGGTTGACCAAGTCAACACTTAGCCCAAAATGAAACCTAACATAGCCAAAATCCACCATAGGCCAAATTGATTGAAACCATTGATCTAAGTTCATTCATGACCTATGTTTGAACTTGACCAAGCCAACATTTGAGCCTAACCTAGCCCAATTGGCCACTTGACCCAAGTTGACCCAACTTGACCTAAAAAGTCAAAATGTGTCAAAACTTGATCTAAGCCAAATTGATTGAAACCAATGGGTCAAGTTCATTCCAAATCACTTGTTGAACTTGACCAAAGCCTCAATTGGCCAACTAGACCAACCTAATTGACCTTAGACCCAACTTGACCTAAAGGGTCATGTTGAGCCAAATAAACCAAAATTGATTGGAAAAAGATACCAATCCACCCATATGACTAACCAAACCTAAACCTACCCTTGATCTAGTCCAAATAGGTCAAATGGGTCAAATAGGTCAACTTGACCCATTTAACCTATATGAAGTCATAGGAGCCAAATTCAAAACTATACCAAATTGAATCAAACCAAAGCCACGAAAACATTTCAAATGGTCAAATAAACTTGACCCAAGTTGACCCATTTTGACCTAAATGGGTCAACATGAGCCAAACCTTATCAAATGAATTTCAAATCTCATGAAACTTGGCCAAACCTAGTTTCTCCACATACCCAACATATCCAAATTGGAAAATTAGTAAAATGACCATTCTACCCCTAGGCCATAGAACAAATTTTGACCTAATCCATGGGTAATTTGGTCATATCCTCTTCATATCAACTTGATGCTTTCCTAATAGCTCAAGTGGACCTAATGAAGAGTGGTGCACCCAACCCAATGGGTTTGGGTCAGCCCAAATGGACCAAAGGCCAAACCCGCCCCATGGGTCAAAATTTTTCAAATCCCTCTCCACTCAATTTGCAAGCACATGGGAGGTTGGCAATCCCAAGGCCTCAAACGACCATGTGCAAAATCAGATCAAACAACCTCTCCAATGTGGTCAATTGGATCAAAATGGCAAGATTGTCACCATCTGATTTCCAAGGGGAGATATACTCCCCAAATTCAATTTGAATTCATCATTCCTCATTGAAGCCTGTGAGAGTGTTAGAGGTTAGAGCCATCCTAAGCTAAGAGGGATTTAAAAAGTGATCTTTTTCCATTGAAAATAGGGAGCTCAATTGAACCTCAACTTCCTCCACACTCAAAATACTTCAATTCCTCTTGCACACTCACCTGGGATCAATTCAGTGCACCCAAGCATCCATTTGAGTTCCCAGCAAGGAGAGGAAGAATTGGATCAAAGTCGCAAGGGATCTGGTGTTGGTCCATAGAAGATCCACTCAACCCCAAGGCTCAACTTCAACAAGGCTTCAACTGAGCAGCTACCTCATCGAGCTCAAGTGTGGATCACCTCTGAGGTATGAATCAACCACCTAGTGGGGTGTTTTTGTGAAAGAAATTTTCAAGTCATAAAATCCACGTTGGATATGCTTTATTATTTTAGATGGTGTGTAACAATTTGTTCTAATCCAAGTTCAATCGAGCTCGGATCTTCCCTGATCATGGACCTCTAATCCTAAGGGAAGAACTGGAGATTGTATGCCATCCATCCGCGATTTTGGATGGACGACAATGATTATTCCACATTTATAAACCGGGATGATCTCGCCCGATCTTGATTGAACGTAGAATCAAAGCGTCACCACTCATCGATGTTTTAAGTAATGAGCTGTGATGCGTAAAGCATGTCGACCGCCGCACGCATATCGCTAGATGGGATTAGTTAAAATTTAATTAATTCTAATTAATCTCTTAACCTTTAAAATTCATATCTCCGTTAATAAAATTTAGAAAAATATGAAATAAATTTCTATGGAAAGATAATTCAACCTAGAATATTTTAAAAATAATTTCAATGCATTTGAATTATCCTTTCTCTAATTTTTTTTATGGAAATCATATTTTGCTAATTACCTTAATTAATTCTGATTAATCCCAAACTTTGGGTATGTTTTGGGGATGCCTCTACCTCTAATTTTCTTGGGATTTATTGAAGGCTTAATTGGGAGAGTTGCAAATGGGTTTCCTAATTACTCCCTGAACCTAATAAGGATAATTAAGATGTGATTAATGGTTTTAATCCATTATTAGAGTTGATTAAGGTCAGATCCATATAGAGGTTAGGGAATAATTTTGGGGCATTTCCCAAGCTATTCCCTAAACTCCCTTTTTCTTTCCTTAATCTTCTCTTAATTAAGGGTTAATTAATTTCTAAAAATTTTAAAAATTTTTAGAACTTCATTAATCTACTTTGGGTAGATGCTTAGGTGTTTAAGAGCTTAAGTTCATTTAAGGAAATCAAAACCCAATTCATATGTGTGAAAGGGTGTTTTGAAATTACTTAAGTTAAACCCCTTAGCTTAATTAATCATTAATCATGAGCCAAATTGCATTAGGCCCTTTTCTTCCTAGGTGCATTGCAAATTTAAATTCCTTGTGAGTTTTTTTATGTCATCTCATTGGCTCATAATTACTTGGTTAACTATGCTAAGGTGGTGTAAGGGTTAATTAACTTTCTTAATTCATACCTTAACCTAATTAATACATAAAAATGAATCTAATCATCTAAAAATTAAATAAAATATCAAACACATGTGGAATGGGTTAGAATAGCAAACTTAACATATTTTCAAAATTAAATCAAACTTAAAACTAAACAAAATCACATAAATTAACTTTGATTTATTTTAAACTTCTTATTCTATAAGAATGTCTTATTTAATAAGTGAATGTCTTTAGATTTAATTAAAGTTTCTTTATTTCATGCATTCATCATTATTTTGATTGTTTTTCAACATCATTTGTATTTCATGATTTCATGTACATATTTTTTCATTAAATTTAAAATGAAATTTTTTTTTTATACATTGTTGTTAAGTAAAAATATGAGTGGCTATTATCACTTAAATCAAATTATTTTAAAAAATATAAATCAATTATCAAATCTAAAAGTGTGCTACTTATATTTTAATTATAAGCTTGCATGTGAAAGAATATAAATGTGCTTAGCATATGTTTTCCTTCTCTTTATGTTAGCATAATTTTGAATAGGAGTTGGTAAGATGTATTCATTCATGAAAAGAACCTAACACTCACCTAATTCCATATCATATTCATTCCTATGCTATCACTTAAGAAGGATCACCTATGCTTGTACACATAAATTGCATAAATAAAATGAATCAATTAACACAACTTTTGCATTCTTCTTTTCCATTCATTTCTTTTATACACATGTTTGTATTTAAGAAAGTGGTATATTAGTCTGGACAACCTCGAGGTTTAGTAAGTTCTAAGTAGGTCTTGTACCTTACACCTCTAAACAATGAATTGTACTTATGCCTTTCTTACTTTCATGTGTATGTGAAAAATTGGATAAGAAACCTTTTCTACTTAAATAAAAAAATCATGCATATTAAACTTCCAAATTTTCTTAAATGGATTACTTAGCATGCATCATAAAGTGTGTTAAATATTCTCATTTGTGTATAGATATGCTTAGGATCATTCATATGCATGTTATACAAGGGAAAGAAATGAAGTAATGTGTATATTTGTGAATTTGGTTCATTTTATTTAATATTAAAATGCCTTTCTTTTTGAATATGTTTGTTTAGAGTTCATCTAAACTTAGGATTAATTAAAAGACTTAATCAAAACATTCACTAAACAAAATAAAAATGTGAATCTACTTTAGAAATTACTTAGGTTAGGGAAAGAAAGAAGTTCTTCTTTCCTCTCTTCATAACTTAGTAATTAATTGGGGATTCACTTGAACCAAATCAAAACATGAAATAAAATCAACCCAAAATAATTAAACAACTTAAATGAAACCCTCCTCTAAGTTGAATATGTTTTCACACTTAGAAAATTTTAACCTAAAGCCATAGCTAAGCATAACACACAAATCTTCAAAGCACACACATTAGCCTAAGTCACCACTTCTATTTTAGGTTAGTTAGGTGCATGGTTTGATGTTTGTTTTATTTTGTGATATATATTTTAGAGGATGTTGGGGTGTATGCTTGTAGAATGAATGGTAGGATGCTCTTAGTCTAACCATTATTTTCTGTAGGGGATTGTGCTGGGGGCTATCATAAATAAAAATATAAATGCTTTTGCGTGCTTTATACCCCTAAGCATAATCTATAATAAATGGACTTAGTCACCCATGTGTGGGGTGATAAGTCCAATATACATGCTTTGGTGGTTTATTTTTTTAGCTAATCTTATTTTATAGTTAGATTTTCATTCCTTTTCATGTAAATTTATGCAATTAGATTTTGGAATGGGGAATATGATTAGCATTGGTAATAAGATTCTATCTTATGCACCATGTGAAGCCTTGGAGTATTTACCTTCCAACCATCCAAAAGAAGGAACAAAAAAAAAGAAGAAATGAAGAAGAAAGAAGAAAAGAAGAAAGAAGAAATGAAGCTTAAAGGATAATGAATTCCTTGCTTAATTGTAATTTAATTCATTTGTAATCCGGGTTGTATAAGGGTAGGGCTCTACTACCCAATTTATTATTTTTTGTTTGCGTGGTACCACAATGACCTTTATTCTTTTTTGATTAGCTTTATAAATTGATTGATGATTTGTTTAGCTTTTGCATTAAGTGACATATCTTTTCCTAGTTTCTTCCTTGCTTTATGTATGGCCTGGATGTGGATTAGGCTCTTTAGGAAAAAATAAATCTTTTACCAAACTTAACAACTCAAATATAAAAATAAAGAACTCATAACCTCACCTAAAGCTTAGGTTTAAAATCAAGATAAAAGATTAGCAACCCTTGGATGAGTATTTCTTTTTACAATATCATGCACAAATGCATCTTATTTCACTCTTGATTGGAGGCTTCCACCTTTTAGAGAAACTTGGCTTGACCTTTGAGAGCCATGGTGGAAACACACCTCCCTTCTCATGATTTTGGCCAATAACTTTATTTCGTGCATTAGGCATATAAATCCTATTAGCTTGAGTCAAAATAATTATCCAAAAATGAAAATAAAATGAAATTTGAATTGCATTAGATTTAGGTCATTTGAAACATGCCCTCACATGATCTAGTCTCTTTAAGGATTTAGTTTAAGGACTTAATCTCTTTCTAAATAAATAACAACCCAGCTATCTTACATAAGCATAAAGACTTGCCTACATGTATTTAAAATCGTAGGAGAGTTAGTTGGCCACCCCAGGTTGTAAGTCCAAGTGGTGATTTGTCCTCTCTTGTGGAGGCAAACCAAATACCCATTTTGCCTTAGATTTAGGTTGTGCTTTCGGCCCTCACCAAAGCTCCCTAGATTTAGGTTCTGAGGTTGCTTCTCCCCTTTGTGGGCCATAAGCATAATTCCTCACCTCTTAAGCATTTCCTTAATCTTGTGTTAAGGAATCATAAGTCCTAAATGAAAAATTCAACTCAAATAAAACTAAATCAATTTCAAAAAATGTAAAGCCCAACCATAGATAGTTTGAGATGCTCACCTAGTTTTCTATCGGCATCTCCTACTTATCTTCCATTTTGGCTTCGATAATAACTCCCTCTCTTTGATCAATCCCATTTGATCTTCAAAATAAACCAATCAATTGATAGTCCTTCCTATTGAAATCTTTAAAGACAATGATCATTTACCTTAATCGAGAGTTTTCTAAGAATCCCCATTCCTTATGTAATTAATTATGGGGCTTTTTAGGGAACTTAATGAACCGCTTTAAAATAAACCTTGACTTTACTTTTCTATGTAAAGTAGGGGAAGAATCTCTGGTACACATGCAGACCCATCATCCTTAGGAATACTTATTGAGGTGATTAGGTCCATTAAAGTGTAGTGACTTCTGTCTTTCGAGATAGTACACTATTTCCTTGATGACATACTCGATCACCTGATTAAGTACATCTGCAATCTACGTGACATCCTAAAAGATAAATTTCTATATTCTTGCTTCTTCATTTTTCCCCACAGATTTGAAAGGTGACTCTATAGAAAATTTTCTCCATAGATTCCTCTCTCCATCTTTGGTAAATGATCATTGTCTTTGAGTATCGATTGTAGGTTTATACTTTGGTATGAATCCAAGACTATCCATCTTTCCGTTGGCACTTAGCTCATTTCATTCTTGAGTTGGGTTAGCCAACATCTTTAGGTTTTAAGACCTCACACCATGTTAGTCTTAAAACCCCATTGGGTTCTTGAATGGGTAAAAATAAAAAGATCTAAATAAAAAAACATTTAAAGACTTTCTCCTTATCATTTTTATGATAAGGAAATGTTCATTTTAAAATAATAAAGATAAAATAAATCTTCCATAAGAATTTTGCTTTTCAAAAAACACCTTTTCAAAACTGCACTTAATAAAATATTTTCCACAAAAAATTTTTTTATCACCTTTATGTAACAATTCCCATAGTTATTACATATATGGATTTTCATGAATAAAACTAACAATCTATTTTCCAAAAGAACAAATGAATATCTTCCTTCAATTCATTTTGATGAAGATTTCATTTTAAAAATAAAATGAGCAATCATCTTTTCAAAGGTCAAAATCAAAATAAAAAATAAAATTTTCGAAAAGCTCATATGAATCCTTCCATTTAATACACTCACACCTATTGAATGAAATTTTTATTTTCAAATAAAATTAAATATTTTAAAAGCACATATGAACATCTTCATTTAATATACTCAAATTTATTAAATGAAGATTTCATTCCCAACTAAAAATAAATATCATTTGGAAATCCCACTTAAACATATCTCATATATGATTAAGTTAGAATTCCCCCTTTCAAAAAGCAATAATCACACACAAAATAAAAATATTTCACATTCCAAAAATAATATTGAATCCCATTCCTACATACCCAAATTTGTTGAATGGGAGTCCTCTTTTCAAAAATTAAAACTTAAACAATCATACTTTTAAAATTTTAAACACATTTGGAACTTCATTTAACATACCCAAATTTGTTAAGTGAAGTCTCCAAATCCAAAATTCAAAATTTTCAAAACACATTTGGAACTTCATTTAACATCCCCAAATTTGTTAAGTAAAGTCTCCAAATCCAAAATCCAAAATCTTTCAAAACACATTTGAAACTTCATTTAACATACCCAAATTTGTTAAGTGAAGTCTTCCAAATCCAAAACCCAATTTTTTTTCAAAACACATTTGGAACTTCATTTAACATTCCCAAATTTATTATGTGACGTCTCCAAATCCAAAATACAAAATTTTTAAAACACATTTGGAACTTCTTTTAACATACCCAAATTTGTTAAGTGAAGTCTCCAAATCCAAAATCCAAAAATTTTTAAAACACATTTGGAACTTCATTTAACATACCCAAATTTGTTAAGTGAAGTTTCCAAATTCAAAACTCAAAATTTTTCAAACACATTTGGAACTTCATTTATCATACTCAAATTTGCTAAGTGAAGTTTCCAAATCCAAAATCAAAAATCAACAATCATATTTTAAAATTTTCAAACACACTTTTGAACTTCATTTAGCATACTCAAATTTGCTAAGTAAAGTCTCCAAACTCAAATACCAAAATTCTCAAACACCTTTAGAACTCCCTTCCTTAGCATACCAAATTTTCTAAGGAGAAGTTTCCATTTTCAAAACCAAAATAAATTAAAAATTTTGAACACATCTTGAATTCATTTAGCATACCAAATTTGCTAAGTGAAATTTCCATTTCAAAAACCATGGACTTCATCTTTAGCATACCAAATTTGCTAAAGAAGTTCCACTTTCAATAAAAAACAAATGAAACACTTAATTTAGCATACCAAATTTGCTAAGGATCTCCACTTTCAAAATCAAAACATCAAAATGAAACACTTAGATTCTACACCAAATTTGCTAAGGATCCTACCTTTCAAAAAATCAAAACATCAAACAAAATGAAACACTTAGGATTTTCTTAGCATACCTAAATTTGCTAAGAATCCTATTTTCAAAAAATCAAACAAAACACACTTGGTTCTTCACTTAGCATACCTAAATTTGCTAAGTGAGAATTCCAAATTTATAAAATCAAAACAAAATTCACAAAAGAAACAATCACTTTCAAACACTTCACTTAGCATACCCAAATTTGCTAAGTAAAAATTCCAAAATCAATCAAACAAAAAATCAATTGACCCTTACTTTAACATACCCAAATTTGTTAAAGGAAAGGGTCCTCAAATCAAAAATTCAAATTCAAACAAACATGAACCTATGGAAGCATCCTTAAAAATATTTGAATCCATATTTCAACATACCCAAATTTGTTGAAGATTCATATTCAAATTCCTCTTCAATCAATCTTCAAATCCATTTGAACCCCACTTAACACTTCCAAGTTGTTGGATGTGGGTTCAAATTTTCAAATTCAAAATTCAAAATCTATAAAAGATAAATGATACAAACTCATTTCTCATTGGATTCACATCAAGAGTAGTTCAATTTTCAGCCTTTACAATCATTTTGAAATGGTCAGAAGTTTATTTTACCTTCCCCATGGTATGGATCTGCTTTGATCAAGCCAACTTCCCATCTACCATACATCGATTCACTTTGGTGGGATTGAGGGAGCCAAGATTACTTGAGGCACTCCCCTCACTACATTAAGTGACCACGGACCGTAGAAGCCAATCATCGTGATTGATTTACCCTCGACTTTGATGTCTCCTCATGAAGAGAAAGTGATGGCAGTTTCGTGACATTGTAGTACTAGCAAGCTCATTCCGAGTGCCCCGTAGTTTCTCAGTTCTCAGGAGGGCTATCTTATATACCTTCCAAGGGTAAGGCTGCCCTGGTCTCAGGATTTGCCTCCCCTACCTTTGAGTATGGGTCTAGCTCTCACTCCTCCCATCCTACTCAGACATAGTGTGGGAATAAGAACCGCACATCGGTACCACACATGAAGGGAGATGGGAAGAGGTTCATATCGAGGAGTTTCCCGTTATTACTTCACCACTGGTTACAGTAAACTAGTTCCATCCTCTCTGGGTTAGACAAGGAGGATGTTAGGATGATCCACTCATCACCTCCTCCAATGGTGAAATATCACCAACGCTACGGAGCAAGAGGTCATGCGCCTCCGATCTGCCTTACGCCGTAGTGAGCATACACTGAGTCTGAACTCGCTTGATCTCTCGATATCATCCCCATAGCGTGGGGAAGCATATTCGCCAGGAGAGGGCTTGAGATGCCCATACAACACATATTACCAACAGGGAGAGGCGGAGGTTCAACCGTCGCCCGCTTTTATTGATTTTCCACGGCGCTGCACCACTATATAGTATCCTTCTTACTGGGACTAGTCAACATATGAGGGAAATTCTTGTGCATAGAGAGTCAGTGGTGTCTCCACCCCACTGCTCTACCCCTCATCCGTCATCACTAGTTCAAGTTACAACATCTCTTATTCCAGTAAAGGCCATGAAGGCCATATCTAGGGAAAAGCGCACCCCGTTGGTGATCCGGCTATGGTCGAGGGATCCTACCCCTTATACACCACTTATTGTGGTAGGGTCGAAGCTCTCGCCGACCTTCTACCCCAATGGTGCGTAGAGAGTGACCAAGCATCATCATCCCTTCACCAACTCGCCATACGAGGATGTGGAGATGGTGATAGTCATTTCGTATTACGTGATGATAGAATTGTGATAGTGGAACATCCTAGGATTGTTACCCTCTCATACTAGTAGGATGAGTGTCATTCATCCAAGTGAGTATAATCCACATGGATTGACTCTCAGTGATAAAAGGTCCGGTGCCTCGGCACGATAGTGATCACACCAATAAGCCTAGATTATTCGTACATGCACAGATGGATCATTCTTTAGATGAGATAGTGTCACATTATTTCATGGAAAATAAGGAGATCTTGGGGTATGATTGGTCAAATGAACAGAAAGTCAGCTTCGATCCCAATAAAGATGACTTATGGGAGACTAAATGGAGTGATGGTTGACACTAGAGGATCTCTCGAGAACAACAAGCCATGAAGTGATGAGGTTGATCAAGAAGACACCACAAAGACAACACCTCGACATCGTTGAGGTAGAAGGATGAGATTGATAGGATGTCATGTTAGAGGACTTTAGCGTAGTGTGCTTCAAATAAGCCCTTTAGTTCATCCTACTACATATTATCACTGAAGTTAGTGCATGTCTTGGACCCAATCAAGACTCTACCTCCTCTTGAGCAAGGTGGCACTAGCCTGTATAGGAAGGTAGTGGAAAGTACCTCCATACAAGAGAAAATACATAAAATCTATTGTCGAGCAGCAAGTGAAGGAAGCTTTGGGTCAAGCTTGGGGAGGATCATCGGTTCCAAAGGGTAAATCCTATCCAAAAAAATTCGATGCTATTCAATATCCCAATGGTTTTATGTCTCATTCCTTCAAAAGCTTTGATGATAGTGGAAACAAGAAGCACATACATATTTAGGCCGCTGCGTTACGTGCAACACTTTTTTTTTTGCCTTTTCATTAGTAGCCTAGTGGGTATTGCTTTCGATTGGTATGTTGAATTGCCCAATGATTTAGTAAAGACATTTGATGAGTTAGAGCAACTCTTCATCATAAGATTTGCCGAGCTTAGTGAGGTTACCAGGTGATCTCATCAGTACAAAGACCCGGTGAGTCCCTTGTTAATTATATTCTTCGATAGCATAACCTAAGTATGAAGTGCAACCTGTAGTTATCTGAATAACATGCCATCGAAATTCTTTTGAAGAATATCCATGGCCCAATCACCTTCATGCTTAGGGGCTTCACTATTAAGAAATTTGAGAAGCTAATCAACAAGGAAGCTAGTCTACAAGAAGAGGCCAAAAATTGCCTTTTCAAGATCAGTTGACTAAGCAGAAGCCACAGAAGGTCTATGAGATGAAGCCATGAGTAGTAACAAAAACTTGATATGGGACAGCCTAGAGATCAGAGAGACCATGACCTGATTTCCACTTTTACCACTGCAAACTCTTAGCCTCCAATTATATCCATGGCTCACATAACCACCGCCCATACCAAGAGCAAGAAGGGCAATCCCAATGGAATACCTTGTGGAATACCTTCCAGTTATTAGGGTAATCCTTGGGGATACATGTGATCTTACCAAACCAAAAAAAGGTTGGGATATTTCTCTATCCAAAACCTCTAAGAAGATTATTTAGAAGATTAAGAAGCTTTCCTTGTAGGTGACTGAGTCAGCTCAAACCTCCAACATCAAGGAAGGTTTGCAAGTTGCCAGTGCCAACTCTAGGAAAGGGGGTGCTCAGTAGACAAAGATGTGTCATCCTGATAGCCCTTTAGCATAGCCATCGACGTGTCCACCTCCCCCTATTACTTCCACACCGTTGACTTCTTCCATTTTAACTAACTCTTCTGTTTCTTCTACTAGTAGAACTCTTGTATTAGCAATAAGGGCATTAAATCCCTTACCCCACTCACTTTACTTGATTTCTACTTTGTACCTCCAAATAATTCCAAGAAATTGAAGAATAAAACTAGTTTGAATTACATCTGTATCACTTCTGATGGGTTGTCTTCTTTTATTCCTAATGATAACTATTCAAGTCAAAATAATTATAACAATTCTAATCTTCCACTTTATGATTCAGAGAAGGACTTTCCAACTCTAAACAGTACGGGTTCACCTCTTGAGATAGACTTGGAATCATCTGATTCTGAGGATCCCATAGGAGAAACTGTAGGTGAGCCTAATGTGCAGGTAGAACCTTCCATTACCCTGCCACAGGAGATCACTAAAGTTAACCTTTGTAGTTGGAAGGTTCTACCTCCTAGGGTAGCACCTCAAGATAGAGTGAAACAAGTCATTACAAGATCAGAAGCCCTTCCATAGATGCTCCACCCTTGGATATGCTTATGGAAGACCAGCAAGGTGGACTACAACGCCCTTTCTCATCTAAGAAATATCCTAAGCTAAGCATATATGATGCCCTTGTCTTATCCAAAGAGATGAGGGAATCACTAATCAAGGCCCTTGATCAAATATGCTTAGCTCAACGCTATAGGTGAGGAAGCACATTATGTAAAAGAAGCCCAAGGGATCACCTTCAGGATGAAGATTCTTCCTGGGGACTTGGAGCACAACCATCCTATACATCGCTGACATGGACGTTCACTCACCGTGTTATCATGGATTTAGGTTCTTCGATAAAAATTATGAGTCTAAAGACCCTTGCCTATTTGAAGATTGACATCTCTTTACTTTGAGGCGATTAAATGATGTTGAGAGGATTCAATGATCAAGGTGCGCGGGCTTTAGGTTCTATAGTGTTACCTTTGGAGATAGGTGGAAGACAAGCCAAGTTCTACATCATTGATTCAATACTTCATTCACCGCTTTGCTTGGTAGGCCTTGGATACATGAATAAGATCATTCCATCCTCCCTCATTCAAGTTCAGAAAAGATGGAATTGAATATTATGTCAACGGAGATGAAAAACCATTTTCAGCTAGAGAGGTTGAGATTTATGAGGATGCAACCTACTATCTTCCTCAAAAAATCCTATCTTGTGAACTTGGACAAAATTAAAATGCAAAAATGAAATAAAAAGAAAAAGAAATAAAAGAAAAGATAAAAGAAAATAAAAAAATAAAAGTCCAAGTGAACAAGAAAGGGGAATTGAAGAAGAAATAGATCTGCATATCACATTCCATCTACAGTTCATTCTATCATATGTACATGTGGGTAGGATGGCTCAACCTCCACCAGGTAGAGGCAGAAGCAGAAACAGAGGTAGTTCCAAAAGTGGGAGACCCCTTAGTTAGCCTTCAACCAACAAAGGTTGTGTTCTAGTTCATAGAAGTACCCCTACTATTCATATAGAATTGGAATCCTCGAGGGATGAAATGTGATTAGTATACCAACCCCTCTCAGTTCCATTGGAGGTGACTTTTGATCTAGACAGGGATGAAGACCAGGCCTCCAAGCAAAGAAAAGTATTCAAATATGGTTTATGTGAAACTATTATACGACAGTTGGGAACCTTAGCTCTTACCTCACTTACACCTCAGAAAGTTAAAGGTTTAGTAGTTAAGGAAGTCCCTAAGTCTTCCAATGACATGAAGCAGAAGAAGCTCTTTTTGGAATCATCATCCTCAAACCCCAAGTTGAGAGCATGAGGAGGATACTTTAAAGAATTAATGGAATTACCTTTTGACTTTTACTCACCTTGTGTTCAAAATCTTATACGTAGATGGTTCCTCACATGGTCTGCACGTGTCAAAGTACTTAAGCTATGGAACAACACAAGTAGGGAAGCACAATCAAGAGCAGGACTAGGATTCGGTATAGTGGGTTTGGTCGATGATGAAGATTACTGCTTAGTTGTTACCAATCATTTGGAGTCTGATAGTTTCTTTTCACAGAACCCCAACTCTTATGAGGATGTCTATTTAGAAATCTTAGATGATCCAGATGATCACCAAGTCAAAGATGCACCACCAGAATTTGAAGAAGAGATTCATTCAATAATAGACAAGCTTAAAGAAATCAACCTCGGAGAAAAGAAAATTCACGCGACATATACATCGTTTGTTTGAATGAAGAAGAAACCAATGACTTAGTAGCTTGATGAGTTTAAAGACGCTTATGGAGTTATGAAGAGATGCTCGGATTATCTTGACAAAGTAGTCCACAAGCTAGCAATAGATCCGATGCTACCCTATTAAGCAAGCTCCTAGATGCATGCGATTAGAAATTGAACAATAGTCATTTCAAGTCAAGAAATGATCGATGTTGGTTTCATCAGGAAGAAAAATATCCTACCGGTTAGCTAGTGTCATCCCGTTAAGAAGAAGAATGACCAAATATTTATATGTCAATTTTAGGGACTTAAATAAGGCATGTCCTAAGGATGAGTTTCTTCTTCCTATACTAGAATTAATGGTGGACATTGCCTCATCTCATGCAATCTTTTCTTTCATGGATGGGTCATCTGGCTATAACCAAATTAAGATGTCTCCTGAAGATGAAAGAAATAATACTTTTCAAACCCAGATCAAGATTTTCTATTATAGGGTCATGCCTTTCGGCCTTAAAAATGCTAGTGCTACATACCAATGGGCCATGACTCAGATCTTCAATGAACTCATCCATCATTAGGCTGAGTGCTACGTTGATGATCTAGTAGTCAAGAGCAAAGAAAAAGGAAGATCACCTATTTGTCTTGAAAGAAGTTTTCAAACGGTTAAGATAATATAACCTCAAAATGAATCCCTAGAAGTGTGCATTCAGAGTAGCTTCAAGAAAATTCCTTAGGTTTATTGTTCAACACCAGGAAATAAAAATAGATCCAAAAAAGATTAAAGCTATCTTAGAAATGCCACCTCCTAAGAGTTTAGCTCATCTCAGATCCTTTCAAGGATGGCTGGTGTATCTAAGATGCTTTATCTCCAACCTATTAGAGAGATGAAAGCCATTTTAAGCACTTGTCAAAAAGGACACCAAGTTCAAGTTTGATGACAAGTGCCGATGCTTTCAAGACATCAAAGAGTACTTGGTGAAGCGTTCTAGTCTATCCTCGGCAGCCACTCATCCTTACACTACCGCATTGGATGACTCTCTGCTCTATTGGCCCAAGCCAATGATAAGGGAAGGAAAGCTCTCTACTACCTCGCCATCTTCGTCGCTAAAGCAAACTATCCACCTATTGAGAAACATTTCCTAGCTTTGATCTTTGCTTCTCAAAAGCTACAACATTACATGCTTTCTCATAAGGTGAACTTGATCTCAACCAATCCATTGTAGTATCATGACATAGCCAATGCTATCGATGTGGCATTGGTCCATGATTCTCTCAAATTTGATATCACATTTGTACCTCTGCGGTAAAAGGATAAGCACTAGATTTCTTAGAACACACCCACTTCCTGTTGATTCTCCGCTTAGTGATGATCTGCCTGATGAACAAATCATGAACTTAGGGGAGGTCGACAACCATCTATGGGAGATATATTTTGATGGTGCTACTTCTTTTCTCAAAGGTAAAGCACCACGATCTATTCTCCCAGGAAATGCAGAGGTAGGAATAGTTCTTCTAACTCTAAACTGCGATGTGATGAGATTCTCATACTATCTTTCTAACCCCTGCACAAATAACAAAGCTAAGTATGAGGCTTTGATTATCAATCTGGAGTTAGCCATCACTATCAGTGTCAAGAGCATCAACATCTTTGAGGATTCTTAGTTGGTCATCAACCAAATTATCGGGTCCTACCATGTTCTCAAACCCAAGCTTCGTCATTACTATGAGTATAGCATGAAGCAGTTGGCCCAAATCCCTGATGTCACCATCTACAAGGTTCCCCGAGCGGAGAACACAATAGTAGATTCCTTGGCCATACTTGCCAAAGAATTGGCATGTCCAGAAGATGAGTTAATTTCAATAAGGGTCCAAAATAGACAAGTCCTATCCCTTATTGATTCTGAACTCATTGAGAGACTTTCTCTTGAAGGGGAGGTTGTCGTTGCCAAAATGGACAAGGAGCTAGATTGGAGGCAATTGTTCATAGATTATTTGAACAGTGGCAAACTACCTCAAGAAAAATCACAAGCCCATCAAGTGAAATAGATAGCTCTCTTCTACACTCTTATTGATGGCACCCTGTACCATCGGTCCTTTGAACAAATGTAGTTTAGACAAACATGAAGCCCGTGGCATTGTGATCGGTACACTCAAGTCTATGCAGGGCACATCAATCCGGTCCAAAGATGAAGGCGAAGATCAAAAGACTAAGATACTACTGGCCATCAATGATTACTGCCGCATGGAGTAGGAGATGCCATCGTCGTACAGGTGGTCCTCCACCAACCACTCAACATTCCACACCCTACTTTGGCCTCATGGACATTTGAGTGTTGGGGTACCGACATTGTGGGTCTCATCGATCCTCCTTCTTCCAAGGGGCATCAGTTCATCTTAGCTGCCAGTGACTACTTTTCCAAGTTAATCCATCTCAGAGAGTCATAGCTCACATGTGCTTCAATTTTTAGAACCATATTATATATAGTTTGGGGTGCCTCGATGAATTATATCTAATAATGGTATGCATTCAAAAGCATGAAGATCAACTTTTGCCAATATACAAGATAGATTGGAGATACTCCACCATCTACTACACTAGAGCAAATGGTTTAGCAGATGCATTCAATAAAAGTCTCATCTAGATACTGAAGAAGACTCTTGATGACAATAAATGATAGTGGAATGAGTAATTGGTTGAAGCTTTATGGGCCTACCGCACTACATACCGAACTCCAACTCAGTCTACCCCATTTTTCTTAGTGTATAGGTCTGAAGTCGTTCTACCTTTAGAAGTTCCCTCATCAGATAGCATTAACAAGATCACTAGAGATTGAAAAGTTACGATTAGAAGAGCTTGAAGGTTTGGAAGAGAGTCACCTACGGGCGTGCCAGAACGTCGAGTTGTACAAGGCCAAAATGATTCAAGCTCACAACAAGCTGGTCCTCCCTAGGTCTTTTCGAGTAGGAGAACTTGTGTTAGTTCTAAGGAGACTAATTGTTGCCCATCGAAGGATGAGAGGTAAGTTTGAACCCACTTGGGAAAACCCCTATGTCACAGAGAAGGCCTACCAAGGAGGATCTTATCAGCTTATTAATTATAAAGGGAAACACCCGATGCTTCCAATTAATGGGCTCTATCTAAAAATATTACCCATAAAATAAATCATATTTGAAGACAATCATTAATAAAAAGAACCAAAATCAAATTCCATTCATCAAATCTTCTCTTCTTTCGAAGCATTATTTTCTTGTCTTATGAATCCACCGTGATGTATCAAGGGTAGGCGTAAGAGTCCCCAAGTGGCACCCTATCTCTCTTTCACAATACAAACACAATCTCCTGACGCTTTTAAAATAGGTGTAAGAGAACCCAAGAGGAATTCTATTTTGATTATCATAACTAAGATAGGTGTGAGAGAACCCAAGCGTCATCCTTTCTTAGTGGGAATCCTTGTTACCATCTGTGAAACCATTCCATCAAACCCCTAGTGTGTTTAAGGTAGGTGTAAGAGTTCCCCAGAAGCGTCCTATTCCTTTTAACACATGCAAAATAACAAACATAAATCTTTTATCTTGAGCTATTATGATGTGGGAGCAAGCCCCCTGTGGCACTCACTCATTAGCTGCTCTAGGTCGGGTCTACATGCTACCTTGCTAATATGTCACCCAATGGATATTTGTTGGAGGATGTGAGTCCCCAAAATTTCTTCCAAACTTGACCATTGCAAACCAACAAGCACCTTGTTAGTATGGTAGGCTTCACTGACCAGCCAATAAGCTACCTCATGATTGACTTCATTTAAGAAGATATGAGTCCTCGTGCTTTCTTCTTGAACTAGCCATCATGTTCTAACTAGGTTATGTATATTTGAGGTTTAGGGTAAGTCCTCCAAAGGCTCCTTTCCTCTCGACTACTTTTGAGTTGATATAAGTCCCCCAACATCATTCACTTGGTAGTCACCAGGCACCTTAGGTTAGTTGATGTTCGCTATACTGACAGTGACTTACCCGGTGGTTACACCACTCTTAACAGATATGAGTCCCTGAGCTTTCTTCTTGAGTTGGACACTAAATACTTATTGGTATATGACTAGCCATGTTATCTTCTCCAAGGTGGTGGATTAAGCCCTTAGTGGCCCCATTCCCTACGAGCCCTCTATTTAGATCATGTCCTTTATGACTCTATTTAGACACTACCCAAGTTACTTTTGGATTAGACAGTCCGCCTTTCCTAGTAGCCACCCCTAAGGTTGGAAAATTTATTCAAGGGATGCAGATTTTCCTTAGTCACTGAGATAGTGATATAAGCTCCTTCTAGTTTGATCCCTCAAAACCAACAGGTCCACGATAAATAAACTAAATAAAGTAAACAAATTAATGCTTGTGGATTAGAATTCAAGCCCCAAAAGTGCCCCTTCCCGCGCATATCTTATCTAGTTAGTGTCGTGAATTCCCTAGAATTGCACTACTTGAGTGAGATAAATCCAGTAATCTCACAAAGTCACCATTAAAACTCCTACACATTCTTTATAGCATGATTGAAAGAAACCCTAGATTTGTATGATCACCCCTGATCATTCTGGAATATGTTAGTCCCCAAGCTTTCTTCCCTTCAATTGATCATTGCATAAAGGCACTCTTTGGTTGGATAGTTCTCCAAGCTACTTCTTTGGTTCAAGAATTGATAGGTCTAGTCGATAGTTTTCTAATCCATTGCAAACCAATGAAATCCATCAAAATAAATCTAAAAATGAATTTAATCTTGACTATCCTTGAGCTATTTAAATCCTCTAGTGGCATTCACTCAATAATCAGCCCTAGTTCAGGTTCAATTTGTTTCTCGAAGTAACTAATCACCATAGTGGTTCTTTATTTCTAAAAGATTTGAGTCCCCACACTTTTTTCTTAAGACTTGACCATTGTAATTCGAAAGGCACTCCTTTGGTAAGATAGTTCTCCCATCGGTTGGGAATCTACTCCCTTCAGTTCAATAAATTTAAGATAAGTCTAGGCTGATATAAACTCCTTCTCAGTTTGATCCATCACAAACCAACAGAATCAATCAAAATAAATCTAAAAATAAAATTAATCTGGACTATCCTTCAGCTGATTTAAGTCCCCCAGTGGCATTCACTCAATAGTCGACCCTAGGTGGGCTTTGATTTGTTGCCCAAAGCAATATCACCTGGTGGTTCTTTTCTAGAAAGATGTGAGTCCTCGCTTTCTTCTTAAGACTTGACCATTGTATACCAAAAGGCACCCCTCTGGTTGGATAGTCCTACCTTATGGTTGGTAGACTACTCCCTTTGAATTGATAAATCTGGGTTAAGTCTAGGCCTCCACAGCCCCTACTCATGTAGTTCATCGCAAACCTATGGGATCCATCATAATCAAAAATAAAAAAATCTAAAAAAAAATGAAATCAATCTTGACTATCAATGAGTTGATCAAAGTCCCCCAGTGGCATTCATTCAATGTCATCCCTAGGTTGGATTCCATCTGCTACATTGCCAATAGATTACCCATCAACTCATCTCTACTTTGGAGGATGTGAGTCTACTACGCTTTCTTCCTAGTATAGTTGCTGCATATCTAAATGCATCCCTTTGGTTGGCTAGTCCTACTATGTGCTTAGTAAACTACCCCTTTGGATTGGTAAATCTAAGTTAGGTCTTGGCCTCTGGGGCTCCTACATAGTGTAGTCCATCACAAACCAATAGGGTTCATCCCAAAATTCAAACCTAACAAATTAAAAAAATTCAACCCTCTTCCCTAGTGGAACTTAAACAAATCTTTTTTCTCCTCAGTGAGACATAAATCAAATTAAACCTCTCATCCCCTTATGGATGACTTGAACTTGCTTCTCTAGTGGAAGGTTCACACTCTATCCCTTAATGGATTTCTTCCCTCTCTCTTATGTCTTGGACATAAGTAGGGCCATATTGCATTAAGCTCTAGATTCTATCTACACCTTGGGTTAGGGATAGATTATTTTTGTTAGTGCTTATGACCTATCGGAGTTGTTGATCGTTTCGGTCAACACCAATACGTGCGGTGTTCCTTGTCAGTCACACCACACCTATTGGGAGCCCTTTGTTGACCTCATTTTTAGATTGAGCTCTCAACCTCCATCTTAGGCATAGGACTTCTCTTAGATTTTGGAGTTTCCTACTCTTAAGACACATCTAGTGATTTGGTGGGCACTCAACCTAGCCCTAGAAGATTTAGTATAGTTAGCCATAGGAATAGGTCATGCCTTAGAGGTGTTAGGAAAATATGCCTACCCTTAGTTTGAACCATTCCTCACTTTCCTTCCTTCAAGTCAAACTCTAAATCGATCTTAATTGATTTTCTCCAAACTCAAATCAACTCCATATGATTGAAATCTATGGTTGAAATACATGATCAAAATCTATCAAAATTCAAAAGTTCAAATCTTCCTAAGTCCTTAATCTTCCTCTTAAGGACTTAGCCAAGATCATGATCTAAACCAAATCAAATCCTTGAGATTTTCTCATAACTCATTTATATTCTCATTTATATTCACATATATAAAATAAATATAAATTCAAACCAATCAAACTAAGTTCAAAATTCAAAATCAATTCATGAAATTTTCCTAATTCCCTTAATTTCCCTTTAATGGACTTAGCTTAAATCATGATCAAACCAATTCCAACTCATGGGATTTTCTCAAAACTCATTTATATTGTTATTTATATTCACATATATAAATGAAAAAATAAATATAAATCAATCAAATCAAACCCTCAAATCAAATTCTAAATCTAAAATCTTCCTAAGTCTTTTAAGTTCTCCTTCATGGACTTAGCCAAAATCATGATCAAACCAAATCAAACTCATGGGATTTTCTCATAACCCATTTATTTTATATTCTTTATATTCACATATATAAATGAAATATAAATTCAAATCAATCTAATCAAATTCAAAAATTCAAGCTCCCTACTCCAAAATTTTCTTAAGTCCTTTAAATCCCTCTTAATGGACTTAGCCCAAATCATAATTAAATCACTTCAAATCCTTGAAATTTTCTCATAACCCATTTATATTCTCATTTATATTCACATATATAAATGAAATATAAATTCAAACAATCAAAACCTATTCTAAAAATCAAACTCAAATCACTCAAAATTCAACCTAAGCCTTTCAAGTCAAAATCTTGAATTTAGCCAAACTCTTGATTTCTTTTCATGATTCAATCAACCCTACAATTATGAATCCAAATATAAGTCCAAGCTTTAATCACTAAATCAAAATCCAATTCAAAAATCAAACCCTAAATCCTATCATATTCTTCCTTTGAATATGAAATTATCAAATGGATCAAAACCCATTTGATTTTGAACCACTTGTAAATGGATTTATATTTCAATCATAAGTCCATATACAAGTTCAATCAAGCTTAAATCAAGCTTTGACCAAGCCATTTGACCCACTTAGGTTCACTTGACCCAAAGTGACCTAAAGTACCCTTATGAGCCAAATTCTAATCCTAACAAAATTGGATTGAACTAAACTCACTTATGCCTCTCATCATGGTCAACAATCATTATGGGATGATCAATCAATCAAATTGGGTCATATTAAGTCAAACCTAAGGGTTGACCAAGCAACACTTAGCCCAAAATGAAACTTAACATAGCCAAAATCCACCATAGGCCAAATAGATTGAAACCATTGATCTAAGTTCATTCATGACTTATGTTTGAACTTGACCAAGCCAACATTTGAGCCTAACCTAGCCCAATTGGCCACATGACCCAAGTTGACCAAACTTGACCTAAAAAGTCAAAATGTGTCAAAACTTGATCTAAGCCAAATTGATTGAAACCAATGGACCAAGTTCATTCCAAATCACTTGTTGAACTTGACCAAAGCCTCAATTAGCCAACTAGACCTAACCTAGCCCAATTGACCTTAGACTTAACTTCACCTAAAGGGGTCATGTTGAGCCAAATTTGAACATAACCAAAATTGATTGGAAAAAAAGATACCAATCCACTCCATATGACTAACCAAACCTAAACCTACCTTGACCTAGCCCAAATAGGTCAAATGGGTCAAATAGGTCAACTTGACCCATTTGACCTAAATGAAGTCATATGAGCCAAATTCAAAACTATAGCAAATTGAATCAAACCAAAGCCACCAAAACATTTCAAATGGTCATACGAACTTGACCCAACTCTTAGTTTGACCCAATTTGACCAATTGGTTAACTTGACCCAAGTTGACCCATTTTGACCTAAATGGGTCAATATGAGCCAAACCTTCAAATGAATTCCAAATCTCATGGAACTTGGCCAAACCTAGTTTCTCCACATACCCAACATATCCAAGTTGAAAAATTAGCAAAATAACCATTCTACCCCTAGGCCATGGAACAAATTTTGACCTAATCCATGGGTAATTTGGTCATATCCTCTTCATATCAACTTGATGCTTTCCTAATAGCTCAAGTGGACCTAATGAAGAGTAGTGCACCCAACCCAATGGGTATGGGCCAACCTGAATGGACCCAAGGCCAAACCCGACCACATGGGTCAAATTGGCTCATTCTAAATCCTTCTTCCAGTCAATTTGCTGCACATGGGAGGTTCACAATCCACTCAATGCCTCGAATCAACCATGTGCAAGAGCTAACAGATCAAACAACCTCTCCAATATGGTCAATTGGATCAAAACAATAAGATAGATTTTGACTGTCTGATTGCAATAGGGGAGATATACTCTCCCTAATTCAATTTGAATTCATCATTCCCTTATTCGATTGAAGCCTAGAGAGTGTTAGGAAAGGTCAGAAAGCCATCCTAAGCTTTCTAAGATGGATTTGAAAAGTGATCTTCTTGGTTTTCTCCATTGAAAAATAAGGGAGCTCACTTGTACCTTCAACTTCTTTCACACTCAAAATTACTTCAATTCCTCTTGCTCACTCACTCGGGGGATCAATTCTAGTGCACCCAAGTGGTGTTTGTCCATAGGTAGATCTACTCAACCCCAAGGCTTAAAACTTTCAATGCTTCATCTCCACTAGACGAAGCTCCCTCATCGAGCTTGAGCACCGGTGATCCCCTTGATAAGGTATGGAATTTTATGACCACCTAGCTTAGGTGTTGGTCTTTTATTAAAGAAATTTTCAAGTCATGCAAAATCCACCATTTGATATGCTTTTTATTAGCTTTAGATGGTGTGGGAACAATCTTATTCCAATCTGAGCTCAATCAAGCTCGGATCGTCTCTAGGATTATGGATGACTTTTGTTAATCTTAAGGGAAGAACTCGGGTGATTGTAGCCATCCATCAGCACATTTTGGATGGATGGCCATGATTATTCCCACATTTTAGAAATCTTTTACCCTTTTATAAACTACGGGATGATCCCTGATCGTCGACCTTTGATCGAATAGATCAAAGCGTCCATCATGCCGTCATTTGATGGGACATTTAAATCGTCATGCATGATGTGTGCAAAGCGTCGCGAGTCGCCGTGTCATCGTGAGTTGAGGGATTAGTTAGGGAGTTTAATAAATTCTAATTAATCTCTTAACCTTCAAAAATTCATATCTCCCTCAATGAAATTCAAAAAAATTTAAAATAAATTTCTATGGAAAGATAATTTAATCTATAATATTTTAAAAATAATTTCAATGGATTTTGAAATATCCTTTCCACTAATTTTGGGTTTTATTGGAAATCATATTTTGCTAATTACTTCTTAATTAATCCTCTAATTAATCCCAAACTTCTTGGGTATGTTTTAGGGGATGATCTCTGGCTCTTCTAATTTTCTTGGGATTTACTGAAGGCTTAATTAGAGGAATTGCAAATGGGTTTCCTAATTACTCCTTAACCTAATTAAGGAAAATTATGGTGTGGTTAGTGGTTTTAATCCATTATTAGAGTTGATTAAGTCAGATCCACTAGATAGGAGGTTTAGGAAATAATTTTGGGGCATTTCCCCTAAGCTATTCCCTAAACCCCCTTTTTCTTTCTTTAATATTCTCTTAATTTAGGGTTAATTCCTTAATTATCTCTTTAATTAATTTCTAAAAATTCTAAAAATTTCCATAACTTAATTAATCTACTCTGAGGAGATGCTTAGGTGTTTAAGAGCATAAGTTCAATTAAGGAAATAAAAACCCAATTCATATGTGTGAAAGGGTGTTTTGAAATTGCTTAAGTTAAACTTGTTAGCTTAATTAACCATTAATCATGAGCCAAATTACATTAGGCCTTTTCTTCCTAGGTGCATTGTAAGTTTAAATTCCTTGTGAGCTTTTATGTTATCTCATTGGCTCATAATTACTTGGTTAACTATGCTAAGGTGGTGTAGGTAAGGGTTAATTAACTTCCTTAATTCATACCTTAACCTAATTAATACATAAAAATGAATCTAATCATCTAAAAATTAAACCAAAATATAATGCACATGTGGGAATGGGTTAGGAATGGCAAACTCAATTCACATTTTCAAAATTAAATCAAACTTAAAACCTATCAAAAATCACATTGAATTAACTTTGATTTATTTTAAACCTTCTTATTCCATAAGAATGTCTTTAGGATTTAAGCAAAGTGAATGTGTTTATATGCTTTCATTGCTTTGATTCTTTCCCCAACATGTTAAATTTGTATGTCATATGATTTCATGTGTTCATATTTTTCAAAATTTAAATTTAAAATGAAATTGTTTACTTTATGTCAAATTTGCATGGGTTGGCTAAAGTAGAAATATGAGTGGCTATTATCACTACTAAACTCAAATTATTTTCAAAATATATAAATCAATTATCAAATATGAAAGTGTACTACTTATATTTTAATTATAAGCTTTCATGTGAAAGAATATAAAGGTGTACTTAACATACGTTTCCCTCCTATTTTATGTTAGCATAATTTTGAATAAGATTTGGTAAGATGCATGGTTCATTTGAAAAGAACCTAACACTTACATAATTCCATATCCTATTCATTCCTATGCTATCACTTAAGAAGGGTTACCTATGCTTGTACACATAAATGACATAAATAAAAATGAATCAATTAATATACCTTTTGCATTATTTCTTTTTCATTCAATTCTTTTATACACATGTTTGTATTTAAGGAAAGTGGTATATTAGTCTGGACAAACTTGAGGTTGCGAGGCTTTAAGTAGCCCTAAGTAGGTCTTGTACCTTACACCTTTGGTTAACAATAATGTTGTACTCACTTATGCCTTTCTTACTTTCATGTGTGCATGTGAAAAATTAGATAAAGAAACCCTTTTCTACTTTTAAAAAAAACATGCATATTAAACTTCCAAATTTCCTTAAATGGATTGCTTAGCATGCATCATAAAGTGTGTTAAATATTCTCATTTGTGTGTATAGATATGCTTAGGACTCATTCATATGCATGTTTTACATGTTGGGAAAGAAGTGAAGTGATGTATATTTTGTGAATTTGGTTCATTTTATTTAATCTTAAAATGCTTTTCTTTTTTAATAGGTTTGTTTAAAATTCATCTAAACTTAAGATTAATTAAAAGAGTTAAACAAAACTAAAAATGTCTACTTTAGAAATTACTTATGTTAGGGAAGGAAAGAGAAGTTCTCTTATCTTTCCCTCTCTTAATAACTTAGTAATTAATTGTAGGATTCACTTGAACCAAATCAAAACATGAAATAAAATCAACCCAAAATAATTAAACAACTTAAATGAAACCTCCTCTAAGTTGAATATGTTTTCACACTTAGAAAATTTGAACCTAAAGCCATAGCTAAGCATAACACACAAATCTTCAAAGCACACACATTAGCCTAAGTCACCACTTCTAGCTTTAGGTTAGGGCAGTGCGTGATTTGATGTTTGTTTTGTTTTGTGATATATATTTTTTAGAATGTTAGGGTGTATGCTCGTAGAATGGATGGTAGGACACTCTTAGTTTAACCATTATTTTTTGCAGGGGATTGTGCTTAAGGGGCGCTATCATAAATAAAAATATAAATGATTTTGGTTGTCTATGCTTTATATGCCTAAGGATAATCCAATAGGTCGGGCGGACTTAGTCACCCATGTGTGGGGTGATAAGTCCAATATACATTTGGGATTTGTGTGATTTGTTTTAGTTAATCTCTATTTTGTAGGTGTTAGTTAGATTTCCATTCTTTTTCTTTTCATGTAAATTTGTGCAATTAGGATTTTGGAATGATTGTTATGGGGATTAGAATGAGCATTGGTCATAAGATTCTATCTTATGCTCCATGTGAAGTCTTGGAGCATCTACCTTCCAACCATCTAAAAGAAGGAATAAAAATAAGAAGAAAAGAAGAAGAAAGAAGAAAATAAGAAGAAAGAAGAAATGAAGCTTGAATATCACCATAATAATGAATTCATTTCTTAATTGTAATTTAATTCATTTGTAATCCAGGTTGTATAAGAGTTGAGCACGACTATCCAATTTATTATTTTTAAGTTTGTATGGTGGTGCCTGACCACAACGACCTTTTATTCTCTTTGCGATTAGCTTTATAATTTGATTGATGATTTTTTTTAGCTTTTACAATAAGTGGCATATCTTTTCTTAGTTTCTTCCTTGCTTTATGTTTGGCGTGGATGTGAATTAGGATCTTTAGGAAAAATAAAACTTTTACCAAACTTAACAACTCAAAATATAAAAATAATTAACTCATAACCTCACATAAAACTTAGGTTTAAAATCAAGATAAAAGATTTAACAATCCCTTAGCTGGATGAGTATTTCTTTTACAATATGATGCACAAATGCATCATATTTCACTCTTGATTGGAAGGCTTCCACCTTTGCTAGAGAAACTTGGCCTGACCTTTGAGAACCATGGTGGAAACACACCTCCTCCCTTATCACTGATTTTGGCCAATAACTTTATTTCTCATGCATTAGCCATATGAATCTTATAGCCTGAGTTAAAATAATTGTCCAAAAATGAAAATAAAATGAAATTTGAATTGCATTAGATTTAGGTCATTTGAAACATGCCCTCACATGATCTAGTCTCTTTAGAGAGTGAGTTTAAGGACTTTGTCTCTTTCTAAATAAATAATATCTAGCTATCTTGCTTAAGCATAAAGACTTGCCTACATGTATTTAAAATCATAGGAGGAGTTAGTTGGCGGCCACCCCCAGGCGTTTGTAAGTCTAAGCAGTCGGGTGGTTCGTCCACTCTTGTGAAGACAAACCAAATACTTATTTTGGCCTTAAATTTAGGTTGTGCTTTAGGCCCTCACCAAAGCTCCCTAGATTTAGGTTCTGAGGTTGCTTCTCCCCTTTGTGGGCCATAAGCATAATTCCTCACCTCTTAGGCATTTTCTTAATCTTATGTTAAAGAATCACAAGTCCTAAATTTCTAATGAAAAATTCAACTCAAACAAACTAAATCAATTTCAAAAATATAAATCCAAACTATAGGATAGTTTGAGATGCTCGTTAGGTTTCCTAGCATCATGGGCATCTCTTACTTATCTTCCATTTTGGCTTCAATAATAACTCTCTCTCTTTGATCAATCTCATTTGATCATCAAAAAGAAACCAATCAATTGATAGTCCTTCCCTATTGAAATCTTTGAAGACAAATAATCATTTACCTTAATCGAGAGTTTTCCTAAGGAATCCCCATTCCTTAGGATGTAATTAACTATGGGGTTTGCCCCTGTAGGAAACTTAATGAACTCGATTTAAAATAAATCAAGCTTTAATTTTTTATATAAAGTATAGAAAGAATCTCTGGTATGCATGCATACCCATCATCCTTAAGAGTCCTTATTCATATGATTAGGTCCATTAAAGGGTAGTGACTTCTATCTTTCGAGATAGTACACTATTTCCTTGATGACATAGTCAATCACCTGAATAAGCACATCTGTGGATCTACGTGGTGTCCTAAAATGATGAATTTTTATAGTCTTGCCTCTCTTCTTTTCTCACCAACAGATTTGAAGGCAACTCTATAAAAATTTTTCTCACAATCACATTAAACTTCGACCATCAATTGATGGAGGTGAGCATTCTTTCTTTTGATGAGATTGAGAGAACGTGGGTATTGGAGGTGAAGGAAGATGATATGTTGGATAACTAGCGCTCCCACCAAGGATTGCCAAGGTTTGGCCACCAAGCTCTCAAACCACAAGAATAACTCAAAATTTGTAATTGCCAAAAGATCTCCTTCATTCTAATAAGAGGGCTATTTATAGCCATTACAAGCATCTTTCAAAGAAAAGAATTCAAAACATGGAGGGAAAGGTGGGTGACATTAATGTGAATCAATAAATTGCCTCATTATTTTATGCCATCCACCCATTTCACATGCTATTATTTTATGTGGATTCAACCACCTCACATGTCATGCTTTGAATTTTTAAATGCAAAATTTTATACATGAGTTTCTAGAAGAAAATTAATAATTACATAAATAAATAAGATGAAATCATAAAATGGGCCTTAGCAGGCTAATGGGCTAAGTCTTCTTCTTTCTTGAATTTTCTTGGGCTTTAGCTTGAGATCTTGTAAATGGGTCTTGGGCTATAATTTTTGATCCTCATGATGTTCTACATCAACTCCACAGGCTCAATTGAACTCTGCTCCATGAGTTGAAATCTAAGAAGTCTTCTACTAATTAGGCTAAAGTCTCCAAATCACTACGGGTCAACCATGTGTCTTCAACTGGTGGCTTATTCTTCCAATGAACTAGAAAATGATGTTCGGTTGGATTAATGGGTGCTTCCTCGGTGATAATATAATCAACTTCAAAGGAAGAAGGCTTGCAAGTACGGTGTTATATCTCCGCTAAAGTTAGGCGAACAAGTGGAGGTTTTCTAATTCCTTCATATGATAGAATATCTTCAATATTAATAACCGGAAGAATGAACATATCAAGAGGCAAATCAAGGTGATAAGCATTAGTTCCAATTTTCTTGAAATTTTAAATGGACCACAAGCTCGTGCATGTAATTTCTTATATTTAGTAAGATAAAGGCGAATGTGAATCAATACATAATCACCTTCTTTATATTCTTTCATTTGATTATGATTTGCCTTAGAAGCATAATTATCATTACTTATAGTAATTTTTTCTTATATCTTCATGGAGGCTTTGAAAATCTTTAGCAAATGAGAATCATCAAAAAATACATGAGATGGGTTTGCTACATCTATTGGTTGTCATGGGTTTTGACCATAATATCTCAAATGGTGATTTTTTGTAGTTTTAGATATAGTACTATTATAGAAATTTGGAGGTTGGTAAATGTAAATCCTAATTTCTTAAACTTTTACCTACCAAACATCTAAGCAAATTTCCTAAGGTATGATTAACTACTTCAATTTGTCCATCAGTTTGTGGGTGAAAGGCATAAGAGAATTTTAATTTGGTACCTAATAATTTCCATAATATTTTCCAAAAATATGAGACAAACTTAACATCTCTGAAACAATGGTTAAAGGGAGACCATGGAGTGCTTATTTCCTTAAAAAATAATTTGGCTATATAAGAAGCATCATTTGTTTTGAACAAGGTAAGAAATGAGCCATTTTGAGAACCTATCCACTACAACAAAAATACTATCATGTCCTCAGCTCTAGGTAATCCTAGAATAAAATCCATTGATAGGTCTTCCCAAGGCCTATAAGAACAGTGTAAGGCGTGTATTGTCCGACCTTTGTTTGATAGTTTTAGCTTGTTTACAAATTAAGAATTGAGTCACTAATTTTTGAACATCTCATTTTAATGAAGGCCAATAAAATCTATTTTCGAATAAACATATGGTCTTATCCTTTCCAAAATGACCACACCCCCCGACATGTAGCTCGGTGATAAGGAATTCTCTAAGAGAAGATCGAATGCATAATTATTTTCCTTTATATAAATATCCATTTGTTATCAAGAATGTCCCTTGTAAAGTTATTGGTTTATCTAGGTGTTCAAGATAAATTAGGTGAAAGTCAGGGCACACAATATAATCATCTTTGATTCTATCAAATCTTGGGATTCTCAATTCTAAAGAGGAAATCATTAGGTTTACACGGATAAAGCATCAGCTTATTCTCAATTCCAGGCTTATGCTTTAGAACAAAAGAGTAGTCTTGTAAAAATTCAACCCATTTTGCATGCCTATGACTTAATTTTCATTGAGTATTAATGAATTTTAAGGCATGGTGATCAGAGTTAAGTATAAATTCTTTATATAAGAGATAGTGTAATGCCTTGTAAGGATTGAATTACGATAAAACTCTCTATCATAAGTGGAATATTGTTGTTTAGCTTCATTTAACTTTTCACTAAAGAATGTTATAGGATGATTCTCTTGACTTAAAATTCCACCTATCCCAATTCTAAAGCATCACATGTCACTTCAAAGGCTTTAGAAAATCAGGCCTAAGGATTGATGCAAGTGATAAGAACTTTAATTTGCTCTAAGGCCTTTTGTGCATTAGAAGTCCAAAATTTATCTAATTTTAGTATATCGTTATTGGAGCAACAATGGTACTAAAATTCTTAATAAATCTCCGATAAAAGTGGCTAAACCATGGAAGCTTCTTGATAAAACTTTTAGGTGGTAGCCAATCTAAGATTGCTTTCACTTTAGAAGGATCATGTTTAAGCCCAGTAGTGGTATAATAAAGCCTGAAAAGATTACCTCAACTTGCAAAAAGAAATACTTTTTTAAATTAATGTATAATTTCTCTTGTTTAAGTAGTTCAAAGACTTTTGTAGGTGTTGTAGATGTTCATTTTCACTTGGAGTAAAATCAGAATATCATCATCATCACCAAAATTTACCTATATATGGTTTAAGAACAATATTCATTAATCTCATAAATGTGCTAGAGCATTTGAAAGTCCAAAGGGCATGAGCCATTCATAAAAGTCCATCGTGGGTCTTAAAAGCCGTCTTCCACTCATCTCGATCGAATTTGATGATATCCACTTTTTAGATCAATCTTTGAAAAAAATTTGCTCAGATTAAATCAACATATCATCTAATGGGAATAGAAACCTATATTTGATAGTAATTTTATTTATCACCTTTCAACACACATTCTCCATGTTCCATCTTTCTTTGGAGTTAATAATCAAGGGCTAAGACTCTCTTGAATAAAACCCTTTCTTAATAATTCCTCAACTTGTCTTTTAATCTCTCAACATGCTCGGTAGGGTTCATCCTATAATGTGGAAGATTAGAAAGTTGAGAATCGGCATGAACTCAATAGCATGTTGAATGTCTCTTAGAGGAGGTAGCTCATCGAAGCTCATCGTGTAATATCATTAAAATCGAGAAAGAGAAGAGACCACAGCGGTATGTGAATCTCATTAGAGTCTGGTATGACTTCTTTTACATATAATATGTGAAGAAAAAATGGATCGAAAATTCTTTTAGAAGTGCCAAAACCTATTATTTCTATCTTTGGGGTCAAAGGAGAAAGAGTAGGTGTTTAAAGTAAGGATCAAAATGATAGTGTTAGGCTAACGAGGATTTTCTATGATAATTAATTGAAGTTTGGCATTTTTCTTCAATAGAGGCTTAGGTTGCAAGTCAGTTATTTTGTGTGGTGTTATGGAGGGTGTTTTTCTCGGCTTTATTGGTGAGTTTAATAGTCTTATTATTATGTTTAAAATATAAGTATTTTCCCCTACCAGTGAATAACATTCATATCATGTAGCCAAGGTCGTCTAAGAGAATATGAGCAATGTCCATAGGAGAACATCACACCAAATTTGACCCTCATAGCTTCCTATTTTAATAGGAACTAAACACCGATTGGTGATAGGAAGAGATGTATGATTTACCAAACTAACATGAAATGGTTTAGGGTGAGGTTCAGATTTTAAGTTGGCTCGAGTTAAGGTATGTGTTGAAATGACATTCATAGCACTCCCTCCATCTATAACTAACCTACATCTCTTTTCATTACACAAAATATACATGCTAAAAATGTTCTTTCTCCTCCAAACTTTTGCCTCATTTTTTATTATAGTAAGACATCTCATCACATTAACATGAGGGTCATCAATTAATTCCAATTCTTCATCAAATAATGGGGTGTCATCATAAACTTCTTCTAGATTATCATCTATTGGATTTTCAACTTCTTCTAAAATAAGATTTGAGCTTTACATTGATTTTGCATATGACCTTTTTATGACATTTAAAACATATTACTTACTCTAATGTTCTTAGAGCTCCCTTTAATTGAGGTTTTTAGGCAAAGGGATGGGCCATTTGGATGGTGGTCTAATAGTAGATCTATTGGATGAAATGGAAGGTACTTGACTTTAATTTTAGAGAGGGAGGATTTCTTTTGTTGTTCAACCAATAATGCATAATGAAATGCTTCCTCTAAAGATTGTGGGTCAAATAATTCAACTTCATTTCTAATTTCAGCCTAAGTCCAATAACAAATTTATTGGATAATTTAATCATTATCAAATCAATTCTAGAAACTAGATCTTCAAAAGTGTTCAAGTATTCGTTACAAGATAATTACCTTGTCTCAAAGTTAATAATTGGCTATCTAGCTTCTTATCATGATGCCTAAAGTACTTTTGCTCTTAACATTTCTTTCATTTCTATCCAAGTGAGGTTTGTCCTTCCTAATCTTTGTTCTTTAGCTAAAGTATTTGTCCAATAAATTTTAGCATGCCCTATCAATTTCATTTTAGCAAAAGTAACCCTTTGGTAATCATCCATTTTATACCAATCAAAGAAGTCATCCATTTGAACTAACCAATCGATTTATTTGGATCATGTATACCATCATAAGTTGGGGCTTCTACTTTAACTCTTCGAGATGGATCATTAGAGTCTTCTATAGTCTTAAAATAAGTTTCTCCCCTTCCACCATTTCTAGCAATTGATTGTCTTCTAAGTGGTTGATTTTCTCTATGGTTTGGATATGAATCTTCTTCATCTATCCCTATTGGCATAGTCTGAGTAGGTATTGGAGGAGGAGTTGGTACTCTATTATTTTGTAGATGCACTAAAAGAGTTTGCATTTGTTGTTTAAGTTCTTGCATTTGATTCTTACTTTCTTCTAATATTTGTTGAGTTTTTAGTTCATTGTCTTGGATCCTAAGATCTAAGGCATCAACTAATCTAGTCAAATTTTAACTTGATCTTGAGAGATAGATTTTGGTGCCATGAGATTTTTTTTTTAAGGAAGAAAAAAAAGATATATGAAAAGGGACCAATGAAAAAAAAATAAAAAAAATAATAAATAAGTATAATATAATTGTGCAATCAAAGCAAGATTTTATCTAAGAGAACTTCCGGTGAGGAGGGTACACCACTTAAATCCCAAGCTCTCCTTAGGCTTTAGGTCTTTTTCACAAAGTTCTATTTAGCTTCCAAAATCACCAAGTTTAACACACTTATATTATTATTCATGCATATTTTCTTTATATATATATATTTTTAATGCAATGAAATAAAAATGCTCAAATTTATCGAGCCTCTTTTTTTTCTTTTTAAGAAAACAAGTTATCATAAGTTAATCAAAGAAACTTCTAAAATTAACCATAAATAATAACAAAGATAACAAAGCAAGTAATTAGATTTTGATTTGCACTAATGGCTAGGTTGCTTTAGGTGATGTACTACCTCACCAAGGTACTCTCTTAATTTTTTTCTCTTTTTTTTTTTTTTTTTTTTTGGAGGAGGGAGGTGCATACACTCAATTGGAAAATGGCTTAAATATATAATGGAGTTTACTAATTGAAATTTTATGCTATCATCATAAACTTGCAAGCAATATATATCTTTCCAAGCTACTAATATGCTTTTAAACTATCACATAAAAGAAATTTAATTAACCTCACAAGTCCAAGAAAAACTCACAAGTTTGAAGACAAGTCCAACACCTGAGTTGCTCCCTTTGTTGAAACTTTTGACCAAATTTGCTCCTTCCAGCTTGCTCGATACCAAATTTGATGGAGGTGAGCATTCTTTCTTTTGATGAGATTAAGAGAACGTGGGTATTGGAGGTGAAGATGAATATATGTTGGATAACTAGCTCCCACCAAGGATTGCCAAGGTTTGGCCACCAAGCTCTCAAACCACAAGAATAACTCAAAAATTTGTAATTGCCAAAAGATCTCTCCTTCATTCTAATAAGAGGGGCTATTTATAGCCATTACAAGCATCTTTCAAAAGAAAAGAATTCAAAACATGGAGGGAAATGGTGGGTGGCCACATTAATGTGAAGCAATAAATTGCCTCATTATTTTATGCCATCCACCCATTTCACATGCTATTATTTTATGTGGATTCAACCACCTCACATGTCATGCTTTGAATTTTAAATGCAAAATTTCAAACATGGAGTTTCTAGAAGAAAATTAAAATTACATAAATAAAAAAAGATGAAATCATAAAATGGGCCTTAGCTAATGGGCTAAGTCTTCTTCTTTCTTGAATTTTCTTGGGCTTTAGCTTGAGATCTTGTAAATGGGCCTTGGGCTCTAATTTGTTGATCCTCATGATGTTCTACATCATCAATACTTATAATTCATAAACTCGTTTGACCTTTTTTATTGTAGCCTTTATGAAACTTAAGTATATAATTGTTAATTTGGTTGAAACTTTTATAAGACTATTCATTTATGTTGAATTATAAACCTAAAATTTCAAACAAACCAACTAATGCCTTAAAGCTTCAATATTATTTCCTCTTTGAAAATATTTAAAGATTGAAAGAAAACTAAGACATTTGTTCTAATTTTAACTTATTTTATTTAAGTTCAAATACAAACACTTTTATGGATTTTTTTTCAAGTAGTAGCTTTATTTTTTTTAGAGGAACTCAATCGTATTTCCTTAAAAAATTTTAAGAGATTTCTAACATGGTGAACAATTTTCTTGAATTTAACTCTATAGATAAGATTTCTTGTAAATATAGAGGAATTGATGCAACATCAACAACACCAGAGGCATTTAAACCTATTATAAGTGTTATGATAAGAGATAAATAATATACAACCTTGCATAAATTGGAGCTTATTATCATAATATAAAATAAGAATCATAGCACCAGGCTTTTTAATTAAAAAATAAGTGGGAATTATAAAATTTATAGGAAAATTATCACTTCCATTGACTTTAATTTGTATATAACTTATGCTGAATTTATGTATAATGAAATTGGAGCTATAAGTAGCCCTTATTATGGTTTTTTACCTTACATAAAGATTGAAAGTTTATAAAAGATTTATATCCTTTGCCTTATAAAGCCCCTTAAAGCTCAAACATGAGGAAGAGAAAGACATCCTTAATGATAAGAAAGAAGAGAAAATTCAAAATCTATGAAAGAAAGAAGCAATGAAATGCAAGAATAAAATCTACCTATGAACATAGCTTAATTTGTTAAAAAATAAAGAGACAAATGATGAAAATCATATAAATATGTATTTGTTTTAAATTTTGGCATTTCATGTATCTTAATGTATTTTATTTTTTCTATGAATTTTGAAATTCTTCATGACATAAACTTACAAATAATTACAAAATTTCTTGTTTTAGTGCACTTTATTTAATAATATAATTATGATTGTTCTTTTTCTTTCAATATAGCTTGTTGAAAACTTTGTTTATTTTACTCTTTGATGTAATTACTTTTAGTTAGTGATTTCATTACTTGAGTTACTCTTCTATAACTTTTTAAAGTTATAACATCAGCTCATTACTTTATCATTCTTTCTTTATACTTGTATGATGCTTGGGAATGCTCAAATATTTTTATTATTATTCTGCTAAATTTTAGAAAATATTGCTAAGTTTTCTTTTATATCCATCTGATTACATGAAAATGTGTAATCAGTTGAATGTTTTGCCATAATTCTTAGTAATAATGCCTTAAATATAATTAACCTCCTAATGAAAAATTTATTAATGAAATATTAGAACATACATACAATGTGGTGATTTATCTTAAATAGATAAAGTATAATAAATAAAAATGTATATGATTAATATCAATTTGACCTTTTTCCTTATTTTAAAATTCAAGGTGACTATATTCATCAAAGTTAACTTTATTCAAGTAAAGAAAATATTCAAATTTATGAGTAAAGGAAGGTCAAGCATGATGCTAATTAGCTCTTTATTATTTTGGAGGTTATTATTAAAGTGAGCTTATAATTATAAAATATAATATTCTAACTACTTAGCACAATTGTAATTCAAAATCCAAAAAGGCAATTTTGAAAGATTAATTTTATTTTATTTTAGATTGATTCTGAATTGCCTCCTTAGTAGACTTTCTAAAAAATAAAAGAAAGATTACAAATACCTTTAATTAATTTTTATAGTAATCAATTCTTTTTTTTTAATTTCAAGCACCTCGTTGGTATTTTTTGTTCTCATATCATCTAGATTTGAACCCTATGATTCACCGTCATAATAATAATGCAAGGTACTTTATTCTTTTAGCCAAATTTTGGACTATAACCATAATGTAATTTTTTCCTATTATTTCTAAGAGATTTCCTTTGCATAATTTTAAGAGTAAAAATATTTCTTGATGATATCAATCTCCTCTAAACAAAATTTTGAGGAGGAACACTCAACCTTATTCTATAAAAATTCCTCTGAGTTGATAATTATTTTATCGTAGGCAATACTCTCATGTAGTGATACCTAACTTTGCAACTAGCTAGCTTTTGTATATTTACTAGCTTGAAATATAACCCTTTCTCAGTTGATTTATAAATCCAACATTGAATCAATAAATGTCTTATAGTATTCTAAAGATTTTATTAGTTACAGTTAGCACTTGAGCTCACAATAGCCTCTTATAGTGATTAACGATCTCATTATGCTTTCTCTACCTAATTGGCAACCATTACTTGATATATATGTATTCATGCAAACCATTTATTAATATCATCAATATTTTCTCGCCCATTAATCTCTTGCCTTTTCTACTATCATAGAAATTATTATTAGGAATTTTTTGACTTAAAATTGTTTAAATATCCTTGTTGGTGGCTTTCAACTTCTCCAAAAATGAAATTTAGAATAAATTTATTTGTAATTATTGTCAAGATAAAATATATAGTGCAAACTTGCCATATAACAATGCATGATCCATATATTAAGAACATAATAAAAAGATACTATACCAAGAACAAATGCATTAAAATTAAGATTATCTTTCAACATCAAGGGACTAATCTAGAGTTGATTATTTTGTAAAGCCTTCTGAAATTTCCTATTCTTACTTATTCTTGAGATTCATTTCCTTTACTAAATCCACTAAGCTCATGATATTTGCTTAGAGCTATGTGGTTGACCAACATCTCAAGTTATTTTTCTATCTCTTAGGGAATGACAATCATTAAAGCCTCAAACTGAGTAGGTGAAGATGACACTTCATGAGAAGTTGAAATTGTCAGAGTTCACAAAATATTTTCTTTCTTCATTAGTTGAACAAATACTCGATATGTTTTGGTAAATGATTCTACTATCTCTATTTTATCCTCCTCAAGCAAATCAAAAAACACTTTGAGAGACACATCACCCTCAGACTTGTAGAATTAATAGAAGTGCCACAATGAAGCTTGAATCTTATGATGAAAAAAATATTTAGTTAAAATGCACTCAACCAAATATAAGCTAAAAAATAAATAAACTTAGCTTAAAATTACTGGCCACTATTCCTACATTAATTATCTTAATTATTGAGTAATGATAACAATTCAAAAACTCCTTTTTACTCTCCATGAATTGGGCATTATCATAAATAGGGTGAGAGGCCATGTTTTAAATGACCACCTCTATTCTTAAAGCTCTTAATGGTTATAGCATGCTAAAAGATTTACATCAATAAAATAAATCAATTAAAATAATCTATTAGGCATGTGAAGTTACAAAAATTATTCTTTTGCATAATAAAAAAAAGGTGAAATTCAAAGTTGGGAGTGCTTGGTTGTTCTCCTATTACATTGATAATCAAATGATATTGACTAGATGATGATGGTTAAATATCAATGTTTAGGAAACAACGGTCACTAAATAATAGTCAAGAGATGACATTTAAGAGTCAATAGTTGAATGATGGTCATTAAACTATGATAATAAAAAGATGATAGTCAAGTAATGGAAATCAAGAGATTTCAATAAGGTAGATGATGATCAAGTAATAAAATTCAATAAATATTAGTTAGATGACAATGATAGTTGAGTGATGGAATTTGGACGAGGAAAATTATTGATGGTGATTGTCAACATTAATCAATAAACAAAAATTCTAGAGTTTCAAATCTCCAAGCTTTTTTTAATTTTAAATATAGAGACCCTTTATGCTAAAAAGGGGGACTATTTAAGATTATTGAGAGTAACATTTTAAATTTTGATTGAAGTTTTAACTTCCTTTATTCATAATTCACTCATTTAACAATTATATGATTTAATGTTCTCAAAATTGAGAGATCTTGGGCTCTTAGGAAACCTCTCTTAGGTAATTAATTTAACTATAGATAATTATGACAAATTCATATATCAATTGACCTTTAGTCCCAAAATTTTTAAACAAATACAATTTCTTGATATGAGTTTATTTGTCTTAATTCAAATCACTATTAACATCACTGGATTCATCTCAATAAAATATTATGTTTGATTTTAAGTTTAAATAATTTAATGAATTTACTTTTTAAAAGTTGTCAACTTAAAATTTGCAATGTTTGGATGAATTTTTTGATGATACATCAGCGATGAATTATTGACCTCACTTTTGGAGTGAGGATTGACCAATCCCATCTTAGGTCTCTGATTCTTCTAGACACTTAGGTTTTCTTAGTGCTAGGACACTTCTAGTAATTAAGGGAACACTAAACCAAGACCAAGAGCCTAGTAGGGCATGACCTAGGCCTGAGGTTATCTTAGGACAAGATGGACTTCACCCACCCTAGGGCCTAAATCGACACTCATACCTATCAATTCATTGAAATACAAACTCATATGATTGAAATCTAACCAACTCAAACTTATTTGAATTCAATTGATCCTGATTGAATTTGGTTTCTAATCCAAGCTCAGTTAAATTAACTTGAATCTTAACCCAAGTTATCCCACTTCAATCCTATAACTCCATTCAAACCAATTCAAGCAAACCAAACTTAATTTAATTCCCTCAATCATTCTAATTTTCCAATGGATCATTTCAAACTATTCCAATACTTTCAGTCAAGCAAATTAAATCAATTAAACTTAAGTAACCCAAGTTAGCACATTTGACCTAAAAAAGTTCAAATGGGCCAAAACCCAATCAAACCTAAATCAATTACAGTCAAAGCCAACCATCAATTTTAAATTCATCATTGAATAAATTCCAACCATTCATAGCCTCAATTGGTCCAAATTGACTTGACCAAACCACTTAACCCAAAGTGACCTAAAAGGCTCAATTAGACCAAACTTCAATTAAACTCCCGTTAGATCAAACCAAGATATCCAATCTCTTCATTGACAATTGTAGGTAACTATTGAACACTCCACTGCAATCAATTAGACATAACCAGGCCAATTTGGCCTCTTAAGCCAAGTTAACCCAAAGTGACCTAAGACTAAATTGGGCCAAATAATGTTTCAAACTAAATTAATTGCAATCAATGGCTCTCATAAACAAGGAATTAGATATTAAACATGACTCAACCACCAATTAAAGCCATTTAAACCTAACCAAGCCAATTTTTCCTTCTAACTCAAGTTGACCCAATTTGACCTAAAGGGCCAAATTGGGCTAATTCAAATCCTAAACCAAATTGATTGAAACCAATGCTTCTAACTAATCACCAATTGGATGTTGGAGATCATTGTTGTATTTTAATTTGGAGTTGTAGGGACACCACACAGATCTTAGGAAGTACTTATTGAAGTGATCAAGTGCTACATTAAGGTATGATGTATCATCTTGAGATGAAATCATCACCCTATAATGGACCTAATCACCTAATAAGGACTCCTAAGACAAATGGGTCTATGTATATACAAAAGATCTTTCCCTTACTTTACATGGAGAAGTAAAGCAGGGTTTATTTTATGCCAAGTTTTTAGTTCCCTATGGAAGCAAGCTTCCATAGTTAATTACATCTTAGAAAATAGGAATCTCTAAGAATACTCTTGATTAAAGTAGTCAATAAGTATCTCCAAAGATTTCTAAGATAGACTATCAAAGGATTAGGCATTTATAAAAAATCAAATGGGAGAGTTCAAATAGGTAGACTTGTTTATAGATTTCAAAGGAGGATAAGTAGAAAGCACTCATGATACTAGAAAGCCTAGTAAGTGCTTCAATATACCCTATAATGAGGCTTTACATTTTGAAAAAAAAATTTACTTCTATTTAAATTATAATTTTATTAGAATGCTATGGCTTATAGTCCAATAATACAAGACTGTGGAAATGCTTAAGAGGTGAGGACTTATGCTCATAGCCCAAAGAAAATAAGTAGCCTTAGAACCTAAATTTAAAATGCATTAGCACAAGCTAGAAGCATGACCTAAGCCTAATTGGGGAAATGGGACATAATAGTTTACCTCCACAAGAGAGGATAGACACATCCCGACTCTTCTGGGCTTATAACTGTCTAGAGTGGCCTCAAACTAATACCTCCTATGCTTTAAATCCATGTAGGCTAGTCTTATGTAGAAGCAAGATAGCTAGGCTATTATTTAATCAGAAAAGAAGTTAGAATCCTAAACTCACTTCCTAAGAGACTAGATCATGATTGGTATGAAAACATGACTTAGACTAATGTCAAAATTTACAAATTTATCAATCATTTTGACACATTCATTTTGGACCAAGGGCTTGGGATAATTATGCTTATTTGCATGATGAAAAATTAATGGGCAAAATTAATTAGAAGAGATGTTCTCCACTACAAGGGATCACCCTCAAAGGTCAAGCATATTCCTTATCGTGAAGAGTGGAGACCCTCCATATTTAGGAGTGGCACAATATGATATGCATGGTGTGATAACATACAACATTAAGCTAAGGGGTTTCTAAATTTTATATTTATCTAGATTAAGAGCCTAGGCTTTAAAATGAGATTATGAGTTGTATTAAAATTTAGTTATGAATTTTTTAGTGAGGGTAAAAAATTTAATTTTATCCTAAATAGTCTACCGCTTCCAAGCCATATATCAAACTATCATACTTTAAAAAACCTATAAAAAGCATGTCATTTCTATTGCACAATCTAAACACAAAAATCAAACATATGAATTTTATAAAAGAATAAGAGGCTGGTGCGGCTGAGTACCACCGTACACCTCAAAAAAAAAAGAAATTGGGTAGTCGAGCTCTATACTTATACAACCCAGATTACAATAGAGTATTATAATTAAAATAAATGCTATTGGGGTCTTCAATCTTTATTCTTCTTGCTTCCTTTAGATTAATTTGCTCCAGGCTTCACAGGGCCTCCCAGGTCTTTGCCTTCTATCCTAAATCCCATAGCACTAATCCAAATCCTATTACAAAAGTTACATGTTTATAAAAGATGAAATTTAACTTCACCTACAAGATAGACATTAGTTAAACAAACATATAAGCAAGCAATTATATTTGACATATTTGGACTTAGCACCCTGCATTAGAGTAACCAGGCTCACCTATCTTAATTAGATTATGCTTAGGGGGATTAGTGGCACCTACAAGCAAGAACATTTATATTTACTTATTATTATAGTGACCCCTTTAGCATAATCCCCTGCAGAAAATAATATTAGACTATTGGTGACCTAACATCCAATCTATAATCTTAACATCCAGTTTAAAATATTACATCATAAAATAAAATATAACATCGGCCTAACCTAAATTCTATAATTGGAGACTTAATATTCTAATGTGTGTGCTAAGGTTTAGTTTGGTGTGTCTCAACTAGGCTTTAGAAGTATGATTATCTAAAGTTTAGAATTATTGAAGTTAAATATTAGGGGAGTTTCCATTTCAAATCTTTGAATGAATTGATCATTTTAATTTATATGTTTTTATTTTATTTGATACCTGCTTAATAACTAATTATTATGAAGACAAGAAAGGGGTGGTTTGACCCCCTTCATTTTATCCTAAATTATTTAGTAGGGGTACATTATTATGACTTTGGTTTCTTTAGTGAATCATTTATTAAATATTTTATTAAACCTAAGTTTGGGTTCTTAAGGAATCTTATTCAAACATGAAAGGTATTTCTAGGTTAATCAAATTGAATCACTATTATATAGTTAACATTACACCACTTCTTTCCATCATTAATAACATACACATTCCTTCATTTTTATTATTCATAATATTTGATTTAATATACATACTTATACACACAATAAATATTTGCATTCTTTTTTGTTTTTCATAATTGAATGATCATTAATGCATGTATTTTATTAGAAAAGAAAGATTTCATTCCTTAGTTAAACATAACTAGACATGTATTAGAGATTTAGGCATGTACTTGCCATTGTTAAAAAAAGAGAAGTGAAGTTATCTAAGACCTCCTTGGGGTTACTTAAAGCTTCTTGTTCTCAGGATGTCCAGACTATATACTTGCCAAATTAAATACATGTAAACATATACACAAACTTGGGAATGAAAATCATGCAAAGATAATATAATAGAAAATCTTCTTATTCTTGAAAAGCTTAGTGACATGATGAGCAAAATTTTATCTCAAATTATAGCACATAAATACATATGAATGAAATTAAGCAAGTCCGTGCCATTGTTAAGCCAGAGAAGTAAGATTATCTAAGACCTCCTTGGGGCTACTTAAAGCCTCATGTTCCCAGGATATCTAGATTATATACGTACCAATTCAAATGTATGTAAATATGTACATGAAACATAAAGATAAAACAAAACCATCACTATTTTAAAAGTATAACTTAAATGTAAACTCTATTGAATACTTATAACCATCATGAACTTAAAATTTTCATCATTAGCTTATAGTTTTAAAAATAAATTAAGATTTATTAGTGATAATAACCATACCTTGTAATAATATTTATCCAACACATGTAACTTAGATGTAATCATGTTCTTTTGATTCTCTATATTTTTTTTAAAACATGAATATATAACACAAATTACATGTACATTTATGATGATTGAAAATAAGTAATTAAACATTGCCACATAACATTTTCAATTACATTAAGTCCTAGGACAATCAAGCCATATACATATTTCTTAAGACTAACCAAAGTTCTTATGAGGTTTGATTTTGATATTTGAATTATTGAGACATAACAAGGACAGATGATACTTAGCACTTACCCCACCCCATGTTGGTGATTTACCATATTTAAAGAGAATAATTAAATGGATTTTATGGATTAATTAGGTTCAATTTGTTAAGCATATCAATTTAATTACCCTTCCCTAAATTTATTTAATCTAGTTAACTACTTGATCATGAGCCTTCAATGATATGCTCTTGGAAAAATAAAATTTGCAATGCACCTAAAAGAATATAATGCAATTAGGCTCATGTTTAAGAGTTAACTATATTAAAGAAGGAAAGAATTTAAGTTAGGTACTCTTATGATTTCTCCACACCAATGGGTTAACCATAACTTCCTTAATGACTTTATGTTATTAAACACATAAATGGGAATTAATGGATTATATTTAAATTATCTAAATCAATCATTGAATTTGTTTGATTTCTACTTTATCACCAATCTTCTTAATTAATCCCTAATTATTACATATATTAATTGGCCCTCCTAAGGAAATAAATTTAAAAAGATAATTAATAAAGTGGCCTTAATTATTTCTTCTCACTATTCCCACTATTATAATGATTAATTATCATTAATTATTTAATTTTTTAAACCTTAATTAAGCCAATTCACTTGACATAAATCAATAATTTTATTTTTTAAAATTCTCCTCTATTTAACCATTCTAAAATGGGTTTATTTATATTTTTTGGATTTTTTACAATTAGTTATGATTTTTTGAAATTTTGATCATTTAATTACATTTGAAAGGCCTAATTAACCCTTTAAATCATCAGTGCCATGCATACGCTAATGTGGCAACACATTCCATGTGTAACCATGGTATTGGTTATTTAAATCATCTAATGCAGCAGCTGACTCAGCGGCGGCTAACGCAGTTACATCCCTGCCATTTGATATTAGATCGGGCAGTCGAGATTAATCCCATGATTTTAGAGGGATTAAATTAAAAATTCAAGCTTGATTAATCATGATTATCGGTTCTAGTCATGTTCAATAATAAATTAGTGATTCATCATCCTATGGGGATCAAAATATGGACAACATCTTCCTTCTACCATTTGATCAATGACAAGATCAACTCAAAATGACCAGGGAATGAATTTAAAGGGATCCCACCATAGAAATTGCATGAAAATTTTATTTACTTCAAAAAAGACCAACACCTAGGGGCTAAACTATGGTTGCCAAATTTTTACCTCATTAGAGCTATAAACCTTCTACGTCAATAGAGATAGCTTCATCTTGAAGAGATGAAGCCCTAATGAGAAGATCACGAGCTGCCTCCCCACTGATTACTCTATAGACCAAATGCTGCAATAAATCTCATCGAAGTTGGTGTTAAGATGTCTTTCGGTGATCAAATTGCTTAAGAAATGATTCATTTCTATTCACCAGAGTGAGGTGAAGGTGTGGAAAGAGTTAATTTGAGTTTGGTGGAGATTTTAGAAACTTTGATGGACTAGGCTCTTGGGTTCGATCAGAGACTGGTTTCACCGGCAGTGGAGTGCACGGAGAGCTCAGGAGAGGGTATGGGATTGCATGAAATGCTCTAGGGAAGGTCTGTGTAGAGTTTGAATCCACGAAGAGGAGCATACTCTCCTCTCCAGCTAAACTAAGGCTTGGGATTGGTTTATCCTTTGGCAGCCGTCCGGCCGGGGTAGGTGGCTAGAGGTGGTAAAAGACTGCTGAGGTGGCTGAGGGAGTGTAGTTGTATGGCATGGAGTGTACAACCTCCCTTAGGTGGACAAATGGGGCCATGGGTGAACATACCCTTTCATGGTCAAAGGTAGAGCCCAATAGCCTTAGGTTTTGTTAAGTCAGTGGTCCTCTTATCCAAGAAGAGCCAAAAGTGGTTTCCATGGGATAAGGGGGTGGAGAACCCACCCAAATGGGGATTTTATCCCATTTGGATGGTTTGTTCAATTAGTTTGACCCAAACTAGGTTCACCATGGGTTGGGCCCACTTGGGCAAGCCCATGGTGACCCAAAGATAAGTCATGCCAAGTATGGTTGGGTTTGTGCTTGGTTTAGTTGGGTTTGTCTCAATTTGACCCATATAAGTCAAATGGGTTCAATTAGGTTAAGTTGACCAATTTGACCAAATTGGGTCATACTAATGATTTGGGTGAGTTCAATTAGTCATTTGGAGTGAGTGAGTGAGTGCAATTGATTTGATTCAATTTGGGCTAGATTTGAATTTGGTTTATATGGTTCAATTTAGGTGAAATGGGTCATGTTGACCAATTTGATCAAATTGGACAGATTGCTTTATGCATGCATGTGGTATAAGTTCAACTAATCATTGGTGATTGATTGGAAGAGTTGGTTTGAAGTAATTTGGATTACGAGCGATTTGGTTTAATTTGACCATTTAGGTAAAATTAGGCTAAGTGGGCTAATTGGGTTAGGTTGACCAAATTGGGTTCAATTGAAGATTGGATTATGTTCAATATTAGAATAGAGATTGGTTAGAAGTATTGGTTTATTCAATTTAGTTTATGATTTGATTTGGTTTAATTTGACCCTTTAGGCCAGATTGAGTCAACTTGGGTCAAAAGGTCTAACTAGATTTGTTAGACTCAATTGATTGTATTGGACTGTTCAATAATGATCTATAATCATCAATGAATAGATTGGATGGCTTGATTTGATTCAATGGGAGTTTAGTTAGCATTTGACTTGATCATCCTTTTTAGGTCTACTTGAGTTAAGTGACTTGGTCAAGCCAACTTGGGCTGATCGGGATTATGGATGATTGGGGTGTGTTCAATGATGAATTTGAAGTTAATTGGTGGCTTTGGTTGTAATTGATTTGGGCTTAGTTAGGTTTTGGCTTAATTGAACTTATTAGTTCAAATGGGCTAACTTGGGTTGGTCACTTTTCTTTGGTTCAATTGGCTTGATTGCAAGTATTGGCATGACTTGGAATGATCTAATAATTGGAGGTTGAGAAAGTTAGATTGGATTTATTTCACTTGAATGGGTTTAAATTGAGTTATGGGATTGTAATGAGGTTAACTTGGGTTAAGTCTTAAGTTAATTGGGTTAAGTTCCAAGTTAATTTAGCATAGAGCTTAGATTAGAAAACCAAATTCAAGTAAGATTAATATCAATTGAATAGGTCTGAGGTTGGTCGCGTTTCATTTACATGAGCCTAAATTTGGATGAGTGAATAGGTATGGGTTTTGGTTTAAGCTATAGGATAGGCATAATCTATTTTTCCTAAAGTATTTCTTAGGCTTAGGGTTATGTTCTCTAAGTCTTTAAGCTTATATTTAGTGTTTCCTTAATCACTATAAGTGTCTTAGCACTAAAAAAATCTAAGTGTCTAGAAGGATTCTAAGTCTAAGATGTGAAAAGTTAATCCTCACTCTAAAAGTGAGGTCAACAAAAGTACCCCCAATAGGTGTGGTGTAACTTGCAAGGCACATCACATGTATTGGCATTGATTGAGATGATTAAAAAGCATCTGAAAAGGACAAAAACACTAATAAAGGCTATCCATGCCTAAGTGGAGAGGTAAATGGAACTAGGATCCCAATGCAGTTCCATTCATTTCATTTCGTGCTAAGGGCATGGGGAAGGAATTGTCTGCATTTGGTTTGATTTCTATATGATTTGGTTTCTTGTTAAGGTCATAAATAATAATCCTTCTTGGGATCGAGTCATGCCAGGAGCACAAATGCAGACTCCTTAAACATGATGATTCAAAATTTATATTTGCATTAGATGAATAGAGATAGGTTTGTTGAGGATTGATTCATGCTAATGGCATGAGTGAGAGCCTTGTTAAAGGCGAATGAGATTTGGATTAGAGTTGATTTGGTTTGGTTGATTTAGTTTAGTTGATAATTATTATTTGTTTAACTTTGGTGACTCGTGTTGATTTTGTCTTATGTTTGATTTTCATTTTAATATGGACCCTGTGGGCTCACGATGAGTCAAACTAAGGAAGAGCTACAAAAGCCTATACTTACCTTAAACTTACTAAATTAGGGAGAGTCAACCGACCATATAATAGAGACTATTGAACCTATGGGTTTCATCATTTCTGATGAAAGCTCGGGGACTCATATCTTCCAAAGCAAAATCAACCAATGGGCGACCTTGAGTGTATAGCAAGCCAAACTCGTCCTAGGGTGAATACCAAGTGTGGGCCTCTAGGGGTCTTATCTCGACTTGGGTAGTCAAGGAGATCACTATCGAGAGATTCATGACACTTAAATAGATAGGGCTTACTTGGGAAGACATGTCTCTGGGGTCTTACCCTAATCCATAAGAGATGTTATTTTGTTTATTTTTGTTTGTTTAGTGTGGACCCTTGTGGTGTTTTAATTTGGAGTCATTATGGATACCATGCAGATCTTAGGGGTACTTATTAAAGTGATTGGGTACAAAATTAAGGTATGATGTATCATCTTGAAAGATTAAAGCATCTCCTTTCAGTGGACCTAATCACTTAATAAGGACTCCTAAGGCAGATGAGTCTTTGTATACAAGAGATTTTTCCCCTATTTACATGAAAAGGTAAAGTAGAGTTTATTTTAATTTGGGTTCTTGAGTTCCTTATAGAAGCAAGCTTTCATAGTTAATTACATCCTAGAAAATAGGGATTTCTTAAGAAAATGTCGATTAAAGTAGTCAATAAATATCTCCAAAGACTTCAAAGTTAAATTATCAAAGGATTGGGTAATTTTGAGAATCAAGTGGAAAGTTCAATTTAGAAGACTTATTTTTAGATTTCAAGAGAAGATAAGTAGGGAGCACTCATGATACTAGGAAGCCTAGTGAGCACTCCAGTCTACCTTATAGTAGGGCTTTATACATTTGAAAGAGAAAATTTTTTTGTATTTGAGTTGAAATTTTATTAGAATGCTAGGGCTTATAGTCCATCAACATAAGATTATGAAAATGCCTAAGAGGTGAGGATATATACTCTTAGACCAAGGGAAATAAGCAGCCACATATCATAAATCTAAGATGCTTTTAACACAAGCAAAAAGCATGACCTAAATCTAAACAAAAAATAGGACATAATAATTTACCTCTATAAGAGAGGATAAACCCATCCTGACTCTTCTGGACTTACAATCACTTGGAGTGGCCGCTAACTAACACCTTATGCACTTCAAAATCATGTAGGCCAGTCTTATGTAAGTTGCAAGATAGCTAGATATTATTTAATTAGGAAGGAGACTAGAGTCCTCAACTCACTCTCTAAGAGACTAGATCATGAATGACATGAAGACATGACTTAGACTAAATGCAAAATTTTATAATCTTTTATATCATTTTGACACATTCATTTGGACAAGGCTTGGGACAATTATGGCTATATGAATGATGAAATTAGGTTATTGGCTAAATCAGTGAGAGGAGGTGTTCTCCACTACAAGGGATGCCCTCACAGGTCAAGCATTCTCCTATAGTGCAAGAGTGGAGACTCTCCTTATTCAAGAATGAAATAATATGATATACATGAATGTTGTTGCATACATCATTCAGCTAAGGGATTGCTAAATCATTTAACTATCTTAATTATAACCTAGACTTTAAAGTGAGGTTATGAGTTATTTTAAAATTTAGTTATGAGTTGTTAGTGAGGGTAGAAAAATTAATTTTATCATGAAGTGCCTACCATAACTAGGCCACATATTCAATCATCAAGCTTTAAGAAACTTATAAAAATCATGCCATTTTCTATTGCATAAGCTAATTATGATAATCAAGCATTTATAAGTTTCATGAAAGAATAAGAGGTTAGTCTGAGATGCTATACACCAAAAGAGAGAAATTGGGTAGCCGAGCTCTACCCTTATACAACCCAGATAATAAAAGAATATTACAATTACAATTGAATAAGTGTTATGGGGGTCTTCTTTCCTCATCTTGCCTTCTTTCTTTTGATTTTATTTGCTCCATGCTTCATAGGGCCTCTCATGTCTTTACCATCTTGCCATTGCTCATCCTAAACCCTATAGCACTAGGCCTAATTCCTATTACAAAATTACATATTTATGGAAAGTAAAATCTAACTACACCTACAAAATAGATGTTAGCTAAATAAACATACAACCCAAGCAGTTATCTTTTATAAGTTTGAACTTAGCACCCTGCACATGGGTAACCAAGCTCACCTATCCTAATATGGATTATGCTTAGGGGCATAAGCAACCTGCAAGTAGAAGCATTTATATTTATTATTGTAGCAATCTCTTTATCATAATCCCCTATAGAAAATAACATTAGGATAACAATAGCCTAACATCCAGTCTATGCATAATAATCCTATCTAGTCTAAAATATTACATCACAAAATAAAACTTCATAATATATACCGTCCTAACATAGAGCTAGAAGTAGTGACTTAGTATTCTAGTGTGTGCTAAGGCTTAGTGTGGTATGTCTTAACTAGGCTTTTGAATTATGATTGTCTAAAAGTATAGAATTATTTAAGTTAGACATGAGGGGAGGTTTCACTTTAAGTTATTAAAAGGATTGGTTAATCTTAATTGGTATTTTCTTTTATTTCATTTGATATTTACTTAGCATCTAATTATTATAAAGAGAGGAAAGAGGTTTGACCCTCTTCATCCCTACCCCAAGTTAATTTTAGAAAAAGACATTGTTATGATTTTTTGTTTCTTAAGTGAATGATTTATTAAACCTTTTTATTAATTGTAAGTTTGGATTGATCATAAAGAATCCTATTCAAACATGAAAGACATCTTAAGATTAATGAGATTGAATTAGAATCACATAGATAATGTTACATCATTCCTTTTCATCATTAATAACATGACATGCTCTCATTTTTATCATTTATGATATTTAATTTAATATACATATACATGCAATGTACATATGTGTATTTTTTTGGTACACTTGAATGATTGTTAATGCATATATTTTTGGTAGAAAAGAAATATTTCATTCCTTAGCTAAGTATACATACACATGTATTATAGATTTAAGCAAGTATGTGTTGTTGCTAAACCAAGGAAGTGAGATAATTTAAGACCTCCTTGGGGCTACTTAAAGTCTCATATTTTTGAGATGACTAGACTATATACTTGCTACCTTTAGTACATATAAATATATTATGGTGTTTATTTTTTGTATAGGGGATGCCACATAGATCTTAGGGTACGACATTGAGGTGATCGGGTACGACATTGAGGAATGATGCACTATCTCGAGAGATAGAAGTTACCATTCAATAATGTACCTAATGACCTAATAAGGGCTCTTAAGGCCAATGAGTCTTCGAATGCACCAGAGATCTTTCCCCTACTTTACATGGAAAAGTAAAGTAGGGCTTATTTTAAGCCGAGTTTGTTAAGTTCTCTATGGAGGAAAGCCTCAATAGTTAATTATATTCTAAGGAATGAGGTTCCTAGGAATACTCTTGATTAAGATAAATGATCATTGTCTCCAAAGATTTTCAATGATAGGACTATCAATTAATTGGTTATTTTTAAAAAATCAAGTGTGATTGATTAAAGAAGAGAGTTATTATTAAAACCAAAGGGAGATGAGTAGGGGATGCTCATGGTACTAAAAAACTTAGTGAGCATCCCAAACTATCATATGGTTGGGATTTATATTTTTGAAATTGAGGAGAATTATATGTTTGAGTTGAATTTTTATTAGAAATCTAGGTCTTATAATTGCATAATACAAGATTGTGAAAATACCTAAGAGGTGAGGATTTATGCTTGTAGCCCCAAAGAAAAATTGTAACCTCAGATCCTAAATCTAAGGAGCTTCAGCATAAGCCAAAGCATGACCTAAATCTAAGCGACAAAATGGGCATATGGTTTACCTTCACAAGAGAGAATAAACCACCCTACTGTTTGACTTACAACTACCTGGGGTGGCCGCCAACTAACTCCTCCTATGATTTTAAATACATGTAGGCAAGTCATATGCTTTGGAAGATGGTTAGGCTGTTATTTACTTAGAAGTAAAACTAAGTAATTAAACTCACCCCTAAGAGACTAGATCATGAAGGGGATGAATAATGACCTAATTCCAATGCAAATTTTGTCAAGTTTTATTTTGATTTTTGGACATTTTTATTTTGCACAATCTATGAGATTTTATATGCCTAATGCATGAGAAAATTAGTTATGGGCTAAAATCAAAAAGAAGGAGGTGTGTTTTCACCATGGCTCTCAAAAGTCAAGCCATTTTCTCTAGCAAAGGTGGAAGCCCTCCATTGGCAAGAGTGAGACAATATGATTTATGCATGATATGAGACATACAATATCCAACAAAGGGGTTGCTGAATCATTTATTATCTTAATTTATGTCCTAGGCTTTAGGTGAGGTTATGAATTAATTTTTTTTAATTTTAATTGATTAATTAGATAGAAAATTTATTTTTTCCTAAGATCCTAGTCGTATCCAGGCCATTCAACATTCATCAAACAATTAAGAAACTAGAAAAATCATGCCATCCTAATTGTGTAATCATAAACATAACATCAATCAATTTATAAAATTAGCAAAAGATTGAGAGGCTGATGTGGTTGGGTTTAACCGTACAACTTTAAAAAGCAAAATGGGTAGCCGAGCTGTACCTTATACAACCTAGATTACAAATGAATAATTACAATTAAAAGGAATTCATGTTATGTGGGCGGGGGGGGGGTCGCATTTCTTCAAGCTTTCTTTCCTCCATTTCCTTATTTGATTTGGTTTACTCCAAAGAATGGCATGGTACAAAAAGGACCTGACCTCTTTAACAAATTTTCATCTTAATCCCCCATAACATTCATTCCAAATCCTAATTGCAAAATTTATATCAAAATGGGAAAGGTAAATCTAACTTAACCTACAAAACTAAGGTTAGCTAAACATACCGCATAACCCAAGCTGTTATATTAACAATTTGGACTTTGCACCTTGCACATGGGTAATCAAGTCCACCTGTCCTAATTTGGACTATGCTTAGGGGCTAAGCAACCTGCACATCAAAAGAATTTATATTCTTTTTATTTTTATTACAACGGCCCCTTAAGCACAATCCCCTACAAAAGACATGATTAGGCTAAGATCGCCCAATCATCCAGTCTACGTACATACACCCTAATATCAAGTCTAAAACATTACACCACAAAACAAAACCATGCATCAAACCATGCACCGCCCTAACATAGAGCTAGAGGTGGTGACTTAGCCAAATGTGTGTGTCATTTAAATCTTGTGTTGCATGTCTTAGCTAGGATTTAAGGTTGAAATTTTTTAAGTGTGAAAGATTCAATTTAGATGGTGGTTTCATTTTAAGTGATTTAGTTGACTTATCAATTTTAGTTGGTGATTTGATTTGGTTTGAATGAACCTACACTTAGTGACTAAATGTTGTGAAGAGAGCTCTCTTTCATCCCTACCTTAAAGCATTTCTAAAGTAGATTCATTAATTAAATTCTCTTCAATGAATGATTTATTATGTGTTCTAATTGGTCCTAAGTTTGGGTTCTCCTTTAAATGATTCCATTTAATGTGAAAGACTTCTTTAGATTAATTCAATTGAGATACTATCACATAACACATTGATTTATTCCTTTTTAACATATGTAACATGCACATGATTAAGCCCTAAACATACCTACACATACAATATATTTTGGTCACACTTAAATGATTCATGTGAGTATGTATGTTTAAATTCTTTTCATATATATTTTTTTCTTGTTGGATTAAGTTTTCCAAGTTAACTTGAGCCCACTTCTAAATTCTTGTGAAGACATGTATAAGGAAAGGAGCTCCAAACTCACATGCCCAATTAATCCAATCATTTAAACAATTGCCAATGCATGCATTTTTAATATAAAGATCAAGGATTATGATTCCCTAATCAAATACACATATGTATGTATAAGAGACATAAGAGAGTACGTGTCATTGTTAAACCAGAGAAGTGAGGTAATCAAATGACCTCCTTAGGGCTAACTAAAGCCTCGCATTCTCGGGGTGTCTAGATTGTATACTACTTTTTTTAAATATATATGCATGTATTTATAATTTGGAGAATGAAATCATGTGAAAAGGTTGTATTTTAATTTGATTGAATGGTTTACATGCATGAATTGATGTTTTTATCCAAACCCTTATATTGAAATATATATAAGATTGGAATCAAATAGGGTACGTGCCATTGTTAAACTAGGAAATGAGGTAATCAAATGACTTCCTTGGGGCTAGCTAAAGCCTTGCATTCCCAGGATGTACAAGCTATATACCCCATAACATTCTTACTTATACAAATCATTACATGGATAAAAGGAAATAAACTCCATTTCATACATTTTCTAGCTATAATCACATACACCTCCTATGTATTTATAACTAGCATTTATAACACATATAATCTTTTATTTATAAGTTTTGAAAAATAGATTTTTGAATTTAGTAGTGATAATAGCCATAGATATATTAAATTTAAATCAACACATGCAAGCTTCACATAAAGGAAACCATTTGCTTTAATTATTTTTGTAAAGCATGTAAACATTAGTCAAATGTCATTCAATAATTTAATGTGATTGGAAAGGAATAAATGAACACAAGCATATAATTTCTTTCAATTAAATTGCTTCCTAAGTGCAATCACATTACGTAAAAGGATTTAAAGGGAACCAAAGCTAGTTAAAGTCAATTTTAATTTTATATTTGATTTGGTTTAGGAAATATGAGAATATGTTTGTTGGTCCTAAGCTATTCTCGTGTTTGTGATTCAATTTGGTTTAAGGCAAAGATAATTAAGTTGATTTTATGATTTGATTAAATTGTTGTATAAATTAAATCCATTAATTACCCCTTTCCCACACCACTTTAATATAATTATCCAAGTAATTATGAGCCAACATATGATATGCAATCACATGGAATTTAAATTAGCAACACACCTAAGAAATGAAGGGGCCTAATACAATTGGCTCACAATTATTGGTTAATTAAGCTAAAGGGTTTGATTAAGTATTTTTATAACCCTCCTACACATGTAGTTTGATTATAATTTCTTTTAGAATTCTCTTAGGTTATTGAACACCTAAGAATCTACCCAAGAATTTACTAATTGTGTTCTAGAATGATTTGGTTTTGAGTTTGATTAATTAAACAATGTAATGAGGTGACCAAGCCATTAATTAGTTGCAAATTGATTAAGTGTTATCCAAATGAAGTAAACTTAGGGGAAAATATTGGAAAAGAGGTCTAATCTCATTCTCTATGTCCTTTCACTATTTCAAAATGATTAGCCAACTTAATTAATGGATTTAACATGCTAATTAATCATTTAATTAATTAAGAGAGAGATTAAGAGTGAAATCAATTTTCCTAATTAATCAAGCAATAAATTCTAAGAAAATCATGGAAAGTAGAGGTCATTCCACTAATCAATCTCAAAAAGTTTGGAATTAATTGCTAGAGTAATTTGAGAGTAATTAGCTTAATTACACCTCCAATAAAACCAAAATTGAGTTGAAATCACTATTCAAAATTAATTGATTTTAATTTTCTATTATTCTCCTTTGAATTAAATTTAAAATGAGTATTTATTTATATATTTTAGATTTTTCCATAATTAGTTATGAATTTTGAAAGTTTCACCATTAAAATTAGATTAATTAAGCTTAATTGAGCTTCTAATATCGTCGGGCCACATGGCAACTGACACGGCGCTGCTTTCCACATGACGCGACATGATTGGTTATTTAAGTTGGCACATCCATCAATTGAGTTAGATGGCGGTGGATGCACTTTCCTATGGACCATCCAATGATCCGATATACCATTGAAATTGCCGGACACAAGCTTCTCAATGATCAGACGGTTCCAATTTAATTAGTAGTTAAGGAAACTAGAGAGATCTAAAGTGCAATTTGATCAGCACCATCCAATCCGATCACGTGGAATGAACGGTTTATGATTTGTCTCTCCGCGATGAGAGACGGATGTCGTCCATCGATCATTGCTCGATCCGAGCTAACCCAAGCTCGAATGGAGCTCAAATTCACACCTTTGGGGAGGATAAGCAACACATCTAATGGTGGAGATCATGTGACATAATTTCTTTCATAAAGGACCAAGAAAATTTTACTCTAAGGTCAGTTTCAATGGCATATCTCATCGGAGCTTATGATCGACAAGTTCCAATGATTGAGGAAGGTTCGTTTGGATGAAATGAAGCCTTGTTGAGATGCACGAGCTTTGATTCAATGTAGTTAGCTCAGAAAACCAATCCATGGCACATAGGTGATTGCTGCTCAAGCTCCTAGCTCCGATCGTTGGGAAGCTCGAGATTCAATTCGTTTCAACTAATCTTGGTCCAAGGGTGGTGTGTGCAAGGTTAATTGCACTTGGGTTGAGGGTTGACTAAGTTGATCTTGCGATTGATCTCTCCAATTCTAATTTTGAGAAAAATTGAGAAACGGGAAGCAAGGAAGCTCGAGAATGGCTGGGAAAAGCTTGGGAGGCTTTGATCCGACTTCTCAAGCTCTGAGGAATGAATCTCTTTGTTTAGTGAGAATGAGGGGTGTATATCTCCCTCTCCTTGGATCGGATGGTGGATGGCTGATTTGCCTTTTTAGCTCAATGGCTTGGATTGGCTGATCGGTTTGATTTGGAAAATGTCCCACATGGGTCATTTTGAGTGGATGAGTGAGGGAGAGTGGCTGCCCATATGATTGGTGAGTGAATTTGGTGAGCCAAGTGTCCAAGGGTGATTGGGAAGGTTGGTTTGGCCTCCCCTTGGATAATGGCCAACCCAAGCTCATTGGGTCATGTTCACCACCCTCTTTGGTGCCCATGTGGACCAATAGATGGGTGTCAAGTGACCTTGGGAAAGGAATGACCAAATTTTAAGTGAATTTGGTCATGGTATACCCTTTAACTCATAGGCAAAGTGGTCATTTGGCTATGAGTTTGATTTGGGTAAATTTGAAATGATTTAAAAATGGGTTGGGTCAAATTTCAAGTGATTTGGAGTTCATTTGATTTGATTTGGCTTAATTTGATCCATTTGGGTCAAGTTGGGTCAAATTGGGTTTGGCTGACCAATTTGTTAAATTAGGTCAAACCATGGGTTAGGTCAAGTTCAAATGATCATTTGGAGCCTATGGGTGTCATTGGTTAGATTTAATTTGGTTTAGATTTAGTTTTTGTTCATTTAGGTTCATTTGGGTCAAATGGGTCAAGTTGACCAATTTGACCCATTTGACCCAATTGGGTTAGGTCATGGGTTGGTTTAGGCTTGGTTGATCATTTGAAATGTATTGCAAGCTTTGGTTTTAATCAATTTTAGTTTGGTTTGATTTCAAGTTGATTTGACCTTTTGGGTCAAATTGGGTTCATGGTCAATTATGCTAGGTTGGGTCTAATTAGTCAATTGAAGCTTTGGTCAAGTTCAACAATCAATTTGGAATGAATTTGACCCATTGGTTATAATTAATTTGGCTTAGATCAAGATTTGACACATTTTGGCTTTTTTAGGTCAATTTGGGTCACCTTGGGCTAGGAGGGCCAATTGGGTTTGGTCTAGCTCAAGTGAGGGCTTGGTCATTTTTAATAATTGATTATGGATTGGTTTAGATCAATGTTTTCAATCAATTTGGCTCATACTGAATTTTGGCTTGTTTAGGTCTCATTTGGGCTAAGTGTTGACTTGGTCAAAAGCTAGGTTTGACTTGGTTTGACCCAATTTGAGTGATTGATCATTCTAGGATGATTGTTTACCACAATATGAAGCTTGGGTGGCCTTGGTTCAACCCAATTTGGGTTTCTTTAAAAATTGGCTCAAAAAGGTTCTTTAGGCTACTTTGGGTCAAGTGGACCTAAAAGGGTGAATTAGCTTGATCATGGCTTGATTCAAGTTTGGTTGAACTCATATATGGACTTATGATAGAAATATAAATCCAATTGCAAGTGGTTTGGAGTCAAATGGGTTTTGGTTCATTTAACAATTTCAAGTCAAAAGGATAAATATGTGTTTGACTTGGGTTAGTTTGATTTTGGCTTGGTGATTGTAGTTTATGTTTATATTTGGGCATGGATTGAAGGAGTGATTATTTGAAGAGAAAATCCAAGGGTTTGGATTGATTTGAGAATGATTTGGCTAAATCCAAGAAATTAGCTTAAAGGATATAAATTGGATTTGAGTTTTGAATTTATATTGATTTGATTTTGGCCATTTGAATTTATATTTCATTTATATTTGTGAAGATAAATGAGAATATAAATGATCCATGAGAAAATCATGTGAATTAGGAGTGATTTGATCATGAATTTGGCTAAGGTTGGTCAAAAAGTTTGAAAAAGGGGTTTTGATTTGGTTTGATTTATATTGTTTGATTTGGATGATTTGGATGCCAATTTCATTTATAGTTGTGAATTGGAATAAGTGATTTATAAATAAATCACTTGGCTTTGGGTTGATTTGAAGGGTTTGGCTAAGCTTATGGATGTGATTCATAAGGCTTAGGAAGGTTTTGGATTTGGAATTGATCATGGCTTTCAATCATTTGGAATTGGAGTTGGATTTGGAATTGATATTGGATTTTAATCATTTATGATTGGAATTGAATTTGGAGTTGATTTTGTATTTGAGAAACTCAATTGAGTTGGGATTGATTTGAGATTTGAGAAAATCAATTGAATTGGAATTGATTTGAGATTTGATTTGGATTGGTTTGAAGGAGTGTACATGGGCTGAATTTGAGCTATAAGGTAAGTGGTTGCCTTAAATCCATAATGCATAACCTAATCCTATGATAAACCCTTCTAAGTCTCTAGGGTTTGGTTAAGTGTTTACCTAATCACTAGAAGTATCTCAAGACTAAGGAACTCTTAGTGTCTAGAGGAGTCCTATGTCTAAGATGGAGAAGTTGAGAGCTCACTCCAATGGTGAGGTCAACATATATACATAAACATAAGAATAGAAGTCATGCAAAAGATTGTATATTAGCAAATTTATTTATTCATGTAAAGTAAAGCTATATCCAAACTCTAGCATATATGCACATATGAATGAAATCAAGTATGCGTGCCATTGTTAAATCAGGGAAGTGAGGTAATCTAAAACTTCCTTGGGGCTACTTAAAGCCTCGTATTCCTAGGATGTCCAGACTATATACTTACTAACATTCAAACACATGTAAACATACACATGAATCATAAAAATAGAACAATCCTTTAACATATTTAAGTTATAAACAAATGTAATATTCATAGCCAAGATCAATTTAAATCTTAATTTATACTTTTAAAATAAATTTGAGATTTATTAGTGATAATAGCCATGCCATAAAATAGGATTAAATAAACACATGCAACTTATACATATATGCTCATATTCATTTGATTCTTTTATTTAAAAATATGAACACATGATGCAAATGACATATAAATTTATAATGATTGAAAAGAAATAATTAAACATTTTCACATGATACATTCAATCACAATAATTCCTAAGGACAATCAAGTTAAATAAAACCATTTAAGGTTAACCAAGGTGGTTATGAAGCTTAATTTTGGATTTGAATTATTGAAATCTAAAGAGGAGAAATGATGTTTGCTGTTTTGCCCCTTCCCATGTGAGTGACTTCATGTATTTGAGGAAAGTTGATTAAGTAACTTTTATGGATTGATTAAGTTCAAATCATTAAGAAAATGATATAATTTCCTTTTCCCATGATTCTTTAATTTGATTAACTACTTAACCATGAGCCTCCAATGATATGCCAATGAGAAATTAAAATTTTCACTGCTTCTAAAGGAGCTTAATGCAATTAAGCTCATGCTTAAGATTTAAATAGATTAAGGAAGAACTAAACTATGTACTTACATGGTTTTCCCATGGGTTATTCATTAATTTTTTAATGGGTTAATCATTCGTTTCTTGATGACCTAGGAAAAAAAATTAATATTATGAATAATCTTCTTAATGTGCCCATGGGTTAATCATTTGTTTCTTAATGATTTTATATTATTAAACACATAAAGAGGAACCTATCATTTCAATTTGGATTAATTTTTCCATTAATTAACTTAATTAACCTTTAATTAACATACACATCAATTAACCCTCCTAATGAAATATATTTAGGAAAGAAGATCATAATCATTTTCCTTTATCACTCTACTATTAAAAATAATTAATCATTATTAATTACTGAAATTTTTACTATTTAGCATTTTTAATAATTATTAAATTGACTAAGGAGGGTAATTATGGTTGGGATTTCAAATTCTTTGAATTATATGGCCAATAAATCCCAAGAAAATTATGGGAGGTAGTAGACATCCCATGGAACTAAAGCACCAAATTTGGGATCAATTGGCCAAGTAATTAGGTTATTAGCCTAGGCTTCAAACCCTAATTAAGCACTATTCATTAATCAAACATTGAGGATTTTATTTTTATTAAATTTCCCTCTGTTTAACCTTTTCAAAATAGGTTTACTAATATTTTTAGAATTTTTCTACAATTAGTTATGAAGTTTTGAAGTTCTAACCATTTAATAATCATTTTAACACTTAATTAATCTCCTAAACCGTCAATGCCACATGGAAGCTGACATGACAATGCTTTCCACATGGCACCACAGGATAGTTATTTAAAACACAATTTTGTCCCTGCCATTCAATCTTGGTCAGATGAAAGAGATTAATCCCATGGTTCCTATTAGAATAAATTGAATTAACTAGCATATTAAATGATAGCTGTCCATTCTAATCACGTAGAACAGACATCCAATGATTCGTCATCCCTCGAGCATCGGAAGACGGATGCCATCTGCCTCCTGCCACTTAATCGAAGCTTGTGGGATGTCGGATCGACGCCAAAATGTGTGGGAAGGAGATCTAAGGAGATCATATGGTGGAGATCACATGTAATCACAAATTCCTTCATAAAAGACCAACACCTAAGAGATTTACTATGGTTTGTCAAAGTTTTATCTTGGAGCTAGAGACCGGTGGTTCATCGACTGAGATAGCTTTGGCTTGAAGAGAAGAAGACAATTGAGAAGGACTCGAGTTGCCTCCCCACTAATGTCTTTGGGTACCAAATGCCACCACTAAGCTCACCGGAGGTGATTTTGGAGTGGCTTACTATGATCAAATTGATCGGGGTTCGACTCATTTTTACTCACCGAAGTGAGGGGAAGGTGTGTGAAGAGTTAATTTGAGTTTGGTGGAGTTTATATGATGTTGGGGACGGGGCACTTGGTTTTAAATGGAGGTTGGTTTTGCCGGTGATGGAGAGCACAAGGGGATTGAGAAAAGCTCTGGGGCTGCTTCGAATACCCTAAGGAAGCTATGTGTGAAGTTTGAATGGATGCGGAGGAGTATAGTCTTCTCCCTAAGTGAACCAAGGGCTGAGATTGGCTTAGCCTTTGGCAGTCGTCCGGCCGAGGTAGGTGGCCGGAGATGGCAATGGACTATTAAGGTGGGGGAGTTTGAGAGGCTGAGGTAGTGGCATGGGTTGGCATGGGGTGTACCTCTTCCTCCAAATGAACTAATGGAGTGTCTTAAGTGAGTTCACCCTCTCATCTCTCAACCCAATAGCCATGGGTTGCTGGGTGGTTTAAATGTCCAAGAATGGCCAAAGGTGACGCCATGGCTTGGTGAGTAGGTGAGACTATCCAAATGGAGATTTTGTCCCATTTGGGTGGGTATTCAAGTTTTGACCCAAATCAGTTCACCATTCATTTGGGCAGACCCATGGTGACCCAAGGATGAGTCATGCCAAGTTTGGTTGAGTTTGGACTTGGTTTGAATGTGTTTGGCTCAATTTAACCCATATGGGTCAAATGGGTTTCAATTGGGCTAAGTTGACCAATTTGTCAAATTAGGTCAAACTAAGGGTTTGAATAATTAATCACATGGAATGTATTGGTGCCATTGATTTGATTTAATTTGAATTGGTTTAGATTTGGTTCACTTAGGTTCATTTGGGTCAAATGGTTAAGTTGACCAATTTGGTCAAATTGGTCAAATTAGCAAAATGGGTTAGGTTTGGATTCAATTGATTATTTGAGAATGATTGTAGGTGTTGATTTGAATGAATTTGGATTAGAGAATGATTTGGTTCAATTTGACCTTTTAGGTCAAATTAGGCTAAGTGGTTCATTTGGGTTAGTTCGATCAAATTGGATTCAATTGAAGGTTTAATCATGTTCAACAATCTATTTATGATTGATCAGGATCATTGGTTTTAATTGATTTGGCTTAGAATGAGATTTGACTCAATTTGGCCCTTTAGGTCAAATTGGGTCAACTTGGGTTAAGCGGCCAAATTGACTTGGTTATGCTTAATTGGCGGTTGAGTCATGTTCAATAGTCAATTTATGATTGATGGGAGTCATTGATTTCAATTAATTAAAGTTCAAATGAGATTTAATTCATTTTGGTCCATATGGGTTAATTGGGTCAAATTGGATCAAGTGATGGTTGACCCAATTGATTGCAATTGGGTGATCAAAGATAACAAACAATCATCATAGAGGAGATTAAATGGGTTGATCCAATCCAGTTTGGGTTGGATTAAAGTTTGAGTTAATTTTCTCATTTAGGCCACTTTGGGTCAAGTGGACCAATCGAGTTAATTGGGTTGAATTGGATTATATTGGGTGTTGAGAAGTGTTTAATGATTGATTTAAGTTGATTGCTGGCCTTGATTATAATTGATTTGGGTTTGATTGGATTTTGGCTCATTTGGACTCTTTAGGTCAAATGGGCTAACTTGGGTTAATTGGATTTAATTGGTCAATTGGTTTGATTGCAAATGTTGGAAAGGTTTGAAATGGTTTATTGAATAGTTGGAGTGCTTTTGTGAAAAATCAATTGGATTATGTTCACTTGAATGGGCTTTAGGTTGGGTCCATAGGATCATGATGGGATTAAATTAGGTTATGGGCTAAGTTAATTTGGCTTGGAGCTTGGATAATAGACAAAATTCAATTTGAGGTTGGTTGGTTGGATAGGCTTGAGATTGGTTTTTTTCATTCATATGAGTTTGAGTTTGCTTTAAGCCATAGGATAGGTAGGACCTATTTGTCCTAAGGTGTACCCTAAGCTTAAGGTATGCCTTCCTAGGTCACTAGGCTTGGGTTTAGTGATCCCTTAGTCATTAGAAGTGTCTTATTGCTAAGGAGACCTAAATGCTTAGAAGGATTCCTAAATCTAGGATGGGAGGGATTAATTCCTCACTCCAAAAGTGAGATCAACAGACCTGTTGGTTTGTGGTTGGCCGCATTAAGAAGGAGCCACATGGATCTTTGGTCTATCATAAATTTACTGGTCCAAGGGATAGTCTGCACATCTATAGTACAAAGCTCCCAACCAAAGGCGCAACTACCATGAAGGGGGATCTATCCAATCTGATAGTAATCTAGGTCATGTCTAGATGGGGTCATGAAGATGTAATCTAAATAGAATGCCCATATGGAAGGTGCCTCTGAGAGTCTTATCTTAATCTCTGAATTATAAATTCTATAGGTATACGGTGGTCAACTCAGGGAGAAAGCACGTGGACTCACATCTACTTGAGCGGTGTTATCCACCGGGTGAGTTACTGTCAGTAAAGTGAACACCAACTAACCTAAGGTGTTGATATCAATTTACGATGATCAATCTAGGGAGAAACCATCGAGATTCACATCTTCATAAGTGGAACTGATCATTGGGATAGTCTGTCATCAACTAGGCAGCTACTATCCGACCTAGAGGGATTAACAAGTGGGAGTCACAAAGGAGGACTGAGCTTAAGGTTGAAGTAGTCAAGAGGAAGAGAAGCCACTAGAGGTCTTATTCTAATCCTCGGATATGGATTCAGACCCAATCAGCACATGATAGCTAGTTCAAGGAGTAAGCTCAGGGATGCACATTTGCACTAACATGATTAGCTACCAAGATGGATCATTAACTGTGTAGTGAAGTGCATCAAGCTAACAAAGGGTGCTCATTTGTTTGCAATGGTCAAATTAGAAAGAAAGCAAGGGGACTACATCTTTCTACGCAGGGATAACCACTGAGGTGATTCATTGGCCAAGCAAAAAAGCATGCTTGTATATAACTCGAGGTTCTAACATGCTTGCACCCCAACTCAAAAAGCTCTAGGGCAGACCAACTTGTTATGAGCTCTAACCATTTTTGCTTTATATAACTCGAGGTTCTAAGATGTTTGCAAGTGTATCTCCTCCAAACCTTTGAGTTCTTCCAACTACAGCTTAGCATTTTGCTCGATCATGATTTTACTACCTACGACTATCTATAGTGATGGGAGCTAAACATTTAAGGGTAGAACGACTTCTGACCCATACACTAAGGAGAATGGGGTACATTATGTTGGAGTCCTGTAGGTAGTACGGTAAGCCCATGAAGCTTCAGCTAACTGCTCATACCATTGTCATTTATTTTCATTAAGTATTTTCTTGAGTATTTGGATGAGAGTTTTGTTGGAGGCTTCCGCTAAAAATTTCCCTTATGGATAGTAGATAGTAGAGTACCTCTATTCTATGTTGTGTCTCCAAGTGAAGTTATTGATCTTGGTGCTCTTGTAAGTGGTACCATTGTCGGATATGATTCAACGTGGCACTCCAAATCTATACATGATATGATTTTTGAATAATTGGAGCACGCATTGAGCATTGACTTCCTTGAGCGAATCACCTCCGCCCACTTAGAGAAGTAATCACAAGCTGTTAAAATGAAATAGTGGCCCTTGGATGAGGGAGGATCAATCGAACCCACTATGTCAGTATCCCAACACTTGAATGGCCATGAGGCTAAAGTTGGATGTAGAATGCTAGGTGGTTGGTGGAGAACCACTCCATGTACTTGGCATTGGTGGCAGCGCTTCGCTACATCCATGCAATATGTAATCATCGTCAACCACTAATACCCAAGTATTTTGATCTTGGCTTTCATCTTGGGGTTGGATTGATGAGCTCCACATAATTCTGAGTGCACCTCAGTCATGATCTTATGGTTCTTCATGTTTGTCTAACTAGCATAACTACGTATGATTGAATGATCGTTTGTATGGGACACTATCCATGAGGGAATAGTAGAGTGTTCTCTACCTCATTTGATGCACTTGAGATGTCTCTTGAGGTGGCTTGCCTTTGTTTAGGTAATCAATAAAGGGTTTCCTCTAATCTAACTCTTAATCCTTTTTGAACCCTCCCATAGAACTCATCTTCTTTGATATAGAACTTTTTTGGCGAGTTTGGATAAGGTGTCGGCTATTGTATTTTCTTCTTGGGGAATTTTATAAATTATGGCCTCCAGAATCTAGGCTAATAACTCCATGGTGTACTTACGATAGTGACATAGTTTAAGCTTCAGAACCTTATAAGACCCAGTGATCTAATTAACAACTAGTTGTGAATCCCCAAAGATGCTGATACTTTTGATGCCTAATGAAATGGTTAACACCAGATCAGTGATCAGAGCTTTATATTCAATTTCATTGTTGGTACAAATTTTAGATAGATGATGTGAAAATCTCATCATGTCATGGTCAGGTTTAAGGAGGACTATCCCTATCCCTACATTACCTGGGAGAGTAGATTGTGTTTCTTTCGCTTTGATAGGAAGCGCACCGCCAAAGTACATCTCCTAATGGTGGATGTTTGCATCCCTAAAGTTCATGATTTGTTCATCGGGGAGATCAATACTGAGCGGGGAACCTATAAAGTCTGTGAGTGCTTATCCTTTCATCGCACGGAGGGGTATGAGCGTAATGTAAAACTATGATAAAATCATGGACCATCACGCTAGACGTCCGATTAGCATCGACCGTGCTATGAGGTATTTTAGTGGTTGACTCTATAAATCAAGTTCACTTTATGAGAGAGCATATAATGTTGTAGCTTCTATGCTGCAAATATCAAAGCTAGGTAATACTTTTCAATGGGTGGATAGTTCACCTCAGTAAGTATTAGACAACAACTGAGATAATAAAGTGCATTTTATTTCTCCTCATCATTGTCTTAGGCCAACAAAGTACCTAGGGAGTCATCCAATGTAGCAGTGTAGTGTATAAGAGGTTTGGGATAAGGGCGGCTAAGATTGGCAGGTCATAAGATATTTTTTGTTGCTTTCAAATGGATGTTGGCATTTATCATCTAACTTGAACTTGACATCTTTCTTGACTAGTGCTGAGAATGGTTGACATCTGCCTGATAGGTTAGATATAAAGCATATTAGATATGACAGCCTCCCTTGGAACAATCTAAGTTAGGTTAGGCTTTTAGAGGGTGGAATTTCTAATATCACTTTAATCTTCTCTGGGTCAATCTTAATCTCACAGTGTCGGGCAATGAGCCCTAGAAACTTTTTAGAATTCACCCAGGATGCACATGTCAAAGGATTCATTTTAAGGTTATATTGTCATAACCGCTAAAAAACTTCTCTCAAGTCAAAGAGATGGTCTTCCTTTTCTTTACTATTGACCACAAGATTGTTGAAGTAGCCTTCAACTTGGTGGTGAATGAGTTCATCAAAAATTCGAGTTATGGCCTACTGGTGCATGGCGCTAGCTTTTTTGAGGCCGAAAGGCATGACCTTATAAAAGTAGATTTCGATCGAGGTTCTAAAAGTAGTGTTTCTTTCATCTTCAGGTATTATCTTTATTTGGTTATATCTAGATGAACCATCCATGAAAGAGAAGATTGCATGAGATGAGATAATGTTCACCATCAATAATGGTGTCGATAGTGGAAATTCTTCTTTTGGATATGCCTTATTAAGATCCCTGAAGTCAACGCATATGCAAATTTGGCTATTTTTCTTCTTAACCAGGATGATGTTGGCCAACCAAGTGGGGTATTTTCCCTCCTGGAAGAAACCAACACCGATCAATTTCTTGACTTCAAAAATGACCTATTATTCAATGTCCAATCACATGCGTCTAGAAGCTTGCTTGATGGGGTTAGTGTTTGACTATATCGCTAGCTTATGGACCACTATTTTAAGAGCTAATCCAAGCATTTCTTCATAACTCCATGCAAAGAAGTCCTTAAACTTAAGTGAGTAGCCTAACTAAGTCATTGGTTTTAGATTCACTTAACAAAGAGCTGACATATGTTGGGTGTGGATTGTCCTCAATCCATAGTTGATTTCTTTAAATTCAGATGGTTGATTTATTTTATTCTTTGAATACTAGAGGTGCATCTTTAACTTGGAGCTCATCTAGATCATCTAAAGTTTCTAAACACACCTCCACATATGAGTTAATGTGGTTTACAAAGAACCTATCAGATTCCAAATGATTAGTGATGACTAGGAAATAATCGTCTACTAGGCCTACTATACCAAAGCCTAGTCCGGGTCTTGACTGAGAGTTCTTGCACTTCTTGTCCAATAATATCTTAAAATACTTTGACCTATGCTTAGACCATGTATGTGAAATAAAACCTTTACTTGATTAAGAACACAAGGTGAGTACCAATCAAATAGTAATTCTATTAATTCTTTGAATGATTCATCCTCAAGCTCTACATCAACTTCTCGACTTGAGAATGTTGCACTTGGGTAATACCATTGGGGATTAGCATTTACATATATTTTAGGAGCTTAACTACCTAACCCTAAAATTTTTGTGAGGAAAGTGGGGTTAGAGCTAAAACACCCATATGTTGTCTGACATTTTCACATAAAAGAGATTTAGATACATTCATACTTTGTTTGGGGACCTGGTCTTTATCACTATCAACGTAAAGAGCTTGCCAATGTGCTCACTACATTGGACTCATCCTCTGAACTATATTCTAAATCTATGTAGATGGCAAGTGTACTTCTAGATGTTGGAACAAACCTCCTAGTAGGTGTAGGTATGGAGGTATACCATCCCTGGGTCTTCCTCAAGACTTGCTTCTTCTCATTCTGGAGGTGGGTCATCCTCCCCACTTGTTCAAATATAGTAATGAATTGTGGATGTAACCTAATATGGGGCTCTATCTTCTCCCTAATGTCTTCTTCTCATTCCCTTTTCTTTTTTTCATTCTCTTCTTCTATTTCTTTTCTTTCTTTTTCTTTATTTTCTCTTTCTTTTTCTCATTCACTTTGATTAAGTTCATGAGAGAAGACATTTTATTTCTTAGGAAGGTAATAGGCTGCATCCTTATAAATCTCAACCTCATGTATCGCAAATGGTTTGAGATCCTTTGACTCAATATTCAATCATGTCCCTGATAAACTTGATGCAATGATGTAAAGAGGATGGAACTATATTGTTCTCATTAATCCAAGGTCACCCTTGCAAAGCATTGAAAGATGTATCAAAATCTATTATGTGAAACTTAGCTTCTGTCTTTATTGATCTCATATTTAGGATGAGCTCTCAACCCCTCCATTTTAGACATATGACTTCTCTTAGACACAAAGAGTCTCCATAGATTAAGACAGTTCTAGTGATTAGGTGGATACTCAACCTAACCCTAGAGACTTAGAAGAGTTAGCCATAGGAATAGGTCATGACTTAGGAGTGTTAGGAAAATTTTCCTACCCCATAGCTTGAACCAAGTCCTCACCTCCTCCTTTCAAAGTCCAACTCCAAATCAAACCAACTCCAAACTCCAAATCAAATCATCTCCAAACTCAAATCAATTCCAAATGATTGAATCTTATGATTGAAATTCCAAATTCCAAAATTCCTTACTAAGTCACTTGCAAATGGATTTATATTTCAATCATAAGTCCATACAAACTTGATTCGAACTTTGATCAAGCCAATTGACCCACTTAGGCTCACTTGACCCAAAGTGACCTAATGTACCCATTTTGAGCCAAATTCTAACCTACCCAAATTGGACTGAACTAAGCCCAACTAAGCCTCACATTGTGAGCAACAATCATCATGAGATGATCAATCAATCAAATTGGGTCAAACCAAGTCAAATTAAAGGGTTGACCAAGTCAACACTTAGCCAAAATGAAACTTAAACTAGCCAAAATCTATCATAGATCAAATTGATTGAAACCATTGATCAAAACTCATTCATGATCAATGTTTAAACTTGACCAAGTAATCATTTGAGCCTAACCTAGCCCAATTGGCCACTTGACCCAAGTTGACCCAACTTGACCTAAAAAAGTCAAAATATGTCAAAACTTGATCTAAGATAAATTGATTGAAACCAATGGGTCAAGTTCATTCCAAATCACTTGTTGAACTTGACTAAGGCCTCAATTAGCTAATTAGACCCAACCTAGCCCAATTGACGTTGAACCCAACTTGACCTAAAAGGTCAAATTGAGCCAAAATCAAATTAAACTAAAATTGATTGGAAACAAAGATACCAATACATTTCATATGACCAATGAAACCTAAACCAACCCATGACCTAACCCAAATAGGTCAAATGGGTCAAAATGATCAACTTGACCCGTTTGGCCTAAATGTAATCAAATGAACCAAATTCAAATAGAAATCAAATTAAACCAAACGAATGATGCCAAAATATTTCAAATGGTCATATGAACTTGACAACCCTTGGTTTGACCCAATTTGACCAATTGGTCAACTTGACCCAAGTTGACCCATTTTGACCTAAATGGATCAACATGTGCCAAATCACTCCAAACTAACTCCAAATTCATTGAAACTTGGCCCAACCCATTTTTCAATGATACCAAACACACTCAAACTAAAATCCAAGCCAAATGACTAATTTACCCCTAGGTCAAGGGGTAACCTATGGATAATTCCACTTGAAATTTGGTCATATCCTTCTAGTGGCCACTTGGCACCCTCTTAGTGGACAAAGTGGACACTAGTGAGCATGGTGCACTTGACCCATTGGGATTTTATTTTTTGGTTGAATTTGGATTTGGCTCATCAATCCAAAAATCAATTCAAATCCAAACCCAACCAAAGGTCAAAATCGACCACTCCCTCCATTTCAAGCACATGAGAATCACTCCTACCCCTTATTTTCCACATGACATGTCTCCACTACCTCCCTCTGGACAAAACGTACCTTGTGAAAGTTCAAATAGCCTAACCAACTCATCTAATCTGGCCAATTAATTCAAAATGGAAGGAGAGCTTGTGATTGTCCGATCCTTCATGGGGGAGATATACTCACCCTAATTTCACTTGAATCCAAGACTCTCATACTCGATTGAGCTTAGGGAACTCAGAACTAGCACCCTAAGATTCCTCTAAGCTTCTCAACCCATTTTGATTTCTCCATTTTCAGTTTCTCTTAAACCAAAAATAGGGTAGCTCCCTCAAATTTTCATCTCATCTAATACTGAACTAGAGCTCAATTCATCCTTCAAGCATCTTCAAAGGACTCAATCGAGCTTGCCTAAAGCTTAATCCTAGTTCTCAAGGCATGGGAGAGGGGAGCTAGACCAAGGTCGAATCCAATTGAAGACCACCTTGGTCCATAGAGAGATCTACTCAACCTCAACCCCTTAAATATTCAACAGGATTTTGTCTATACTAGATGAAGTTACCTCGACATATTCGAGCACCGATGATAGCCTTCGGTGAGGTACTATTCAAAACTAAGCATAGTTTGAATTTTCTTTGGTCCTTTGTGAAGGAAAGTTTCACCCCAAGTGAAGTGGACAATCATGGAAACTTCAAAATAACATAACTAAATGTGAAAAATAAAAAATACAAAATAAAAAGCATTGTGAATATAATTCAGAGAGGAATAATCTAAAATTATTTCTAATGGATTTTGAACAGTGAATTTTCCTTAATTAAGGTTTTATTAAAAACATAATAATCCTAATTGCTCCCTAATTACTTCATCAATTCATTTCAAATTTCTCAGATGCATTTTGTGGGATGACCTCTGCCTCCTCTAATTTTCTTGGGATTTATTGATGAGTTAATTAAGAAAATCAATTAATGGATCCTTAATCACTCTCTTTATATAATTAAGCTTAATTATGCATATGAATAGTGGCCTAATCCTTTTATTAAGTCAATTAAGCCTTGCTTAAGTGAAGAAGAGGTTTATTGAATAGATTTGGGGAATTTTCCCTAAGCCATTCCCTAATCCCCTTTCCTTCCTTAATCCAAACTTAATTAATGGCTAATCCACTAATCACCTACTTAATTAACTTGATAAATTTTTGAAACATTATAAAACTTAACCAATTCATCTTAGGTTAGGTGTTCAATAACCTAGGTAGCTTAAGAAAATCAAAATCCAACCCACATGTGTGGAAAGGGTTATGAAAGTACTTAAATTAAACCCTTTAACTTAATTAATCACTAATTGTGAGCCAATTGTATTAGGCCCTTTCTTTCCCTGGTGCATTGCTAATTTAAATTTTGTGTGTGGTTTTATGTCATACATTGGCTCATAATTATTTGATTAAATATATTAATGTGGTGTAGGTAAGGGGCAATTAATGAACTTAATGTACACCTTAACCTAAGCAAAATATAAAAATTATCTAATGGCTTTAAAATTAAACTAAAATAACATACACATGAGAAAAATGGGTTAGGACCAGCAAACCTCTTCACATTTCCTAATTCAAATCAAACTCAAACAAAAATTAAAAATCTCTTTTAAAACAAATTTGATTTGCTTTAAGTGATTCTATTTCATAAGATTATCTTTAGGATTTAATTAGGGTGAATAAATTTACATGCTTTCATCACTTTATTTCTTTCCCAAATGCTAAATGTGTATGTTATGTGAAAATCATGCATTCATACTTTTTAAGAATCAAATTAAATCCTTTATGTCAAATTGCATGTTTTGGCTAAAGTAAAAATATGAATGGCTATTATCACTATTAAATTCAAAAATTATTTTTTAAAACTTAAAAATCAAATATCATAACTGAAAGGTATGCTACTTATAATTATCTATAAGCTTGCATGTGAATATAAAATGTGGTATGTGATTCTTCCTCTCTTTCATAACATAGAATTGTATAGGATTTGCAAAATATATAGTCCATTTGAAAAGGACATAATACTTGCTTAAATATATTCTTATACACTCCTATGTCATAACTTTAGAAGGAATTCCAGATCACACATATAAACTAAACAATCAAATCAACTTCAAACAAACATAAACTTTTGCATGATTCTCTTTCCATGCATTCCCTTTTGTATGTACATGCACATGTATTTAAGAAAAGTGATATATTAGTTTGGACAACCCCGAGGTTGCGAGGCTTTAAGTAGCCCTAAGTAAGTTTTGTACCTTACATAATGAATTCCTTCTTGATTGTATTTAATTCATTTGAAATCTGAGTTGTATAAGGGTAGAGCTAGCCAATTTTGTTTTGTTGGATTTGTGCGGTGGAGCCTGACCATAAATGACTTTTTATTCTTTTGCGCTAGCTTTATAAATTGATTGATGTTTGTTTAGCTTGTGCATTAAGATGGCATCCTTTTCCTAGTTTCTTCTTTGCTTTGATGTATGGCTTGGATGATGATTAGGCTCTTAGAAAAAGAAATTTTTTATGCAACTAATCAATTCAAACTAAAAATAAAATAACTCATAACCTCATCTAAAGCTTAGGCTATAAATCAAGATAAAAGAATTAGCAACCCCTTAGCTGGATGTTGTATTACTTTTCTCACATCATGCATAAAAAGCATACTATTTCATTCTTAATTGGAGGGCTTCCACCTTTACTAGAGAACTTGGCTTAACTTTTGAGAGCCATGGTGGAAACACACCTCCATATCTTGCTGATTTTGGCCCATAATCTAATTTCTCATGCATTAAGCATATGAATCCTAAAGCTTATGTCAAATTGATTGTCCAAAATGAAAATAAAATATGACAAAATTTGCATTAGATATAAGTCATTAAATCATTCCCTACATGATCTAGTCTCTTAGGGAGTGTGTTTAAGGACTTAGTCTCTTTCTAAATAAACAACAGCTTAGCTATCTTGCAAAAGCATTTGACTTGACAACATATTTTAAAATCATAGGAGGAGTTAGATGACAGCCACCCCCAGGTGATTATAAGTCCAACAGTCAGGTGATTTATCCTTTCTTGTGGAGGTAAACCAAATACCTATTTTTTGCCTTAGATTTAAGTCATGGTTTTGGTCCTTGCCAAAGCTCCCTAGATTTAAGTTCATAGGTTGCTACTTTTCTTTGCAGGCTATGAGCATAAATTCTCACCTCTTAGGCATTTCCATGACCTTGTTTCATGAAATTTTGAGCCCTAGATTTCTAATAAAAATTTAACTCAAATAAATTAATTAAATTTGAAAAAATGTAAAGCCTAATCATAGGATAATTTAGGGTGCTTACTAGGCTTCTTAGTATCCTAAGCATCCCCTACTTATCTTCATTTGGCTTCAATAAAAACTCCCTCCTCTTGATCGATCTAACTTGACTTTTTAAAAATAAACCAATCGATTGATAGTCCTATATTTCAAAATCTTTGGAGAAAATAATCATTTACCTTAATTGAGAGTATTCCTAAGAAATCATGTTCCTTAGCATGTAATTAACTATGGGGGCTTGTCCCATAACAAACTTAACAAGCCCAATTTAAAATAAACCCTGCTTTACTTTTTCATGTAAAGTAGGGGAAGAATCTCTGGAACATTCCAAAGACCCATAGTCCTTAGGATTCCTTATTGAGGTGATTTGGTCCATTGTAGGGTGGCGACTTCTATATTTTGAGATAGCACACCTCTCCTCAATGTCGTATCCGATCAATCTAATAAGAACACCCATGAATCAATGTGGCATCCAAACAAAGCATTATATATTTCTGTTTTAATTTATCCTTATTTTTTGAAAAGGGGTTAGATGAAAGCGAGATATATAATTTTAGCATAGATTTTTATGGTAACTCTGTTGGGGATGGTTCCTCTCTCCATCTTTGGTAAATGATCGTTGTCTCCAAGTATCGATAGTGGGTTTGTGCTTTTGTATGAATCCAAGACTATCTTTCTTTTTCATTGACACTTAGCTTATTTCATCCTTGAATTAAGTTAGCCAACATCTTTAGGTTTTAGGACCTCACCCTGTGTTGGTCTTAAAGCCTCCATTGGGCTCTCTAATGGGTGAAAATAAAAAATTTAATAAAAAGAAAATAATTAAAGACTTCCTCCTAACCATTTTTTTGTTAAGGAAAGGTTCATTTCAAAAATAAAGTCAAAATAAATCCTTTGTAAAAATCTCACTTTTCAAAAGCACTTTTTCAAAATACACTTAATAAAATATTTACACTACATCTAACAATTTTCATAATTATTTCATGTAGGAACATTTCAAAAATATTTCAAAAATAAAACCAACAATCCTATTTTCTAAAGCACAAATGAACTTCTTCACCCAATTCATTTTGATGAAGACTTCATTTTCAAAAATAAAATTCCAACAATCATAAACTTTCAAAAAAGCACAAAATTTGAAGATGGGCATTTCCATTCAATACATCCAAATGTGTTGGATGGATGTTACATCTTCAAGCAAAATCAAAACTTTGAAATTCCAACTCAACACATTCCACATGTGTTAAGTTGGAATTTTCACCTTTTCAAAAAAGCACATATGAAACATCTCCATTCAATATAGCCACATTTATTGAATGGAGATTCCATTTCCAATCAAAATAAAAAAAACTTTCAAAAAGCATATATGAAGCCTCTCCATTCAATATACACACATTTATTGAATTGAGGTTTCATTTCTAATCAAAATAAAAATAAATTTTCAAAAAGCACAAATGCAACCTCTTCATTCAATATACCCACATTTATTGAATAGAGGTTTCATTTTCAATCAAAATCAATGATAAACTTTCAAATATCACACATGAACATCTCCATTCAATATACCCAAATTTATTGAATGAAGATTTCATTTCCAAATAAAATGACACTATTTTTGAAATCCAACTTAACATATTCCATATATGATTAGATTGGGATTTCCTCTTCCAAAAATTGATTTCCATCTCACATACCCAAATTTGTTAAATGGAAATCTCTCTTTTCAAAATCAACAAAACATAAATTTTTTTTTAAAAAAAAATTGGAACTTCATTTTTAGCATACAATATTTGCTAAAGTGAAGTCTCCATTTCCAAAAAAAAACAAAATATGAAACACATTTTTGAAATTTCATTTAGCATACTCAAATTTGCTAAGTAAAATCTCCATTTCACAAAATTTGGAACACATCATTGGAACTTCATTTTTAGCATACAATTTTTGCTAAAGTGAAGTCTTCATTTTCAAAAACAAAATATGAAACATATTTTTGGAATTTCATTTAGCATACTCAAATTTGCTAAGTGAAATCTCCATTTCACAAAATTTGAAACACATCATTAGAACTTCATGTTTAGCATACCATATTTGCTAAAGTGAAGTCTCCATTTTCAAAAACAAAATTTGAAACATATTTTTGGAATTTCATTTATCATACTCAAATTTACTAAGTGAAATCTCCATTTCACAAAATTTTCAAAACACATTTGGAACTTCATTTTAGCATACCACATTTGCTGAGGCGAAGTCTCCATTTCCAAAACAAAAATTTGCAACACATTTTTGGAATTTCATTTAGCATACTCAAATTTGCTAAGTGAAATCTCCACTTCACAGAATTCAAAACACTTTTGGAACTTCAATTTAGCATACCACATTTTCTAAGGTGAAGCCTCCATTTTCAAAAATAAAATTTAAAACATATTTATAGAATTTTATTTAGCATACTGAAATTTGATAAGTGAAATCTCCATTTCACAAAATTCAAAACACTTTTGGAACTTCACTTTAGCATACCACATTTTCTAAAAGTGAAGTCTTCATTTTCAAAACAAAATTTGAAACACATTGGAACTTCATTTTAGCATGACACATTTGCTAAAGTGAAGTCTCCATTTTCAAAAACAAAAATTTGCAAAATATTTTTCGAATTTCATTTTGCATACTCAAATTTGCTAAATAAAATCTCCATTTTACAAAATTTAAAACACATTTGGAATTTCATTTTAGCATACCAAGATTTGCTAAAATGTAGTTTCCATTTTCAAAACAAAATCAAAAAATAAAATGCACATTTGGATTTTCTTAGCATACCCAAATTTGCTAAGGATTCTCTTTTTCAAAATAAAATCAAAATCAAAAGAAAAACATTAGGATTTTCTTAGCATACTCAAATTTACTAAGAATCATATCTTCAAAAATTTTCAAAAAAACACACCTGGATCCTTCATTTAGCATACCCAAATTTGCTAAATCAGGATCCCATTTTCAAAATCACAAATGATTCACAAAACAAAGCAAAAAAAAAGAATAAATTATTTTCAAACACCTCACTTAGCATACCCAAATTTGTTAAGTGAGTAAATTCCAAAAAATCATAAATCCAAAATAAAATCAATGGACCCTTTACTTTAACATACTCAAATTTGATAAATGAAGGAACTCAAAATCAAAATCAAAATTCAAACATGAACCTATGGAAGCATCTCTCCAAAAATATTTGAACTCATTTTCAACATACCCAAATATGTTTAAAGTGGATTCTACATTCAAAAATCCTCTTTTCAATCAATCTCAAAATCTCTTCTAAATCCTTTTGAGCTCAACTTAACACTTTAAAGATGTTGAGTGTGGGTTCAAATTCTAAAATTTGAATTCAAACATCAACAAAAATAGGATCTGATTCAAGTTTGTTTTCAACATTGTAGACTTTCAGTCAACATCAATTTCAATTTTAGTTTTAGTTTTAGTTGATTGCAATGGCAGCACAAAAGTATGTGTTCATGTTTCCTCGTGGGATGGACTTGGCACTGATCAGGCCAACCTTCCACGATCTGACTATGCCCACCTCATCCACTTTGGTCAAGGTTTGAGGGGGCCAAGATTACATGTGAGGGCACCCCCTCATGACAGTTAGTAGAAGCATGGTGACCAGGTAGAAGCCAGTCATCTAAGTCGACATGCCATCTGACTCGGATATTCCCTAGTTGAAGAGGAAGGCAGTGGCAGTTCCCACAACAGCAGTGTCAGTGACAGCACCAGTGCACTCTCTCACTAGCACCCCCAAGGGGAAGGCTCTTATCCCAGGGATTGTATCCCTTACTTCTAAGGTTGGGTCTAGCTCTTACTCTGCTCGACCTACTCGGGCCCAGCAAAGAAATAAGAATCGCATGATAAATCAATACCACACTTGCATTGCTAGGGAGTTAGAGGCAGCTACTTAGTCTGTTATAGAAGATCTGCCCAGGATGGTTTCCCCAGTTACAATAAACCAGTTCCACCCTCTTTTCGAATCCGACAGAGAGGATGCTAGGAGGATTTTTGCTTCTCCTCTGCCAGTGGTTCAATTCCAGGCATCGATTAGAGGAGGTCATATGCTGACCTCCGTTTAGTTTTATGCTGAGTAGGCAGAGCCTATGGACGATCTAAGTCTGGGGCTCAGTTTGATTTGAGATCTGTCATTCCCATGTGTTGGTGCGACTTTGGCGGGGAAAGGGCTAAAGGCCATCGATTCATGTTACTAGCGAGTCTTTGGAGGTATAGTTGATAGTTAGCCTCTCAGTAGACTTTCGGTCGATGCATTGCAGCCATCTGAAGTATCCTACTCATGGGGACTACACATCATAGGAGAGCAGCTCTATCAGAGAGAGAGTCGGTGGTGTCTCCACCACACACTCTTCTCTTCCTTTTTCATCATGTGTCCCGGCATCTACTATTCAGCCAAGGACATGAAGGCCACATTGGGGGAGAAGAGGACCCTGGTGATTGGTTAGAGAGACCCTTCCCATCTACCACCCTCGTGGTGAGGCGCTCTCTGGTTGACCTTCTACCCCAGTAGTGGTGAAGAAAGAATTGTGACCTCAAAGTATCGTAGTCATCCCATCACTACCACCACCATAGGATATAAAGATTGTTGCAGCAATTGAGGGAGGAGGAGACAGTTTAGTCACCCTATGGCAATAGATCCTCCTAGGAGTGCCACTCCGCCTAGATCTAGCAACAGTTATGAGTATCTTTCTTCTAGTGAGTACAGTCTTCACAAGATCTATTTGCGACTTCAAGGTTAGGTGCCTATCATTGCATACAATGACCCTACTACCGTCGGACTGATCTTATCAGTGTAGTTGGATCGATCCTTAGATGACATAGTGGCTCAATATCTAGTGGAAAAGAAGGAAATCTTAAGATATGCCTGTCTGATTTGGAAGATGAAAAGTTTAGCTTTGATCCGAATGAGGATGACTGTGAGGATTGAGTGTACACATAGTAGATACCGGGGTTTCTCTCTTAGTGAGCGACTATGGAAGGTGTTGAGGCTGAGTAGGAAGACACAGCCTGCTTGACCCAACACCTCCTTCATCAAATAAAGTAGAAAGATGATCAAATATATCGGATGGGGAAGTAGCTTGAGTACTTGTTAGCAGTAGTCTTAGCACTTCAAAAACAAGCACTGATAGTCTATCCTACTATAACTAAGACTAGCCAGCCAGAGTTGCTGTATGTCTTAGATCCAGCCAAGACTATACCTCTGGCAGAGCAGGGTATACCTGTCTGTATAGGAAGGTAGTGGATAGTACCTCCATACAGGAAAAAGATATCAAGACCATGATTGAGCAGCAGTAAAAATAGCATTGGCTCAAGCCCAAGGAGGATCGTCAGTTCCAAAGGTTAGACCCTACCTAGAGAATTTGATGTCATCCAATATCCTAAGGGTTTCATGTCTTATTCTCTCAAGAGCTTCGATGATAGTGGGAACCTAAGGTAGCATATTGCACACTTCAGAGCCGTTGTTACAATGCTCATAACAGTGATGCTTTATTCTTCTATCTCTTTGTCAGTAACTTAGCGGATAGCCTTTGATTGGTACGCTAAACTTCCCAACAATTCAGTGAAGACTTTTGCTGAGTTGGAGCAACCCTTTATCAAGAGGTTTGCTGAAGCTCAGCAAAGGGTGACTGTAGGTGATCTAGTTGTGGCTCAACAAAACCCTGGTGAGTCCCTCATTGATTGCATTCTCAGATGGCATAATTTATGTATGTAATGCAAACCACAGCTGTCTGAACAGTATGTTATTGAGATTCTTCTTAAGAATATCCATGACACAGCCGCCTTCATGCTCAAAGGTTTCACCATCAAAACTTTTGAGAAATTAATCAACAAGGCGACTAGCTTACAAGGAGAAGCCAAACAGTCACCTTTTCTAGATCAATCAACAAAGCAAAATCCATAGAAAGCTTTTGAGAAGAAGCCTGAGACAGTGATAGCGAGAGAGAAAGCATCGACAGTAGTTTGAGAGACCTCGTGCTCCGTCACTTCCACCTCCTCTCCACCACCAGGTCCTCTACCATAGCCTACCTCGCCTCCTCCTCATCCACATCATCAGCAATAATGGTACACATATCCATCGCCAGGTAGCTATGGTCCACCTACACTTTTGGATAAACTTGACAAGCCTTATTCATTTAAGAGGGAGGTAATCAAGAAGATCTTTAAGAATCTCTTAAAAAAGCCTGATTTTCAGCTACCCGAACCTAGGAGATCGGAGAAGTGGGCAAAAGAAATGATCCTAACTTTTGCCCCTACCACCATATGCTAGGTCATGTTTTGGTAGATTGTTTCACATTTAAGGACTGGCTTGAACATAGCTTTAAGACCGGTGCTATAGTGATCCCAAAGGAATACCTTGAAGAACAATCATCCAGTTCCATTAGGGTAATCCTTGGGGATACTTGCGATCCTTCCAAAACCAAAGAAGGTTGGGATATCTTCTGATCCCGTACCTCTAAGAAAATTGTCTCAAAAATCAAGAAACTTTCCTTAGGTGCTTGAGTCAACTCAAACCTCCAACATCAAGGAAGGTTTGTAAGTTGCCAGAGCCAACTCAGGGAAAGAGGGAGCTTAGTAGCAGTAGTAGAAGTAGCCTGTGTCAGCCCAAGATAGCCAAGTAGCGCAACCACCGCCAAGTCCAGCCTCTAGTCCACCGTTAAAGCTACTACATCAGTGACTCATTCTACTTCAGCTAGCTCTTCTTCTAATAGACATCTTGTATCAGCGGATGAGGGCATCAAATCCCTCATCCTGCTTACTTTACTTGATTTCTACTATGTACCTCCTATCAAATCTAAGAAGTTGAAGAATAAAGCTAGCTTGAATTATATTTGTGTCACTTCGGATGGGTTGTCTAAATCTATTCCTAATGATAACTCTTCAAGTCTAAATAACAATTATAATAAATCTTATCTTCCTCTTTGATTCAGAGTTGGACCTTCCTTATCTGAATACTACTGGTTCATCTCTTGAGATAGACTTAGATTCATTCGATTCTGAGTGTCCTATAGGAGAAGTTGTAGGTGAGCCTGACATGCAAGTAGAATCTTCCATTACCTTGCCAGAGATCACCGAAGTCAACCTCTGTAGTGGCAAGCTTCTACCTCCTAGAGCAGCACCTCAAGATAAAAGTCATTGGTTCATAGGATCGAGATGCCTCTCCATAGGATGCTCCACCCTTGGATATGCTTATGGAGGATCAACCCAAGGTGGACTATAATGTCCTCTCTCACCAAAGAAAGTTGCCATCTATGCTAACATATATGATACCCTTGTCTTATCCAAAGAGATGAGAGAATCATTCATTAAGACTCTCCTTGATCCTGAGATATGCTTAGCTCAGCTGACCGCTATTGGAGAGGAGGCACATAATTTCGAGAAGGTGGAATCACTTTCATGTGATGAAGACCTACTGGGACATGGAGCACAAACCATCCCCTATTACGCTAACATGGGCGTAGATTTAGACTTTGCAGAGTTCTCATCGATCCAAGTATCGTGAACATGAGTCTAAAGACCCTACCCTATTTGAGGATCGACATCTCCACACTCGAGGAGATTGATGATGTCGAGAGAATTCAATGAACAAGAGAGGGCTTTAGTTCCATAGTGTTACCTTTGGAGATAGGTGACTGAAGATCAAGCCAAGTTTTATATCATTGACTTAAATACTTCATTCACCACTTTGCTCGGTAGGCCTTGGATACATCAGAATAAGATGATTACATCTTCCCTCTATCAGTGCATCTAGTTTAGGAAGGATGGGATTGAGTACTGTGTCAAAGGAGATGAAAAGCCATTTTAAGTTAGAGAGGTTGAGATATATGAGGTTGTGGTCTACTATCTTCCACAAAACACCCTTTCACATGAACTTGGGAAAAATTTAAATTCAAAAGAAAAACAAAATGAAGAAAAAAATAGAAAAAGAAAAAGAAAAGAAAAATGAAAATCCAAGTGAACAAGAAAAGGAAATTGAAGAAGAAATGGAGCCACATATCACATTCCACCCCAGTTTATCCCATCATATGAACATGTGGGTAGGATGACTTGACCTCCACTAGCTAGAGGTAGAGGCAGAAATAGAGGAAGTTCTAGAGATGAAAGACCCCCTGGTTGGCCATCAGCCAATAGGAGTTATGTTCCAGTTCACAGGAGTACCCCTGCTATTCACATAGACTTGGAATCCAACTGAGGATCTAAATGTGATTAGCATAACCAACCTCTCGGGTTTCATTGAGGTGACACTGCCGATAGTGATGAAGACCGTGCCTACAAAGCAAAAGTATTCAAATCAAATGTATACGAAACTATCAGGCAACAATTAGAAACCTTAGCTCTAACCTCACTTTCATCTCAAAAAGTTGAGGGTTTAGTAGTTAAAGAAGCCCCTTAGTCTTCCATGAATATCAAGCTGAAGAGATTCTTTTTGGGATCATCATCCTCAAATCCTGAAGTTGATGTAGAACTTGAGGATGATTCATATAAAGAATTAATGGAATTGCCTTTTGATTGATACTCGCCTAGTGTTATTAATCTTGCAAAGAAGAGTTTGATTCTTTATTCATGATCTAAGCACAGGTCAGAGTACTTTGAAAAGCTATGGAACAATAGAGGCAAGGATGCACAATCAAGATCAGGACTAAGATTCAGCATAGTGGGTCCAGTCGATGATGATGATCACTGCTTAGTTGTCACCAACCATCTGGAGTATGATAGGTTCTTTTCACACCAAACCAACTCTTATGAGGATGTGTTTAGAAACTTCAGATGATCCATATGATCTCCAAATCAAAGATGTGTTGCCAGAATTTGAAGAGGAGATCCATTCAATAATTGACAAGCTTAAAGAAATCAACCTTGGGATGAAAGAAAATCCTTTCCCGACATACACCGTTCTCGAATGAAGAAGAAACTAATGACTTAGTTAGGCTATTGAGAAGTTTAAGGACCGCTGGATGTTATGAAGAAATGTCCGATTATCTTGATGTAGTCCACAAACTAGCAATAGATCCTAGTGCTAACCCTATCAAGCAAGCTCCTAGACACATGCGATTAGAAATCAACAATAGGTCATTTTGAAGTCAAGAAACTGATTGATGCCGGTTTCATCAGGGAAGAACAATACCTTACCTGGTTAGCTAGTGTTGTCCTAGTTAAGAAGAAGAATGACCAAATTCATATATGTGTCGATTTCAAGGACTTAAACAAGCCATGTCCTAAGGATGAGTTTCCTTCCTATACCAAATTAATGGTGGATATCGCCTCATCTCATGTAGTTTTCTACTTCATGGATGGGTCATCTGGTATAACCAAATCAAGGTGGCCCCTGAGGATGAATGAAACATTGTCTTTCAAACCGATTGGAATATATTATTATAAGGGCATGCCTTTCAACCTTAAAAATCTTGGTGCTACATACCAACGTTCCATGACTTAGATCTTTAATGAATTCATCCATCATTAGGTTGAGTGTTATGTTGATGATCTAGTAGTCAAAAGTAGAGAAAAGGAAGACCATCCCTTTGACTTAAGAGTAGTTTTCAAATGGTTAAGATAATATAACCTCAAAATGAATCCCCTGAAGTGTGTATTCAGAGTAGCTTCAAGAAAATTCCTTGGGTTTGTTGTTCAACACTAGGGAATAGAAATAGATCTAGAAAAGATCAAAGCTATCTTGAAATGCCACATCCTAAAAGTTTAACTCAACTCAGATCTTTTTAAGGATGGTTGGCATATCTAAGATGCTTCATTTTCAATCTATTGGGGAGATACAAGCCATTCTCAGCACTTGTCAAAAAGGACACCAAGTTCAAGTAAGATGATAAGTGCCAGCATGCCTTTGAAGATATCAACCAGTATTTGGTAAAGCCGCCAGTTCCGTTTCTATCAGCCACTCATCCTCTACACTGCTACATTGGATGACTCTCTCGACGCTTTGTTGACCCAATCCAATGATGAAGGGAAGGAGAGTGCTCTCTACTACCTCAGGTGTCATTTGATTCTTGTTGAAGTGAACTACCCACCCATTGAAAAACATTGCCTAGCTTTGATCTTTGCATCCCAAAAGCTACGACACTATATGCTTTCTCATAAGGTGAACTTGATTTCCAAAACCAATCTACTACTAGTATCTCATGACATGGCCAATGTTATCTAGATGTTTGCATGATGGTCCATGATTCTCTCACAATTTAATATCACATTCATACTCCATACGGTGAAAGGTCAAGCACTAGCATATTTCTTAGCAGCGCACCCACTGCCTGCTGTTTCCCCGCTTAGTGACAATCTCCCTAAAGAACAAATAATGAACTTAGGGGAGGTTGAAAATTGCTGATGGGAGATGTATTTTGATGGTGGCTTCCTTTCATAAAGGAGAAGCACCACGATCTACTCTTCTAGGGAAGGCAGGGGTTAGCATAGTTATCTTAACTCAGACCGCGTTATGATGAGATTCTCATACTATGTTTCCCATCCCTGCACCAACAACAAAGTTGAGTATGAGGTTTTAATTGCAAGTCTGAAGTTAGCAATCACAGTGTGTGTCACAAGCATCATCATCTATGAGGATTCCTAGTTGGTTATCAACCAGATTGTCGGGTCCTACAAGGTTCTCAAACCCAAGCTTCATCATTACCATGAGTATACCATGAAGCTGTTGGCCCAAATCCCTAAAATCACCATCTACAAGGTTCCCCGAGTAGAGAACGTAATAGTAGATGCTTTAGCCAAACATGATAAAGAATTAGCATGTCCGAAAGATGAGTCCATTCCAATAAGGATCCAAAATAGACAAGTCCTATCCCTTAGTGATCCTGAACTCATTGAGAGACTTTCTCTTGAAGGGGAGGTTGTAGTTGCCTTTAAGGACAAGGAGCTGGATTGGAGGCAAATCATTGATAGACTATTTGAACACCGACAAACTACCCCCAAGAAAAGTCACAAGCCCATCGGGTGAATCAGAGAGCTCTCTCCTATGCTGTCATTGATGGCACCTTATATCGACAATCTTTCGGTCAAATGTGGTTACGCTGTTTGGACAAACATGAAGCCTGTTGGATTGCCACTGAGGTACATTCGGGTCTATGCAGAGCACATCAGTCTGGTCCAAAGATGAAGATGAAGATCAAGAGACTAGGATACTGCTAGCCTTCAATGATTACAAGCCATATGGTTGTAGTTAGAAGCTATCATCAGTGTCAGGTACATGAGTGGTCTTACATCAACCACCCAATATTCTACACCCTACATTAGCTTCATGGTCATTTGAGTATTGGGTATCAACATTATGGATCGATCAATCCTCCTTCTTCCAAGGGTCATAGGTTCATCTTAACTGCCACTGACTACCTTTCCAAGTGGGTGGAGGCAATCCCACTCAGAGAGGTCACAGCTCATCATGTGCTTCAATTTTACATGAACCATATCGTATATAGGTTCGGTTGCTTTGACGAATTATATCCGCTGATGGTATTGCATTCAAAGGCACCAAAATCATTAGCTTTGCCAGAAGACACGGTATAGATTGGAGATACTCCACCATTTACTAACCCAGAGAAAATGGCTTAGCAGAAGCATTCAACAAAACTCTCATCCAAATACTAAAGAAGACTCCTGATGACAATAAGCGATAGTGAAATTAGCAGTTTGTTGAAGCCTTGTGGGTATATCACACCACATACTGAACTCCAACTAAATCTACCCCATTTTCCTAAGTATATAAGTCCAAAGCCATTCTACCTTTAGAAGTTCAACTCCCATCACTAAGAAAACATTGGGTAGAAAGATTACTATAGAGTAGAATGCGAAGGTACAGTTAGAATAGCTCGAAGGTTTGGAGGAGAGTCACTTACAGACGTGGCAAAACCTTGATTTGTATAAAGCCAAAATGATTCAAGCTCACAACAAGCTGGTCCACCCTAGGTCTTTCCAAGTAGGAGAACTTGTGTTAGTCCTAAAGATACCAATTGTTGCCTGTCGAAAGATGGGAGGCAAGTTTGAACCCACTTAGGAAGGCCCCTATGTTATAGAGAAGGCCTACCAAGGAGGATCTATCCACCATTGTAAGGGGAACAATAGATCTTCCAATTAATGGGCTCTATTTGAAGAAATATTACCCATAAAATATGTTTAAAAATAATTATCAATAAAAGAACAAAAATTTGATTCCATTTCATCAAAATCTTCTCTTCTTTTAAAGCATTGTTTGCTTGTCTTGTGAATCTACTATGACGTATCTAAGATAGGTGTAAGATAACCCAAGAGGCATCTTATCCCTCTTTCACAACACAAACATTATAACACAATCTCTCGGTGCTACTAGAATAGGTGTGAGAGAACCCAAGAGGTATCCTATTTTGATTAGCACAACTAAGTTAGGTGTAAGAGAACTCGAGCGACATCCTTTCTTAGTGGGAATTTTTGGTTGCCATCCGTGCCACCATTTCATTAAATTCTTCAGTGTTTTTAGGGTAGGTGTCAGATAAGACAAGTGACATGTTATTCCCTTTAACACAAGCCCAAAAATAAACACAAATCTTTTATCTCGACTATTTTTGATGTGGGAGCAAGCCCCCTGTGGCACTCACTCATTAGCTGCTCTAGGTTGGGTTTACATGCTACCTTGCTAGTATGTCACCCTAGTGGTTCTTTGTCTTGGAAGATGAGAGTTCTGAGCTTTCTTCCTAACTTGACCATTGCAAACCAAAAAGCACCTTATTAGTTTAGTAGACTTCACTGCCCAGCCAATAAGCTACCTCGTGTTGATTTTTTTTAAAGAAGATATGAGTCCCCATGTTTTCTTCTTGAACTAATCATCATGATCTAACTAGGTCGAGTATGTTTGAGGTTTAAGGTAAGTCCCCTAGTGGCTCCTTTCCTCTTGACTACATTTGAGTCAATATAAGTCTCCCAATGACATTCACTTAATAGTTGCCATAGGTTGGATGACACCCATCGAGCCAAAGATGACTATCCCAGTAGCTAGTTTAGCTATAGGAGGATGTGAGTCCCCAAGCTTTCTTCCTAGGCTGATTGTTGTAAATCGACGGGCACCTTAGGTTGGTTGATGTTCACCATGCTGACAGTGACTCACCCGGTGGATACACCACTCTTGGCAGATGTGAGTCCCCATGGTTTCTCCTTGAGTTGGCCACCTAATACCTATTTGATATATTATAGCCATGTCATCTTCTCCAAGATTTTGGATCAAGCCTTTAACGGCCCCTCTCCCTATGGGCACTCTATTTGGATCACTTCCTTTACGACCCCATTTAGATACCACCCGGGTTACTCTTGGATTGGACAATCCCCCTTTCCTGGTAGCCAATTTGTTCAGCGGATGCGTAGATTCTCCCTTAGTTCAGTAAATCTGAGATAGGTCTAGGCTGATATAGGCTCCTTCTTAGTTTGATCTCTTGCAAACTAATAGGGTCCATGATAAACAAATTAAACAAATAAACAAAAAATATTCGCTTGAGGATTAGGAATTCAAGCCCCTAAAGGGCCGCTTTTCCTAAGCAGACATCCCATCTTTAGGGCTACATCAGCAGAACTTCCTATAAAAATTGCCTAACTGCCTGAGTTGAGATAAATCCTCGAGTCGGTACTCACTTTGTAGTCACCCTTTAGGTTAGGTTCAATCTATTTTGCCATAAGTAGGTTACCCTGGCAGTCATTCTGCTTTGGAAGATGTAAGACTATGATACATTCTTTCTATCATGACTGTCGTTAACTGAAGGGCAGCCCTAGGTCGGGCTTGATTTGTTGCCCAAAAAAATTGATCACCATAGTGGTCTTTTGTAGTGGAAGATGTGAGTCCCCATGCCTTCTTCCCCTGAATTGATCATTACAAACTGAAAGGCACTCCTTTGGTTGCATAGTTCTCCCATTAGCCTGGAAGCTACTCCCTTTGGTTTAGTAAATCTAAGATAGGTCTAGATTGATATAAGCTCCTTCTTAGTGTGATCCATCATAAACTAGATGATATAAGCTCCTTCTCAGTGTGATCCATCGTAAACCAGTAGAATTCATCATAATAAGCAATTAAAAAAAATGAAATTAATCTTGACTATCTTTGATTTGATTTAAGTCCCCCAGCGACATTCACTTAATAGTCAGCCCTAGGTGGGGTTCAATCTGTTGCATTGCCAATCGATCACCCCAGTGGTTCCTTATTTTGGAAGATGTGAGTCCCTGTGCTTTCTTTCTAACTTGATCATTGTAAATCAAAATGCCCCCTTTGGTTGGATAGTCCTACCTTATGGTTGGTAGACTAGTCCCTTTAGATTGGTAAATCTAAGTTAAGCCTAGGCCACCATGGTCCCTACTCAGTGAAATCCATCGCAAAATGATGGGAACAATCTTAATAAAAAAAAATAAAAAATGAAATTAATCTATTGACTATGTTTGAGCTGATCTAGGTCCCCAATTCACTCAATAGCCTAGGTTCAATCAATCCTTTGCCAATGGATTACCCCAGCAACTGGACCCTACTTTGGAGGATGTAAGTCCATTACCCTTTTTTCCTAGTACATCTGCTGCACACTGAAAGGTGATCCCTTTGGTTGGCTAGTCCTACTATGTGTTTTATAGACTACCCCTTTACATTGGTAAATCTGAGTTAGGTTTAGGCCTCCATGGCTTCTATTCAGTGTAGTCCATCGTAAACCAATAGGGTCCATCTCAAAAATCCAAAATCTAAGAATTTGAAACAAATCCAATCAATCTCCCCCTGTGGAGTCAATCAAACAAAACAATATAAATAAACACAACTAAACCAATCAACAAATCAAATCAATTGTTCTCCCCAGTGAGACACAATTCAAATCAAACTTCTCATCCCCTCGTGGATGACTTGAACCTGCTTCCCAAGTGGAAGGTTCACATACTTTATCCCTAGTGGATTCCTCTTTCACTCTCTAATGTCTTTGACATGAGTAGAGTCGCATTGCACTAAGCTTTGAATTCCTTCTACACCTTGGTTTGGAGTAGATCATTTCTATTAGTGCTTGTGATCATTAGGTGTTGTTGATCGTTTTGATCAACACCAATACATGTGATGGACCTTGTCAGTCGACCACACTTATTGGGCGCCCTTTATTGATCTCATTTTTAGGATGAGCTCTCAACCCCTCCATCTTAGATTTAGGACTTCTCTTAGACACTAAGAGTCCCCTAAGTCTTAAGACACTTCTAGTGAATAGGTGGACACTCAACCTAACCTTAGAGACTTAGAAGAGTTAGCCATAGAAATAGGTCATGCCTTAGGGGTGTTAGGAAAATTTGCCAACCCCATAGCTTGAACCAAGTCCTCACTTCCTTCTTTCAAGTCAAACTCCAAATTCAAATCAATCTCAAACTAAATTCAATTCCAAAAAAAAAGAGAGTTAAATCAATTCCAATGGATTTTCTTAAATCATGAATCAATTCCAAATGATTGATACCCATGATCAAATTCCAAATTCAAAAATCTTTCTTAAGTCCCTTTGATTTCATCCTATGGACCGAGCTCAAATCAAATCTAACTCAATTCAAACTCAAGAAATTTTCTCATAACCTACTTATATTCTCATTTATATTCACAAATATAAATGAGATATAAATTCAAATAACCAAAACTAAATCCAAAACTCAATTCCAAATTCAAAATCTTTCCTAAGCCCTTTGATTCCATCTTATGGACTTAGCTCAAATCAAACCCAAATCAATTCAAATTCAAAAAATTTTATCATAACCCATTTATATTCTCATTTATATTCATAAATATAAATGTAATATAAATTCATCAAACCAAAATTAAATTCAAAACACAAATCAAAACTCAGCCAAAATTCAACTAACTTTCAAATCTCTTGATTTTTCTTCATGATTTAGTCAATCAATCAAATATAAGCATAAACTTCAATCATCAAACCAAAACTAAATTCAAAAATCAAACTCAAGTCATACTCAAGTGCACCCTTTGAACTTGAAATTGTAAAATGAATGAAAACCCATTTGACTCTAAATCACTTGAAAATGGATTTATATTTCAATCATAAGTCCATATGTGAGTTCAACCGAACTTGAATCAAGCCTTGATCAGGTCAATTGACCCACTTAGGCTCACTTGACCCAAAGTGACCTAAAGTACCCTTTTGAGCCAAATTTTAATCCTACCTAAATTGGATTGAACTAAGCCCACCTATGCCTCACATTGTGAGCAACAATCATCATGAGATGATCAATCAATCAAATTAGGTCAAACCAACTCAAACCTAAGGGTTGACCAAGTCAGCACTTAGCCAAAATGAAACCTAAACTAGCCAAAATCCACCATAGGCCAAATTGATTGAAACCATTGATCAAAACTAATTCATGATCAATGTTTGAACTTGACCAAGTCATCATTTGAGCCTAACCTAACCCAATTGGAAGCTTGACAAGTTGATTCAACTTAACTTAAAAAGTCAAAATGTGTCAAATCTTGATCTAAGTTAAATTGATTGCAACCAATGGGTCAAATTCATTCTAGACCACTTGTTGAACTTGACCAAAGCCTCAATTGGCCAACTAGACCCAACCTAACCCAATTGATCATGAACCCAACTTGACCTAAAAGGTCAAATTGAGCCAAATTCATATTAAACCAACATTGATTGAAACCAAAGCATACAAAACATTTCAAATGACTAACCTAACCTAAACCAACCCATGACCTAACCCAATTAGGTCAAATGGGTCAAATTGGTCAACTTGACCCATCTGACCTAAATGAAATCAAATGAACGAAAACCAAATATAAACCAAATTGAAATAAACCAATGATGCCAACACATTTTAAATAGTCATATGAACTTGACCCAACCCTTGGTTTGACCCAACTAGACCCAATTGGTCACTAAGGATAAAATTGGGTAGCAAGATAACTACAGAGCAGAATGTCAAGTTAGAGAGGAGCTCAAAGGTTTGGAGGAGAGATGCCTACAGGCATGCTAGAATCTCAAGTTATATAAAGCCAAAATGATTCAAGCTCATAATGAGCTGGTCCTCCCTAGGTCTTTTCAAGTAGGAGAACTTGTATTAGTCTAAGGAGACCAATTGCTGCCCATCAAAAGATGGGAGGCAAATTTGAACCCACTTGGGAAGGCCCCTATGTCTCAGAGAAAGCCTACCAAGGAGGATCTTATCAGCTTATTGATTATAAAGGGGAACACCCGATGCTTCCAATTAATGGGCTCTATTTGAAGAAATATTACCCATAAAAACATGTTTGAAAATAATTATCATTAAAAGAATAAAATTTCATTCCAATTCTTCAAAATCTTCTCTTCATTCAAAGTGTTATTTGCTTATCTTTAATCTGCTATGACATGTTTTAGGATAGGTGTAAGAAAACACATGAAGTATCTTATCCCTCTTTCACAACACAAACACAATCAAATAGAATTCCCTGGTGCTACTAGAATAGGTGTGAGAGAGCCCAAGAGGCATCCTATTTTGATTAGCACAACTAAGTTAGTATAAGTGAACCCAAGCGACATCCTTTCTTGGTGGGAATCCTAGCTGCCATCTATGGCCTCATTTCATCAAATTCCCTAAGCATGTTTAGGGTAGGTGTAAGAGAACCCGAGAGGCATCTCATTTCCTTTAACACAAACATAAATCTTTTGTCTCAAGCTATGTTAATGTGGGAGCAAGCCCCCTATGGCACTCACTCATTAGCTATTCTAGGTCGGGCTGACACGCTACCTCGCTAGTTTGTCACCCTAGTGGTCACTTGTTTGGAAGATGTGAGTCCAAGAGCTTTCTTCCTAACTTAACCATTGCAAACCAATGAGTACCTTGTTGGTAGAATTCACCGCGCAGCCAGTAAGCTACCTCATGTTGACTTTGTTTAAGAAGATGTGAGTCCTTGAGCTTTCTTCTTAAACTAGCCATCATGAATCAACTAGGTTGAGTATATTTGAGGTTTTGGGTTCCCCCAGAGGCCCCTTTTCTTGGCTTCTTTTGAGCTGATCTAAGTCCCCTATTGGCATTCACTCAGTAGTCACCCTAGGTAGGATAGCACTTGTCGAGCTAAAGATAGACTATCCCAGCAATTAGTATCGCTATAGAAAGATGTGAGTCCTCATGCTTTCTTCCTAGGCTAATTGTTGCAAACCGACGGGCACCTTAGGTTGGTTAGTGTTCGCTATGCTGACAATAACTCACTCGATGGATATACTACTTTTGGCAGATATGAGTCTCTGAGCATTCTCCTTGAGTTGTCCACTGAATACCTATTTTATATATGATTCAGTCATATTATTTTCTCCATGGTGTTGGATCAACCCCTTAGCGGCCTCAACCCTTGTGGGCACTCTATTTGGATCACATCCTTTGCGACCCCATTTAAACACTACCCAAGTTACTTCCATATTAGACAGTCTCTCTTTCCTAGTAGCTACCCCTGTGGTTAGAGAATTCATTCAATAGATGTACAGATTCTCCCTTAGTTCAATAAATCTGAGATAGGTCTAGGCTGATATAAGCTCCTTCCCAGTATAATCCCTCACAAACCAATAGGGTCCATGATAAACAAATAAACAAATAAATAAACAAACAAATTAATTCACTTGTGGATTAGGAATTGAAGCCCCCAAAGGGCCCTCTTCCCAAGCAAGCATCTTATCTTTAGGGCAGTGTCAATAGAACTCCCTATAGAAATTGCCTGACTACCTGTGTTGAGATAAGTCCCCAGGTCGGCACTCTCTTTATAGTCACCCTTAGGTTGGGTTCAATCTATTTTGACAAGTAGGTTACCTAGACGGTCATTTCGCTTTAGAAGATGTAAGTCTACTATGCATTCTTTATAGCATGACTGTCGCAAACTGACGGGCAGCCCTAGGTCGAGTTGACATGTTACCTTGTTAATGTGTTACTCCAGTAGTCTTTTGTAGTGGAAGATGTGAGTCCCTGAGCTTTCTTCTTTGAATTAGTTGCTACAAATCAAAAGGCACCCCTTTGGTTGGATAGTTCTCCCCTCGGCCGGGAAGCCACTCCCTTTGGATTGGTAAATCTGTGTTAGATCAAAGCCCATGACCCCTACTCAGTGCAGTCCATCGTAAATGGTTGGAATTAATAAAAAAATTTAAAAATGAATTTAATCTTGACTATCTTTGAGCTGATTTAAGTCCCCAATGACATTCACTCAATAGTGAACCCTAGGTCGGGTTCAATTTGTTACACGAGCAACCGATCACCCCAGTGGTTCCCTATTTTGGAAGATGTGAGTCCCCATGGTTTCTTCTTAAAACTTGGCCATTGCAAACTGAAAGGCATCCCCTTAGGTTGGTTGGTCCTACTATGTCGTTACTATACTATCCCTTTGGATTGGTAAATCTGAGCTAGGTCTAGGCTGACACGGCTCCCACTCAGTGTGGTCCATTACAAATCAATGGGTCCATCTCAAAATTCAAAATTTTAAAATAACATTAAACAAACCCAATCAGTCTCCCCTAGTAGAGTCCAATCAAACAATCAAAAATAAACCAAATTAATCTAGTAATTAAATCAATTAAATCAATCTGCTTCTCTTTAGTGGGATGCAAGTTTTTTGTTCCCAAGCATCCAGTCATAATCCTCATTTTACAACTGCTCTGTGGATGACTTGAACTTGTTCCTTCAGTGGAGAGTTCACATCTTCATCCCTAGTGGAACACTAAATCAATAAATTAAATTAATTTTTACCCAGTGAGACTCAAATCAAATCAAACCTCTCATCCACCAGTGGATGACTTGAACCCCTTTTCCTAGTGGAAGGTTCACATTCTCCATCCCTAGTGGATTCCTCCTTCACTCTCTTATGTCCTTGACATGAGTAGAATCACATTGCACTAAGCTTTTGATTCCTTCTTCACCTTGGGTTGGGAGTATATCATTTCTATTAGTGCTTGTGCTCATTTGGTGTCATTGATAATCTTGGTCAACACTAATAATCTTGGTCAACACCAAGATGTGTGGTATGCCTTGTCAATCACACCACACCTATTGGGTGCCCAATTTTTAGAATGAGCTCTCAACCCCTCCATCTTAGACATAGGACTCCTCTTAGATACTAAGAATTCCTTAGTCTTAAGACACTTTTAGTGATCAGGTGAACACTTAACCTAACCCTTGAGACTTAGAAGAGTTAGCCATAGGAATAGGTTATGCCATAGGGGTGTTAGAAAGATTTGCCTACCCTATAGCTTGAACCAAATCCTAACTTCTTTTTTTCAAGTCAAACTCCAAATTCAAATCAATCCCAAACTCAAATCAACTTCAATTCCAAAAAAAAAACCCTTAAATAAATTCCAATGGATTTTCTCAAATCATGAATCAATTCTAAATGATTGAAACCCATGATCGAATTCCAAATTCAAAAAATGTTCCTATGTCCTTTTGATTCCATCCTATGGACCTAGCTCAAATCAAATCCAAATCAATTCAAACTCTAGAAATTTTCTCATAACCCATTTATATTCTCATTTATATTCACAAATATGAATGAGATATAAATTTAAATAACCAAAACTAAATCCAAAACTCAATTCCAAAATTCAAAAAATCTTTCCTAGGCCCTTTGATTCCATCTTATGGACTTAGCTCAAATCAAACCCAAATCAATTCAAATTCAAGAAATTTTCTCATAACCCATTTATATTCTCATTTATATTCACAAATATAAATGAAATATAAATTCATCAAACCAAAACTAAATTCAAAACTCAAATCCAAATTCAACCAAAATTCAACCGAGGCCTTTCAAGTCAAATTCTTGAACTTAGCCAAATCAAACTCAAATCAAGCCAAACCCTTGATTTTTCTTCATGATTAAATTAATCCTTCAATCATGAATCCAAATATAAACATAAACTTTAATGATCAAACCAAAACTAAATTCAAAAATCAAACCCAAGTCAAACTCATGTTCACCCTTTGAACTTGAAATTGTCAAATGAATCAAAACTCATTTAACTCCAAATCACTTACAAATAGATTTATATTTCAATCATAAGTCCATATGTGAGTTCAACAAACTTGAATCAAGCTTTGATTAAGTCAATTGACCCACTTAGGCTTACTTGACCCAAAGTGACCTAAAGTACCCTTTTGAGCCAAATTCTAATCCTATCTAAATTGGATTGAACTAAGCCCACCTAAGTCTCACATTGTGAGCAACAATCATCATGAGATGATCAATCATTCAAATTAGGTCAAACCAAGTCAAACCTAAGGGTTGACCAAGTCAACACTTAGCCAAAATGAAGCCTAAACTAGCCAAAATCCATCATAGGCCAAATTGATTGAAACAGTTAAGCAAAACTAATTCATGATCAATGTTTGAACTTGACCAAGTCATCATTTGAGCCTAACCTAGCCAAATTGGCCACTTGACCCAAGTTGACCCAACTTGACCTAAAAGTCAAAATGTATCAAATGTTGATCTAAGCCAAATTGATTGCAACCAATGGGTCAAATTCAATCAGGACCACTTGTTGAACTTGACCAAAGCCTCAATTAGCCAACTTGACCCAACTTAGCCCAATTGATCATGAACCAAACCTGACCTAAAATGTCAAATTAGGCCAAAATCAAATCAAACCAAAATTGATTGAAACCAAAGCTTGCAAAATATTTCAAATGACTAACATAACCTAAACCAACCCATGACCCAATTATAGGTCAAATAATCAAATTGTCACCCCACCTAAATGAAATCAAATGAACCAAAACTAAATATAAAACAAATTAAAACAAACCAGTGATGCCAACACATTTCAAGTAGTCATATGAACTTGACCCAACCCTTGGTTTGACCTAATTTGACCAATTGGTCAACTTGACCCAAGTTGATCCATTTTTACCTAAATGAGTCCACATAAGCCAAATGACATCAAATCAACTCCAAATTCTTTGAAATTTGGATCAACACAATGTTAAGCTATTCCAAATCTACCTAAATGGAAATGAAAGTGAAATGACCATTTTACCCCTAGGTCAAGGGGTAACCTATGACCAATTTCACTTAGAATTTGGTCAAATATTTATCATGACCACTTGGCACCCTCTTAGTAGACCAAGTGGACACTAGTGGGTGTGGTGCACATGACCCAATGGGTTTGGGTTAGCCAAACCCAACCCAAGGCCAAAAATTGACCACCCCACTCAAAAGGAGCACATGGGAATCACTCCTCCACCTCATTTAGTACATGGGAGCTTCCCACTCCACTCCAAACCCAAAATTGAATCTCATGCCACTGAAAATGGCCTAACTAAATCACTCCATAAGATCAATTTGATCAAAATGGCAAAACCATGCTCAGTCATTCGATCCTTCTAGGGGGAGATATACTCTCCCTAATTTCACTTGAATTGTATTCATTCACATTCGATAGCATTAGAACTCAAAGGAAATAATTTTGAGCTCCCAAGGTCTCCTAAGCTACTTTGATTTCTCCATTCTTAGTTTCTTCAAGCCAAAAATAGGGGAGCTCAAGGAATTTCCCAACTCATCCATTACTCAATTTCACCTCAATTCCTCCTTCAAGCACCTTGAGGGGACCCAATCGAACTCACCCAAGTCTTCATCCAAGTGTTCAAACCATGGGAAGAGGGGTCTATACCAAGGCCAATGAGCATTTGAAGAGGACTTTGGTCAATAAGAAGATCTACTCAACCTCAACCCCTCAAATGTTCAACAAGGCTTTGTCTCCACTAAACGAAGCTACCTCAATGGTTGGGAGTGTCGGTGATAGCCTCCGATAAGGTACTATTCAAAACTAATCTTGCATTGAATTTTCCTTGGTCCTTTGTCAAAGAAAGTTTCACCCCAAGTGACTTCTACCATTAGATCTTTATCTCCTTGCATGACGATGGTGTGGGTTCAATTTTAGCTCAATTCGAGCTCAATCGAGCTTAGATCAAGCCCTAAGGGATGAATGGTTGCCCTCTCCCATAGGTGAGCTCAAGGATGAATCATGGACCATCCATCCTACATGTTTTGGATGGACGATCCTAATTAATCAACGTTAGATCGCATTTTAATCCCTTTAATACCACGGGCTTGATCTTGACCGTCTGATCTTTCATTAGATGGTCCATGGGAAAGTGCATAGCGCTACCAGCTGACTGTGTAGTTGATGTGACAACTTAAATTACCAATCACATCATGCCACATGGAAAGCTTGATTCGTGTCAGCGGTCCACGTGACGCCGACGAGATTGGTTATATAATTAGGTTAATTAATTAAGTTTTAGTCACAGAATCTTCAAAAATACATAATTAAATGTAGACAAATTAGAAAATATAGTCTTAAATATATTTTGAAGATATTTCAAAGGGGAATAATATAAAATTAAGTTTAATTGATTTTGAACAGTAAATTTCATGTAATTTGGGTTTTATTGGGAATGTAATTATGTTAATTATTCCCTAATTATTTCATTGATTAATATCAAACTTCTCATGTGTGTTTAGTAGGATGACTTTTTCCTCCCCTAAGTTTTTTGGGATTTATTGATAATTTAATTAGGGGAATTGCTTATTCACTCCTAATTACCCTCCTAATTAATTAAATGATTAATTAACCTATTAAATTATGATAAATTCATTGATTAAGTTTGCTAATTATCTTAGAACAGTGAATGGACTTAGGGAATGAGAATAGGATCCCTCTCCCAAATCCTTTCCTCTAAGTTTATTTCATTTGGATAAAAAGTTAATTAAGGTGCAAATTAATTAAAAAGTTTAATCACCTAATTAAATGGATTAATTAATCAAAATTTTAAAATTAAATCAATCTGAACTTAATCAATTCCTTCTTGGGAAGATGCTTAGGTTTTTAATAACCTAAGTAGCTTAAGGAAATCATACCTAGCCCATATGTGTGGGAAGGGTTATGAAAGTACTTAAATTAAAATCTTTAGCTTAATTAATCATTAATTGTGAGTCAATGAATTAGGCCACTTTCTTTCTTAAGTGCATTATTGATTTAAATTCCTTGTTATTTTATGTCATACATTGGCTCATTATTATTTGGTTAAGTATGTTAAAGTGGTGTAGGTAAGTAATTAGTGAACTTAATGCACACCTTAACCTAAACAAAATATAAAATCAATCTAATGGTTCTAAAATTAAACTAAAACAACATACACATGTGGGAAATAGGTTAGGACCAGCAAACCTTCTCACATCCCTTAAATTCAAATCAAACTCAAAACAAAATCAAAATCTCTTTAACCAACTTTGATTCACTTTAAATAATCTTATTCCATAGGATTGTCTTTAGGAATTAATTAGTGTGAGTGAAGTTACATGCTTCACATCACTTTGTTTCTTTCCTAGCATGCTAAATGTATATGTCATATAAAATCATGCATTCATATCTTTTGAAAAATAAATTAAAATGAAATGTTTCCTTTATGTCAAATTGTATGTTTTGGCTAAAGTAAAAATATGAATGGCTATTATCATTACTAAACCCAAAACTATTTTCAAAACTTATAAATCAAACATTACAAATGAAAAGTATGCTATGTATAAGTGCTTATAAATTTTCATGTGAATAGCATAAAATGTGTTATGTAATTTTCCTTCTCTTTTCTTAACATAGCTTTGTATAGGATTTACAAAGTGTATAGTCCATTTAAAAAGGACATAACACTTGCTTAAATCCATTCCTATACATTCCTATGTCATGACTTAAGAAGAACTCCACTTCACACATGTAAACTAAACAATCAAATCAAAACAAACAAACATAAATTTTTTTGCATGATTTTCTTTCAATGCATTTCTTTTTGTACATGCACATGTATTTAAAAAAAGTGGTATATTATTCTAGACATCCCGGGGTTGCGAGACTTTAAGTAGCCCCAAGTAGGTTTTGTACCTTACACTCATGGTGTAGAAAACAATGGCGTCGTACTCACTTATGATACTTAAAGAAAATGATCATTTACCAAAGATGGAGAGAAGAACCATCCCCAACGGAGTCACCAGAAAAATCTGTGGTGAAAATATTCCCATCTTCATCTATACTTTTGAAGAGGATAAATGAAAATAAAATATATGCCTTTTGGTTGGGACACCACGTAGATCCGAAGATGATCTTATTAGGGTGATCTGGTATGACATTGAGGAGAGGTGTACTATCTCAAAAGATAAAAGTCACCACCCTACAATGTACCTAATCACCTCAATAAGGACTCCTAAGGACCATGGGACTGCATATGTACCGGAGATTCTTCCCGTACTTTACATGGAAAATTAAAGTAGGGTTTATTTTAAATTAGGTTTGTTAAGTTCCCTACAGGGGCAAGCCTCCATAGTTAATTATATCATAAGGAAGGGGATTCCTTAGGAATACTCTCGATTAAGGTAAATGATCATTATCTTCAATGATTTCAATATAAATGGACTATCAATCGTTGGTTCATTTTCAAAGATCAAATGAGATTGATCAAAGAGAGGGAGTTATTATCGAAGCCAAGAAAAAGATAAGTAGGAGATTCTCATGATGCTAGGAAACCTAGTGACCTTCTCAAACTATCCCATGGTTGGGCTTTACATTTTTGGAAATTGATTTAATTTGTTTGAGTTATATTTTTCATTAAAAATTTAGGACTTATGATTCCACAACACAAGATTATGGAAGTGCCTAAGAGATGAGGATTTAAGCTTATGGCCCACAAAGTGGAGAAGCAACCTCAGAACCTAAATCTAGGGAGCTTTGGTGAGGGCTAAAAGTATAACCTAAATCTAAGACAAAAAATAAGTATTTGGTTTGCCTCCACAAGAGAGGGCAAACCACCTGACAGTTTGGACTTACAACCACCTGGGGGTGGTCACCAACTAACTCCTCCTATAATTTTAAATTCATGTAGGCAAGTTTTATGATTTATGCAAGATAGTTGGGATGTTATTTATTTAGAAAGAGACTAAGTCCTTAAACTCTCTCCCTAAAGAGACTAGACCATGTAAGGACATGCTTCAAATGACCTAAATCTAATGTAGATCATATTACATGTTATTTTATTTTTGGACAATCATTTGACTCAAGCTTATAGGATTATATGCTTAATGCATGAGAAATAAGATTATTGGCCAAAATTATTGAGAAGGGAGGAGGTGTGTTTCCACCATGGCTCTCAAAGGTCAAGCCAAGTTCTCTGGCAAAGGTGGAAGCTCTCCAATCAAGAGTGAAACAAGATGCTATTGTGCATGATGTTGTAAAAGAAATACTCATCCAGCTAAGGGATTGCTAATTCTTTTATCTTGATTTTTAACTTAGGCTTTAAATGAGATTATGAGTTGTTTATTTTTAATTTTGAGTTGATTAATTTGGTAGAACATTTATTTTTCCCTAAGAGCCTAATCGCCATCCAGGCCATACATCAAAGCAAGGAAGAAACTAGGAAAACATGTCATTTCTAATGCACAAGCTAAACAAAACATCAAACATTTTATAAAGCTAACACAAAAGAATAAAAGCCAAGTGTGGTCGGGCACCACTGCTCAAACCATAAAGATAAATGGGTAGCCGAGCTCTACCCTTATACAACCCGATTACAAATGAATTAATTATAATTAAGCAAGGAATTCATTGTTATGATGGTCTTCAAGCTTCATTTCTTCATTCTTCTTTTCTTCTTTCTTCTTTGGTTCCTTCTTTTGGATGGTTAGAAGGTGGATGCTCCAAAAGGCTTCACATGGTACATAGGGCATGGCCTTATGACCAATGCTCATACTAATCCCCATAACAATAATTCTCAAATCCTAATCGCAAAAATACATGAAAAGGAAAAAGTAAATCTAACTAAAACTTGTAAAATAGAGATTAGCTAAACAAACCACACATTTCCAAGCATGTATATAAACAAATTTTACTTAGCACCCCACACATGGGTAACCAAGTCCACCTGACCTATTTTGGATTATGCTTAGGAGTGTAAGCAACCTCTACAATGAAACCAATTATATTTTTATTACAGCATCCCTTAAGCACAATCCCCTGCAGAAGACAACGATTAGACTAAATCATCCTACCATTCATTCTATGCACATACACCCTAACATCCAAACTAAAACAAAACATCACAAAATAAAAGCAAACATCAAACCATGCACCGCCCTAACATAGGACTAGAAGTGGTGACTTAGCCTAATGTGTGTGCCATGTATGGTTTGTGTGGTATGCTTAGCTAAGCTTCAAGGTTAGGATTTTCAATGTGTGAAAAGGTTCAAATTAGAAGGGTGGTCTCATTTAAGTTGTTTAGTTGATTTGGGCTAATTTTATTTGATAATTTGATTTGGTTTGAATGAACCTAAATAATTACTAGGTTGAAAAGAGAGGAAAAGAGAAGAGAACTTGCTTTCCTACTGACCTTAAGTGATTTCTAAGGTAGATTCATTAAGGATTTTTTTAGTGAAAATTTTATTATACATTTTAATTAATCCTAAGTTTAGATTTTCTCTAAACAAACTTATTCAAGAAGAAAGGCATTTTAAGATTAAGTAAAGTGAATTACTATTACAAAACACACAACATTTTATTATTTTTTCCACATGTATAACATGCATATGAATGGATCCTACATATCTATACATACAATGGGAATGTTTAGCATACTTTATGATGAATGCTAAGTGAGGTTACTTAAGGAAATTTGGAATGTTTCATGTATGCATGGTTTTGTTAAGTAGAAGAGACTGATTTTTTTATCCATTTTTCATATGCACATTTGCAAGTATAAAAGACATAAGTGAGTATAACGTCATTCTTAACTACAAGGCATGTAAAGGTATACTTAGTCTCAAGAACAAGGTTGTCACTAACATACAATTTTCTTAAATAAATGTGCATGAAAAGAAATGCATGAAAAGAGAATGCTAAGTGAGTTACTTAAGAAAATTTGAATGCTTTATGATGCATGATTTTCATTAAGTAGAAAAGAGGTTTTCTTATCGACTTTTCATATGCACACATGTATGTATGAAAGGCATAAGTAAGTACGATATAAAACCTACTTAGGGCTACTTAATGCCTCACAACTTCATGATTGTTTAGAATAGTATACCACTTTCCTTAAATACAAACATGTGTACAAAAGAAATGAATGGAAAAGAAAGAATGCAAAAATTTGTATTAGTTGATTCATTTTGTTTATGCAATTTATGTGTGTAAGCATAAGTATCCTTCTTAAGTAATAGTATAAGAATGAATAGGATATAATATTAGGCAAGTGTTAGGTTCTTTTCAAATGAACCATACATCTTACCAAATCCTATTCAAAACTATACTAAAAGAGAAGAGAATGAAAACCTATACTAAACACATCCTTATATCTTACTCACATGCAAGCTTATAATTAAAATATGACTAACACATTTTCCATTTTGATAATTGATTCATATATTTTGAAAATAATTTGAATTTAATAGTGATAATAGCCACTCATATTTTTACTTTAGCCAACACATACAAATTTGACATAAAGTAAACATTTTCATTTTAAATTTAATTTTTGAAAAGCATGGATGCATGAAACCACATGACATACATATTTAGCTTGTTGGGGAAAGAACTAAAGCAAAGAATTAATAATATGATTTGGTTAGGTTATGGTGTAGATTAAGTTCATTAATTACCCCTTACCTATACAACTTTATCATATTTAATCAAATAATTATGAGCCAATGTATTACATAAAACCACAAAGAATTTAAATCAGCAATGCATTCTAGGAAAGAAAGGTACCTAATGCAATTGTCACATAATTAATGATTAATTAAGATAAAGGGTTTAATTTAAGTACTTCCAGAACCTTTCCCACCCATATGGGTTAGGTATGAGTTCCTTAAGTTACTTAGGTTATTGAACACCTAAGCATCTACCCAAGAAGGATTGGTTAAGTTTCTAGATTAATTTTGGTTTTGAGAATTTGATTTGATTAATTAAGTCGATCATAAGTGGATTAACCCTTAATTAGATTTGGATTAAGGAAGAAAGGGGTTTAGGGAATAGCTGAAGAAAAATGTCCCAAAATCATTACTTAAACCTCCTAATCACTTAAACAAAGTTTAATTATCTAAATCAAGAAATTAAACCACTGTTCATATACTTAATTAAGCTTAATTACATTAAGAGAGTGATTAAGGGTTCATTAATCAATTTTCCTGATTAACTCATTAATGAATTCTAAGAAAATTAGAAAAGGCAGAAGTCATCCCACAAAATATGCTTGAGAAGTTTGGAATTAATTAATGAATTCATTAGGATTAATTAGGATTATTAAGTTTTCAAATAAACTGAAGTTTGTATTTTTTTTTTTGAATTTTTCTACAATTAATTATAAATTTAGGAAGTTTCAATTGATTTAAGTGATTTTAATGAATTCTGTTAATTTATTTTATTAAAATAAATCATTTGACACTCAAAATTCAATATCTATTAATCCAAATGTCATTTTGGCTTGAAATTTTTATGGTAGAAGTATTTTAACATCAATTTTGATCTTTGAAAATTTCAACTTAATATGACATGAATTTTTTATTTTATTAATGAAATTTGATATTTACTAAAACTCAATTTAAGCTCAAAATGCTCAGTTAAATTTGAGGATTTTGGGTTTATTGGATTCCTCTTGGAAAGATGAATCGAGCCCTTTTTTGTAATTTTTGGTTAAGTATTTTATTTTCTATGAATTGTTGACATTTTAGGTATTTAAATTAATTTTTTAATTGAAAAATACACGCGGCATTGATATGGCAACATAGTGCCGCACCATTGGACATGCAGTGCTGCGTGGCACGTGCACGCCACATGGAGCTGTGTGATTTGGGTATGGTGTCACATCAGCAGTTGGGTGGGAAAGATCGGGTCAATCCATGAAGAGCAACCCGCGGCTCACTCTGGACCAATCGATCACAAATTGGATGATCCAGATTAGATCGCGCAATCTAAAGTCCAGGATTGCTCGATTGGTCCTCAATCTAAGCCGTCCAATCATGCGAAGCATGTGATCAGACTGTGCAAATCGCATTAGGCAATCTAAAGGCCTAGATCGCGATCCACATGTGATCCAAGCCATCCGATCCCATGAACCACGAGATCGGACGGCGGCTGCTTCACCGTCGTTGGTGAATAGTAAAATCTTTTTTTTTAAAAATGGAAAATAGGGTTTTTTAAGTGAAAACTAATCCAAATAGACTCATTTTGCATTGATTCACACCGAAAAAATTCTATTTTCTAATTGGGATGATTTAAATTAAAAATGCATGATTATCTAAGGTAGATTCTAAAATTGCATAAAAACCATCACACAATGAGGGATCATAAAGCCGTCTACAGTTTTTGAAGGATACCTCACCGGGAATGATTTTTGGTGAGGTGGTGACTTGACGTGCTGTTGAGTGAGGGAAGAAGCCTTGGACTGAGCTTAGATCCTAGAAATGAAGTTTCCTCTAGTGATCATTGTTTCCTTGCCAAAATCCCCTTAGTTTTGGAGTATTTCACTCCAAAATGAAGTGGATGATTGCTAATGGCTTTTGGGAGCTCTAGAAGTAGGAGAATAAGAGGAATGAGGGTTTCCTTTAGCCACTAAAACCTTAGAATGAAAAGTGAAGTGAAATGAACCTTTTTCCACTTTTTATTTGAAATTTTGGCTCCAAACCCATGTCATTTTCTTGGGGTTCTTGGAAATGGAAGAGAATCATTTTAGTGGCTCCCTATGCTTGGCTAAGGCATAGAAAGTGGCTGCCATGAAGGATAAGTGGGTGTCCTAGCCAAGGAGAGGTGAGTGTCCTTCATGCTAAGTGTTCCAATGGGAGAGGTGAGGTGATTTGACCTCCCCATGAGTCATGGCTGCCCCAACCACTCCTTGGGTTAGAAAATCAATGTCCTTGGTGCCTGTGTGGACCAATTGATGAGTGTCAAGTAAGGAAAAGAAATGACCACTTGGGAAAGTGTCTTTTCTCATGGAATGCCTTTGACCTAAGTGCAAAGTGGTCATTTGACATTGAACTTGATTTGGAAAATTTAAAATGAGTTAAAAGTAAGTTGGATCAAATTTCATGTCATTTGAAGTTCATTTGGTTTAATTTGGGTTAATTTGACCCATTTGAGTCAAATCAGGTCAAAATGGGTTAAGTTGACCAATTGGTTAAATTGGGTCAAACCAAGAGTTGGGTCAAGTTCAAATAACTATTTAGAGCATATTGGTTCAATTGGTTTCAATTAATTTGGTTTAATTTAGATTTAATTTAGGTTTTGGCTAATTTGATCCTTTAGGTCAATTTGGGCTAAGTTGACCAATTTGACCTAGTTGACCAAATTGGCTTAATTATGGCTTAGTTTGGGTTTGGTTGATCATTTGAAAGGGTTTGGTATCTTTTTTCCAATAAATTTGGTTTATATTTGATTTTATCTTGATTTGACCTTTTAGGTCAAGTTGGGTTCATGGTCAATTGGGCTAGGTTGGGTCTAGTTGGCCAATTGGTCAAATTGAATTTAATTAAGGCTTTGGTCAAGTTCAATAATCAATTTGGAGTGAACTTGAGCCATTGGTTGCAATCAATTTGGTTTAGGATACAGTTTAGCTAGTTTGAGTTCATGTGGGTTAAAGGGTTGACTTGGTCGACAGGCTAGGTTGACTTTGTTTGACCCCATTCATGACAATTGATTAACCTATGATGGTCAACAAATTTGACATGAAGTTTAGATTGGATTAATTCACTTTTATTTGGATTGAATTAAATTTTTGTTCATGTAGGTCGAATTGGCCACTTTGGGTCAAGTGAGCCAAGTGGGTTTAGTTTGTTTGATCAAGGCTTGATTAAAGTTTGGTTGAACACACATATGGACTTGTGATTGAAATATAAATCTATTTGCAAGAGATTTGGAATCAAATGGGTTTTGATTCACTTGATAATTTCAAGTCAAAGGGTGAACATGAGTTTGACTTGGGTTTGATTTTTGAATTTAGTTTTGGTTTGATGATTGAAGTTTATGTTTATATTTGGTTTCATGATTGAAGGATTGATTAAATTATTAAGAAAAATCAAGAGTTTGGATTGAATGACTATTTTGGTCATTCTTGATAAACAGGTAGCCTTTTCTTTGTCTACATTATAGACTAATCGCTTACTTGTATCTTTCTTGAATGAGATAAAATGTGTTTCAACCTTCTTTGGATATGGAGCTTTTCCTCTTTTAGATTTATCTTGGTGGCTATCAAAGTGTGATAAATTTAATTTTGAATTTATCCACCCTATCAAGTAGCTCTTGAAATGTGAGAATTGAAGCCATGCAAAGGTAAGGCATCTTATCATCGATGTTGGCCATAAGTAATTGAATTGCATGCTCTTCCTCTAATTATTGTTCACATTTCATACTCATATTTCTCTAGCATGTGATATATTTGGTTACAGACTCATCGTTCTTCCTTTTCTCAAGGGAGAGATCAACAATATTTATCTTCTTGGCTATGCTGGCGAACCTTTTAACGAACATGGTCTCAAGTTTAGCAAAAGTCTTGGCTGAGTCATTTGACAACTCAGCATACCATTCAAAAGTAGTTGAAGTTAAACTACTGATAAATTGACAGAATAATAATGCATAATTACCCCATGTGTTACTACAAGATGCTTTGAACTAGGCTAGATGCTGCTTGGTATGGCCATTTCTTTGTCTTGAAGGCTTAGGTTGGATTTTTGATTGAATTAGAGTTTCAGTTTTGAATTTGGTTTGGATGTTTGAATTTTTATTTCATTTATGTATGTGAATATAAATGGAAATATAAATGGGTTATGAGAAAATTTCAAGGATACGAAGTGATTTGAACTTAATTTAAGTTAAGTCCTTAAGAGGGAATAAAAAGACTTTGGAAAGATTTTTGATTTGGATTTGGTTTGATTGATTTAAATTTATATTTCATTTATATATGTGAATATGAATGAGAATATAAATGGGTTGTGAGAAAATTTCATGAGTTTGAATTGATTTGAATATGATTTAGGCTAAGTCCTTAAGAGGGAATTAAGGGACTTAGGAAAGATTTTGAACTTGGAATTGAATTTTTGATTTAGTTTGGTTGATTTGAATTTATATTTCATTTATATATGTGAATATAAATGAGTTATGAGAAAATTTCTTGAATTTGAATTTATTTGGATTTGATTGAGCTAAGTCCATAAGATAGAATCAAAGGGCTTAGGAAAGATTTTTGGAATTTGAATTTGGATTTCAATGGGGTTTCATTATTTGGAATTGATTCATGATTTGAGAAATAAAGATTCAAGGTTTGATTTGGAGTTTAAGTTGATATGAGTTTGGAGTTTATTTGAATTTGACTTGAAGGAAGGAAGTGAGGAATTGGTTCAAGCTATAGGGTAGGCAAATTTTCCTAACCCCCCTAAGGCATGGCCTATTCCTATGGCTAACTCTTCTAAGTATCTAGGGTTAGGTTGAGTGCCCACCTAATCACTAGATGTGCCTTAATACTAAGGATCTCTTAAAGTCTAAGAGGAGTCCTATGTCTAAGATGGAGGGGGTTGAGAGCTCATCTTAAAAATGAGGTCAACAAAGGGTGCAATAGGTGACCGACAAGGAACACCGCATGTGAACCTAAATGATCAAAAAACACGAATGGTCACAAGCACTAGAGACAATCTACCAACCGAGGTGTAGAAGGAATCTAGAGCTTAGTGCAATGTGGCTCTACTTATGTCAAGGACATAAGAGAGGGAAGGAGGAGTCCACTAGGGATAGAGTATATGAACCTTTCACTAAGGAAAAAGGTTCAAATCATCCATAAGGGGATGAGAGATTTGATTTGAGTCTCAATGAGGAGAGATTTGATTTATTTGATTAAGTTTCACTAGGGAAGAAGGTTATATTTCTTTCAATTTTTGTTTGTTTAATTATGTTTATTTTGACTCCACACGGGATAGACAAGTAAACTCTCCACCAGGGAGCCCTAGTCATCCACAAATTGAAGAAAGGTTGTAAAATCCACTGAGGGATTAGAATTTTAAGTCGGTTGGGGAGCTAGAAAAATTTACATCTCACTGAGGAGGAGCAAAAGGTTTGATTGGATTGATTGATTATTTTTGTTTTGTTTATTTCAAATTTTAATTTTGGATTTTTGGAATGGACCCTATTGGTTTGCGAAGACCGCATTGAGCAGGAGGCATGGAGACCTAGACTTAACTCAAATTTACCAATCCAAAGGGTAGTCTACTAAACACATAGTAGGACTAGCCAACCAAAGGGAATGTCTTATGATATGCAGCAGCTGTACTAGGAAGAAAGCATAGTAGACTGATACCCTCCAAAGTAAGGACCAGTTGCTCGGGTGACCCATTGGCAAGGAAAAAGATCGAACCCAACCTCGGGCTGACTATTGAGTGAATGTCATTGGGGGACTTAGACCAACTCAAAGATAGTCAAGATTAATTTCATTTTTAACTAGTTTTAATGAATCTCATTGGTTTGTGATGGATTGCACTAAGTAGAGACCTTAGAGGCCTAGACCTAACTCAGACTTATCAATCCAAAGGGAGTAGTCTACCAACCATAAGGTAGGAGTATCCAACTAAACAGAATGCCTTTCAATTTGCAATGGTCAAATCTTAAGAAGAAAGTGCAGGGACTCACATCTTCTAGAAATAAGAAACCACTTGGGTGATCGGTTGGCAAGGCAACAGATTGGACTTGACCTAGGGCTAACTATTGAGTGAATGCCATTGGGGGACTTAATTCAGCTTAAAGATAGTCAAAGATTAATTTCATTTTTTTAGTTTATTTTGATGAATTCCATTTGGTGGATCACATGAGAAGAAGCTTATATTAGACCCATTTGATTTAATAAAGGGAGTAGCATCCCAACCGATGGGAGAACTATCCGACCAAAGGAGTGCCTTTCAATTTGCAATGATCAATTTAAGGGAAAAAGCTCGAGGACTCACATCTTCCATTACGAAGACCACTGATGCTTTTGGGCAACAAATCAAACCCGACCTAGGGTTGCCCGTCAATTTGCAATAATCATGCTAGAAAGAATGCATCATAGTCTTACATCTTCCAAAGCAGAATGACTACCAGGGTAACCTGCTTATGGAAAAATAGATTGAACCTAACCTAAGAGTGACTACGGGTGAGAGTACCAACCTAGGGATTTATCTCAACTTAGGTAGCAATTTTTATAGGGAGTTCTGCTGACACTACCCTAAAGATAGGATGCCTACTTGGAAAAAGGGGCCCTTTAGGGGCTTGAATTCCTAATCCACAACTGAATTAATTTTTTTGTTTTATTTGTTTATCGTGGACCTTGTTAGTTTGTGAGGGATCAAACTGAGAAGGAGCTTATCTCAGCCTAAACCTATCTCAAATTTACTAAACCAAGGGAGAATTTGAGCATTCACTGAACAAATTCTGTAATCATAGGGGTGGCTAATAGGAAAGGAGAACTATCCAATCCAAAAGTAACCCAGGTAGTGTTTAAATGGGGTCACAAAGAACTTGATCCAAATAGAGTGCCCATAGGGGATGGGGCCACTAAGGGGATTAATCCAACACCCTGGAGAAGATGACATGGTTAGTCATATATTCAATAGGTCTTCAATGTCCAACTCAAGGAGAAAGCTTGGGGACTCATATCTGTCAAGAGTGGTGTACTCACCGGGTGAGTCACTGTCAGCATAGCGAACATCAACCAACCTAAGGTGCCCGTAGATTTGCAATAATTAGCCTAGGAAGAAAGCTTGGGGACTTACATCCTCTTATAGTGGAACTAACTGCTGGGATAGTCTATCTTTGGCTCGACCGGTCCTATCCGATCTAGGGCAACTACTGAGTGAATGCCACTGGGGGACCTATATCAACTCAAAAGTAGTCAAGAGGAAAAGAGCCTCTAGGGGACTTACCCTAAACCACAAAATATACCCAACCTAATTAGAGCGTGATGGCTAGTTCAAGAAGAAAGCACGGGAACTCATATCTTCTTAAGCAAAGTCAATCATGAGATAGCTTACTGGCCGGGCAGTGAAGCCTACCATACTAACAAGGCACTCATTGGTTTGCCATGATCAAGTTAGGAAGAAAGCATGGGGACTCACATCATCCAATAAATGATCACTAGGGTGACATACTAGCGAGATAACATGTAGACCCGACCTAGAGTAACTAATGAGTGAGTGCCACGGGGGCTTGCTCCCACATCAAAGTAGCCTGAGATAAAAGATTTGTGTTTATTTCTGTGCATGTGTTAATAATAATAGGATGCCTCTTGTGTTCTCTCACACCTATCCTAAACACACTGGGGAGTTTGATGAAATGGTGCCACAGATGGCAGCTAGGGATTCCCACTAAGAAAGGATGCCACTCGGGTTCTCTTACACCTAACTTAGTTGTGCTAATCAAAATAGGATGCCTCTTGGGTTCTCTCACACCTATTCTAATAGCATCAGGATTTGTTTGTGTTATGAAAGAGGGATAGGATGCCACTGTGAGACTCTTACACCTACCTTAAACACGTCATGATGGCTTCGTAAGACAAGCAAACAACACTTCAAAAGAAGAGATGATTTGATGAATGGAATCAAATTTTGTTCTTTTATTAATGATTATTTTCAAACATATTTTATTTCATGGGTAATATTTATTTAGTTAGAGCTCATTAATTGGAAGCATCGGGTATTTCCCTTTACAATCAATAAGCTGATAAGATCCTCCCTAGTAGGCCTTCTCAATAGTATAGGGGCCTTCCCAAGTGGGTTCTAACTTGCCTCCCATCTTTCGACGGGCAATTGGTCTTCTTAAGACTAACACGATTTCTCCTACTGAGAAAGACCTAGGTTGGACTAGCTTGTTGTGAGCTTGAATCATTTTGGCATTGTATAACTCGAGGTTTTGGCACGCTCGTCGGTGACTCTTCTACAAACCTTCGAGCTCTTCTAACCATAACTTTGCCTTTTGTTCTAAAGTGATATTGTTACCCAATGTTATCCTTAGTGATGGGAGTTAAACTTCTGAAGGTAGAATGACTTCAAACCCATGCACTATAAAAAATGGGGTTAAGTCCCAGATGTGGTGCGGTCACAAGGCTTCAACCAACTACTCATGCTATTATCGTTTATTGTCATCAAGAGTTTTCTTCAATAACTGGATGAGAGTTTTGTTGAATGCTTTTATTAAGCCATTTGCTCTGGGGTAGTAGATGGTAAAGCATCTCCAATATATACCATGTCTTCTGGTGAAGTTGTTGATCTTTGTGCTTTTGAATGCAGTACCATTATCGAATATAATTCATCGAGGCACCCCAAACTTATATATGATATGATTCCTGAAAACTGAAGCACATGCTGAGCTGTGACTTCTCTGAGTAGGATGGCTTCCACCCACTTGGAAAACTAGTCGGTGGCAGCTAGAATGAACCGGTGACCCTTAGAAGAAGGAGGATCAATCGGACCCACAATGTCGATACCCCAACACTCAAATGGCCATGAGGCCAATGTAAGGTGTAGAATGTTGGGTGGTTGGTGGAGGACCACACCATGTACCTGACATTGATGGCATCTTCTAGCTACATCCATGCAGTCTGAAATCATCAAAGGCTAGTACTATCCAAGTACTTTGATCTTCATCTTCATCTTTGGACCAAGATGATGAGCTCCACATAGACTTGCATGTACCTTGGTTACAATGCCACAGGCTTCGTGTTTGTCTAAACAACATAACCATATTTGGTCAAAGGACCGGTGGTCCAGGGTGCCATCAATGAGAGCATAGAAGAGAGCTCTCTATTTCACCTGATGGGCTTGTGATTTCTCTTGAGGTAGTTTGATAGTGTTCAAATAATCTATAAACAGTTGCCTCCAATCCAACTCCTCATTCTTTTTGAAAACAACAACCTCCCCTTCAAGAAAGTCTCTCGATGAGTTCACCATCAATAAGGGACAGGACTTGTCTATTTTGGACTCTTATTGGAATGGACTCATCTTTCAGACATGCCAATTCTTTGGCATGTTTAGCCAAAGCACCTGCTACTGCATTCTCTGCTCGGTGAACCTTGTAGATGGTGACTTTGGGAATCTGGTCCAACAGCTTCATGGTATACTCATGGTAGTCAAGAAGCTTGGGTTTGAGAACTTTGTAGACTCAGTGATCTGGTTGATAACCAACTGAGAATCAACAAAGATATTGATGCTTTTGACACTAATAGTGATGAGTAACTCTAAATTGATAATCAAAGCCTCATACTCGACTTCATTGTTGGTGCAGGGGTTGAAAACATAATATGAGAATCTCATCACATTATAGTTTGGAGTTAGTAAAACTATTCCTACCCTTGCCTTAATCTGGAGAATAGATCGTGGTACAGTGATTGCCGGCCTCCCCTAAGTTCATGATTTTTTCATCGGGGAGATGGTCACTGAGCGGAGAATCAATAGAAAGTGGGTGTGCTGCTAAGAAGTCCGCTAGTGCCTATCCTTTTACTACATTGAGGGGTACAAAAGTGATATCAAACTGCGAAAGTATCATGGATGAGCATGCCAAACATTTGGATAGCATTGGCCATGTCATGAGATATTGCAATGGATTTATCCTGGAGATCAAGTTCACCTTATGAGAAAGCATGTAATGTTGTAGCTTTTGGGAAGAAAAGACCAAAGCTAGGCAATGTTTCTCAATAGGTGGGTAGTTTGTCACCAGATCGATGACTGAGGTAGTAAAGAGCTTCTTTCCTTTCATCTTTGCAACAGAGTCGAGAGTCATCCAATGCGAGTGTAAAGGATGAGTGGCCCGCCGGATAGGGCTAGAACAGTGGCTTCACCAGCTTGATATCTTTGACGTTTGCACTTATCATCCCACTTGAATTTAGCATCCTTTTTGATAAGTGCTGAGAATGGCTTGCATCTCCCCGATAGGTTGGAGATAAAGCATCTTAGATACACAAGCCATCCTTAAAAGGATCTGAGTTGAGTTAAACTCTTAGGAGGTGGCATTTCTAAGATAGCTTCAATCTTTTCAAGATCTATTTCTATTCTCAGATGTTGAACAACAAACCCAAGGAATTTCCCAAAATCTACTCTGAATGCACACATCAAGGGATTCAATTTTTAGGTTATATTATCTTAACTATTCAAAAACCACTCTCAAGTCAAAGAGGTGGCCTTCCTTTTCTTTTCTTTTGACTACTAGATCATCAACATAGCACTCAACTTGATGATGGATGAGTTTGTTGAAGATCTGATTCATGGCCCATTGGAATGTAGCACCAGCATTTTTAAGGTCGAAAGACATGACCCTATAATAGAAGATTTCATCGGGTTCAAAAAATAGTGTTTCTTCATCTTCAAAAGACATCTTGATTTTATTATAGCCAGATGACCCATCCATGAAAGAGAAGACTGCATGAGATGAGGTGATATCCACCATTAATTCTAGTAAATGAAGAGGAAACTCATCCTTAGGACCTGCCTTGTTTATGTTTCTAAAATTGACACAAATGCAAATTTGGCCATTCTTCTTCTTAATTGGGATGACACTGGAAAACCAAGTAGGATATTTTTCTTCTCTGATGAAACCAGCATCAATTAGTTTCTTAACTTTAGAAATGACTTGTTGTTCAATTTCTAATCGCATGCGTCTAGGAGCTTGGTTAATAGGGTAACGTTAGGGTCTATTGCTAGCTTGTGGACTACAACATAAGGAGATAATCTAGGCATTTCTTCATAACTCCATGAGAAGAAGTCTTTAAACTCAGTTAATAGCCTAACTAAGTCATTGGTTTCTTCTTCATTAAGTAACAAACTGATGTACGTTAGGAGAGTATTTTCTTCTGTCCCGAGGTTGATTTCTTTGAGATTTGTCTATTGTTGAATGGATTTCTTCTTCAAATTTTGAGGTGAATCCTTGACTTGAAGATCATTTGGATCATCTGAGATTTCTAAACACACATTCTCATAAGAGTTAGGGTAGTGTGAGAAGAACCTATCAAACTCTAAATGATTAGTAACAACCAAGAAGTAATCGTTGTCATCGACTAGACCCACTATACCGAATCTTAGTCCTGCTCTTAATTGTGCTTCCCTGCATGAGTTGTTCCAAATCTTCTCGAAGTACTCTTCCCTGTGCTTAGACCAATTGTGAGGAACCAAACCTTTCTATATAATATTTTTAACACAAGGCGAGTAAAAGTCAAAAGGTAATTCCATTAATTCTTTTAAAGTATCCTCCTCAAGTTCTACATCCACTTCAGGACTTAAAGAGGATGATTCCAAAAAGAACCTCTTTTGTTTCATGTCACTGGAAGACTTAAGGACTTTCTTAACTACTAAACCTTCAACTTTTTGACATGAAAGTGATTTAGAGCTAGGGTTCTCAATTGCTGCCTAATAAATCTACATAAACTAGATTCGAATGCTTTGCTTTGCTTGGAGGCCTGGTCTCCATCACTATCTGGAATGAAAGTCACCTCCAATGGACCCCACTAAGAGGGGTTGGATGGTATACTAATCACATTAGACTCATCCTCCGAGCTGGATTCCAAGTCTATGTGAATAGTAGGGGTACTCCTGTGAACTAGAACATGATCTTTGTTGGCTAAAGGCCAACTAGGGGTCTCCACCTGAACCTCTTTTCTACCTTTGCCTCTGCTTAGTGGAGGTTGAGCCATTCTACCCATACGTCCATACGATAGAATGGACTGTGGGTGGAATGTGAGATACGGTTCTATTTCTTTCTCATTTCACATTTCTTATGCACTTGGACTTTTATTTTTCTTTTCAATTTCTTTTATCTTTTTTTTTTCTTGATTTTCTTTTTCTTTTCTTTTTGCATTTGGATTTTTTCAAAGTTCACAAGAAAGGGTGTGTTGAGGAAGATAGTAGGTTGTATCCTCATAAATCTTAACCTCTCTAACTGAAAATGGCTTTTCATCACCGTTGACTGAATATTCAATTCCATCTTTTATGAAATGATGCATTGATGAAGGGAGGATGGAGATCTTGTTTCCATGTATCCAACTTACCAGCAAAAGTAGATATTGAATCAATGATGTAGAACTTGGCTTCATCTTCCAGTCACCAATCTACAAAGGTAATAATATGGAACCTAAAGCCCACTCACCCTGATCATTGAATCCTCTCAACATCATCCGATCGCCTCGGAGTGTGGAGATGTTGATCTTCAAATAGGCAAGGTCTTAGACTCATAATGTTCACCGATGCACCTATACGCATGAGAACTCAAGTCTTAACTGCCCCATGTATGATGATGTAGGGGATGGTGCTCCAAGTCCCACAGCACAAGGTCTTCATCTGTGAAGGTGATCCCTTGGGTTTCTTCTGTGTAATGTGCTTCCTCACATATAGCGATCAACTGAGCTAAGCATATCTCAAGATCAAGGAGGGCCTTGAGTACTGATTCCCTCATCTCTTTGGATAAGACAAGGGCGTCATATATGCTTAGCTTTGATGGCAACTTTCTTAGATGAGAAATGATAGTCCACCTCTAGGTCTTCCACAAGCATGTCTGAGGGTGGAGCATCCTGTGGAAGGGCTTCTCGATCTTTAATACCAATGACTTGTTTCCCTCTATCTTGAGGTGCTTCCCTAGGAGGTAGAACCTTGCCACTATGGAGGTTGACTTCGGTGATCTCTTGAGGCAAGGTGGTGAAAAGTTCTACCTGCACTTCAGGCTCACCTATAGCTTTTCCTATGGGACCCTCAGAATCGGATGATTCTAAGTCTATCTCAAGAGGTGAAATCGTAATGTTCAGAGTTGGAAAGTCCAACTCTGAATTAGAAAGAAAAAGATCAAAATTATTATAGTTATTTAAACTTGAAGAGCTATCATTAGGAATAGAAGAAGACAACTCATCCAAAGTGACAGATATAATTCAAGCTAGCTTTATTCTTCAATTTCTTAGAATTATTTGGAGGTACAAAGTAGAGTCAAGTAGAGTGAGTGGAGTAAGGGATTTGATGCCCTTATCCATTGATACAAGAGTTCTACTAGTAGAAGAAACATAAGAACTAGTTGAAGTGGGAGAAGCTGTCGGTGTGGAAATTACAATTGAAGGCTGGAGACTGGACATGATTAGTGGCTGTGCTAAATGGCTATCCCAGGCTGACACATGCTTCTGCTGCTACTGAGCTCCCACTTTGCTAAAGTTGCACAAGCCTTCCTTGTGTTGGAGGTTTGAGCTAACTCAGGCACCTGCAAGGAAAGCTTCTTGATCTTTTGGACTATCTTCTTAGAGGTACGGGATAAGGAGAAATCACAACCTTATTTAGTTTTGGTAGGATCACATGTATCCCCAAGGATTACCCTAATGGAACTGGAAGGTTATTCCACAAGGTATTCCTTTGGGATAATCAAAGACCTTGAAACCGTGTTCAAGTCCCTGAATGTGAAACAATCCTCCAAAATGTCCTAGCATGGTAAGGGAAAAGTTTGGATCATGAATTTTGCTTACTTCATCCGATCTCCTAGGCTCGGGTAGCTAGAAATTAAGTTTCTTTAAGAGATTCTTAAAATTTTTTTTTATTACCTCCCTCTTAAAAGAATAAGGTTTGTTTAACTTATCTAAAAGAGTAGGTAGACCATAGCTACTTGCATGATGTACGCTAATGCTACTGCATGTCGAATAGAGGTGGAGGCCGGTATGGTTGCCTCGGTGGTGGCAAAGGAGGTGGAGGTTGATGGTCTCTCAGTCATCTCTAGCTATGCTTCCCTTGTCAACCATTGCACTACTATTTCATCTCATAGAACTTTGGGGCTTCTACTGGGAAATTGATCTTGAAAAGGCAACCGCTTGGCCTCTCCATAGACTAGTTTGTGATTATTCTCAAATATCTTGATAGTGAAGCCCTTAAGCATGAAGGTGACCAGGCCATGGATATTCTTCAAGAGAATCTTGATGGCATGTTGTTCAGAAAGCTGCAATTCACACATCATACTCAGGTTATGCCATCAGAGAATATAATCAATGAGGGACTCACAGTTGTTACAACGAGATCACCTAGAACCCTTTGTTGAAGCTCTAGCAAATCTCATGATGAAGAGTTTCTAACTCAAGAATGTCTTTACCGAACCGCTGGGCTCAAAGATACCAATCAAAAGCAATCCTTGCTAGGCTACTAACAAAAAGGTAGAATAGCAAAGCATCACTGCCACCTGTGTTGCAACAACTAACCCTGAAATGTGTTATATGTTGCCTTAGATTTCCACTGCCATAATAGCTTTTAAAGAAGAAGGCACGAAACTCTTAGGATATTGGATAGCATTGAAATCCTCTGGGTAGGGTCTACCCTTTAGAACCGATGATCCTCCTCGGCTTGAGCCAAAGCTTTCTTCACCTACTGCTCAACCATGGATTTGATATCTTTTTCTTGTATGGAGGTACTTTCCACTACCTTTCTATACAGGCTAGTGCTACCTTGCTCAACGGGAGGTAGAGTCTTGGTTGGGTCCAAGACATGCACTAACTCTGGCTGACTAATGTCGACTGTGGTAGGATGAACTAAAGGGGCTTATTTCTGAAGCACTGACACTACCGCTAACAAGTCCCAACTAACGCCATCCTATCAATGCTCATCCTTCTACCTCAACGATGTCGAGGTGCTATGATTTGGTGTCTCATCTCCTCATCACCTTACATGGCTTGTTGTTCCCTGAGAAGAGACTCTCTAGTGTCAACCATGCAGACTCCAGCTGAGTCTCCCAATAAGTCATCTTTGTTGGGATCGAAACTCACTCTCTCCTCATCTAATAAATCATACCCTAGAATCTTCTTCTTTTTCATGAAATAATGAGCCACTATCTCATCTAAAGAATGATCGATCTGAGTGGGTACAAATATCTTCGGCTGACCGGTGTGATCACTATCATGTAATGAGAGGCCCGCACTACCTGAGAGTCAATCCGTGTGGACTAATCACCCGGATGAATGACACTCCTAACTGCTACTAGCTATAAGAGGGGTAACAATCCTGGGATATTCTACTACCACTAGTGCAGCTAAACGGTCATCTAGAATATCTAAAATAACTATCACCATCTCCAAATCCTCATGTATGAAGGGTGAAGGACAACCACGCTTCGTGGTCCACTCCTTCCACACCACTACTGGGGTAGAAGGTCAAGCAGTAGAGCTTGGCCCTACCATAATAGGTGGTGTAGGAGAAATAGGATCCCTCACCATAGCTGGATCACCAACAGGGTGCACTTTTCCTAATTCAGCCTTCATGGCCTTAGATGGAATTGGAGATGATGTAACCTACACTGGAAATGGTAGACGAGGGGTAGAGCAGTGGGGTGGAGACACCACCAACTCTCTGTGCACAAAAACTACCCTCCTGTGGTGGATGGTCCCAGTCAGAAGAATACTATCATTTTGGTCAGTGCGGGTAGCATGTCAAGCTAGAAAATCAACTAAAGCAGAAGTGACCGACTGACGGTTGAACCTCCGTCACTCCTTGCCAGTAATGTAGGTTGAATGGGCCTCATGGGCCCTCTCCTAAAAATCGCCTCCCTACGTTATGGGAGATAAGAGATAAAGATCAAACTGGGTACCGACTGAAGGCCCCATGATCGCACCGGGCATAAGAAAGATCGAGGCCTCGGCCTCCGCCTAGAAACTGCTGAAAATGCACCACTTGAGGAGGTGATGAACAAATCCTCCTGGCATCCTCTTTGTCTAATCCTAAGAGAGGATGGAACTGGTTTTGAAACAGAAGTAATAACTGAAACTCATCAATGGTCGAAGCCGCTTCCATCTCCTTCGTAATCCGGGTGTGATACCGCTTGATCATGCAATTTCTATTCATATGCTGTGTACGGGAAGGATGGGAGGAGTGCAAGCTAGAAACATACTCAAATGTAGGGGAGGCAAGCCCTGAGACTAGGGGAACCTTACCCTTAGTGGGTAGATGAGATGGTACTAGCCCTTACTAAGAAACATGAGCAACTCTAGGATGAACTGCAACTGGAGCTGGTACTGCTAGCACTGTAACAACTAAAGTTTGTGGTACTGCCACACCTTTTCTCTTCAGCAAGGAGACATCATAATCAAGGTAAGTCTATCATGATGATCGGCTTCTGCCTGGTCACCTTGGTCCTGACTGACTGTAGTGAGTGGAATGCCCTCGCAAGTAATCCTGGCTCCTTCAAATCCCTGGCCAAAGTGGATCAGATGGGTATGGTCCAGACGGGGGAAGTCGGCCTGATCTAAAGCCAGATCCATACCATGAGAAGAAGGTGAAGACAAACTTCTGGGAACCAGCCATTTCAACAACTATAATAAACTGAGACTGAATTGTATTGCACTGATTATAAAGAATCTGCAATGAAATGAGCTTGTATCAAATTTCTGTCTCCATAGATTTTTGAATTTTAAATTTGAAAATTTGAACCCACATCCAACAACTTGGAAGTGTTAAGTGGGGTTCAAATAGATTTAAGAAGATTGATTGAAAGAGGATTTCAAATATGAATCCAACTTCAACAAATTTAGGTATGTTGAAATATGGATTCAAAATTTTTAAGAAGGATGCTTCCAAAGGTTAATGTTTGTTTGAATTTGAATTTTTGATTTGAGGATCCATCCTTTAATAAATTTGGGTATGTTAAAGTAAAGTTCAAATTAATTTTATTTTGTTTGATGATTTTGAAATTTCACTTACTTAAAACATTTAGGTATGCAAAGTGAAGTGTTTGAGAATGATTGTTTCTTTTTTGTGAATTTTGTTTTGATTTTGGAAAATTTTGGAATTCTCACTTAGAAAATTTAGGTATGCTAAGTGAAGAATCCAAGTGTGTTTTGTTTGATTTTTTTTTTTTTTGAAAATAGGATTCTTAACAAATTTAAGTATGCTAAGAAAATCCTAAGTGTTTCATTTTTGTTTTGATGTTTTGATTTTTGAAAAGGTAGGATCCTTAGCAAATTTGGGTATGCTAAGGGAATCCTAAGTGTTTCATTTTTTTTTTTGATTTGATTGAAAGTGAAGACTTTCCTTTAGCAAATTTGGTATGCTAAAGATGAAGTTACACTTAGTTTTGTGAAATGAAAATTTCACTTAGCAAATTTGAGTATGCTAAATGCAACTCCAAAAGGTATGTTCAAAATTTTTGATTTGTTTTTTGTTTTGAAAATGGAAACTTCTCCTTAGCAAATTTGGTATGCTAAGGAAGGAAGTTCCAAAAGTGTTTGAAGATTTTTGTTTTGACTTTGGAGACCTCACTTAGCAAATTTGGGCATGTTAAATGAAGTTCCAAAGTGTTGTTTGAAAATTCTTGATTTTGATTTGGAAACTTCACTAAACAAATTTGGGTATGTTAAATGAAATTCCAAAATTGTGTTTGAAAATTTTGATTTTAGATTTGGAAACTTCACTTAACAAATTTGGACATGTTAAATGAAGTTCCAAAATGTGTTATTTGAAAATTTTTGATTTTGGATTTGGAAACTTCACTTAACAAATTTGAGTATACTAAATGAAATTCCAAATGTGTTTTTGAAAAATTTTGAAAAATGATTGTTGATTTTTTATTTTAGATTTTGGAAGCTACACTTAGCAAATTTGAGTATGCTAAATGAAGCTCAAAATGTGTTTTGAAAAATTTTGGATTTTGAATTTGGAGACTTCAATTAACAAATTTGGGTATGTTAAGTGAGGTTCCAAAATGTGTTTGAAATTTTTTTTTTTTTGAATTTTGGATTTGAAAACTTCACTTAACAAATTTGGGTATGTTAAATGAAGTTCAAAAAATGTGTTAGAATTCTGAATTTTAGACTTGGAGACTTCATTTAACAAATTTGGGTATGTTAAATGAAGTTACAAATGTATTTAGAAAATTTTTGAATTTTGGATTTGGAGACCTCACTTAATAAATTTGGGTATGTTAAATGAAGTTCCAAAAAGTTGTTTGAAAATTTTTGGATTTTGAATTTAGAGACTTCACTTAACAAATTTCGGTATGTTAAGTGAGGTTCCAAAATGTGTTTGAAAATTTTAAAATATGATTGTTGATTTTGATTTTGATTTGGAAACTTCACTTAACAAATTTGAGTATTCTAAATGAAGTTCCAAAAATGTGTTTTGAATTTTGAAAATATGATTGTTAAGTTTCTGTTTGTTTGTTTTTTTTTTTTTTGAAAAGAGGACTTCCATTCAACAAATTTAGGTATGTAAATGGAGATAAATATTATTTTTGAAATGTGAGATTCTTAGTTTGTGTGTGACTATTGCTTTTGAAAGAGGGATTTCCAACTTAATCATATGTGGGATATGTTTAAGTAGGATTTCCAAATGATTTTATTTTTATTTGAGAATGAAATCTTTATTCAATAATTTTGGATATATTGAATGAGGATGTTCATATGTGCTTTTGAAAATTTTAGTTTTGATTTGAAGATAAAACTTCCATTCAATAAGTGTGAGTATATTGGATGAAAGGATTTGCATGTGCTTTTGAAAATTTTGATTTTGTTTTGAATGAAACTTCCATTCAATAAGTGTGAGTGTATTGAATGGAAAGGTTCATGTGTGCTTTTTGAAAACTTTATAATTATGATTGTGATTTTTTTTTTTTGGAAAAGATGATTGTTCATTTTATTTTGAAAATGAAATCTTCATCAAAATGAATTGATGGAAAAATATTCATTTGTGCTTTTGGAAAATATTTTTATTTTTATTTTGAAGATTCTTACATATAACCATTACAACAATTGTTAGATGAGGGTGATTTAAGAAAATTTTTTGTGGAAAATTTTATTATGTGCATTTTTGAAAGAGTGCTTTTGAAAAGCAAAAAATTTTATGAAACATTTATTTTGTCTTTATTATTTTAGAATGTACCTTTCTTTATCATAAAGATGATAAAGAGGAAGTCTTTGAATGTTTTCTTTTATTGGATTTTCATTTTACCCATTGGAGAACCCAACGGGAGATTTTAAGACCAACAAGGAATGCAGTCCTAAAACCTAAAGATGTTGGCTAACTTAACTCAAGAATGAAATAAGTTAAGTGTCAATGGAAAGAAAGATAGTCTAGGGTTCATACAAAAGTACAAACCCACTATTGATACTTAAAGATAACGATCATTTACCAAAGATGGAGAGAGAAACCATCCCCAGTGGAGTCGCCAGAAAAATTTGTCTGGTTAAAAATTTCAAATATAGGAGTCACTTTTCAAAATCTGTCAGTAGAAAGAGAAAGACAAGACCTATAGAAATTCAACCTTTTGGGATGCCACGAAGATTCACAGATCTACTTATTCAGGTGATTGAGTACATCATCAAAGAATAGTGTACTATCTTGAAAGATAGAAGTCACCACCTTTTAATGGACCTAATCACCTCAATAAGGACTCCTAAGCACATTGGGTGTTTGAAGTGTACCAGAGATTCTTCCCCTACTTTATATGGAAAGTAAAACAGGGTTATTTTAAATTGGGTTCATTAAGTTCCCTACAGCAAGCCCCTATAGTTAATTACATCTTAAGAAATGGGAATTCTTAAGGAAAACTTTCGATTAAGGCAAATGATCGTTGTCTCTAAAGATTTCAATAGGAAAGGACTATCAATTGATTAGTTTATTTTTGAAGATCAAATGGGATTGATCAAAGAGATATTTATTATCAAGCCAAATGGGAATAAGTAGGAGATGTTCATGATGCTAGAAAACTAAGCTGGCATCTCAAACTATCTTATAGTTGGGCTTTACATTTTTGAAATTGATTTAGTTTGTTTGAATTGCATTTTTCATTAGAAATTTAGGACTTATGATTCCTTAACACAAGATTATAGAAGTGCCAAAGAGATAAACATTTAAGTTTATGGCCCATAAAGGGGATAAGCAATCTCAGAACCTAAATCTAGGGAGCTTTGGTGAGGGTCGAAAGCACAACCTAAATCTAAGGCAAAAATAGGTATTTGGTTTGCCTCCACAAGAGAGGACAAACCACCCGGTAGTTTGGACTTACAACTACTTGGGGGTGGCTACCAACTAACTCCTACGATTTTAAATTCATGTAGGTAAGTCTTATGCTTTATGCAAGATAGTTGGGCTATTATTTATTTAGAAAGAGACTAAATCCTTAAACTCACTCTCTAAATAGACTAGATCATGTAAGTGCATGCTTCAAATAACCTAAATCTAATGCAAATCATATTACATGTTATTTTTATTTTTGGACAATTATTTGACTCAGGCTTATAGGATTCATATGCCTAATGCATGAAAAATAAGATTATCGGCCAAAATCAACGAGAAGGGAGGAGGTGTGTTTCCACCATGGCTCTCAAAGGTCAAGCCAAGTTCTCTGGCAAAGGTGGAAGCTCTCCAATTAAGAGTTTTAATAAGATGTTGTTGTGCATGGTGTTGTAAAATAAATACTCATCCAGCTAAGGAGTTGCTAATTCTTTTATCTTGATTTTTAGCTTAGGCATTAAATGAGGTTATGAGTTATTTATTTTTAATTTTTAGTTGATTAATTTGATAGAAGATTTATTTTTCCCTAAGAGCATAATTTCCATCCAGGCCATACATCAAAGCAAGGAAGAAATTAGGAAAACATGTCATTTCTAATGTACAAGCTAAACAAAATATCAAACATTTTAGCTAACGTAGAAGAATAAAGGGCCAAGTGTGATCGGGAACATCGCACAAACCTGAAAAGAAAATTGGGTTATCGAGCTCTACCCTTATACAACTCGGATTACAAATGAATTAAGTATAATTAAGCAAGGAATTCATTATTATGGGGGTCTTCCAGCTTCATTTCTTCATTCTTCTTTTCTTCTTTCATCTTTGGTTCCTTTTTTTGGACGGTTGAAAGGAAGATGCTCCAATAGGGTTCATATGGTAAATAAGGCATGGCCTTATGACCAATGCACATCCTAATCCACATAACAATCATTCCAAAATCCTAATTATAAAAATACATGAAAAGGAAAAAAGTAAATCTAACTATAACCTGCTAAATAGAGATTAGCTAAACAAACCACACATTCCCAAGCATGTATATAAACAAATTGGACTTAGCACCCCACACATAGGTAACCAAGTCCACCTAGCCTATTTTAGATTATGCTTAGGTGTGTAAGCAACCTGCACAGCGAAAGTAGTTATATTTTATTACAGTGCCCTTTAAGCACATTCCCATGCAGAAGATAGAGATTAGACTAAATCGTCTTACTATTCATTCTACGCACATACACCCTAACATCCAGACTAAAATAAAATATTATAAAATAAAAGCAAACATCAAACCATGCACCGCCCTAACATAGGACTAGAAGTGGTGACTTAGCCTAATGTGTGTGTCATGTATGGTTTGTGTGGTATGCTTAGCTAGGCTTTAAGTTTAAGATTTTTTAAGTGTGAAAAGGTTCAACTTAGAAGTGTGGTCTCATTTAAGTTGTTTAGTTTATTTGGGTTAATTTTATTTGATAATTTGATTTGGTTTGAATGAACTTACTTAATTACTAAAGGTTATAAAGAGAGGAAAAGAGAAGAGAACTTCTCTTTCCTCCCTACCTTAAGTGATTTCTAAGGTAGATTCATTAAGGATTTTTATTTAGTGAATATTTTATTATATATTTTATTTAATCCTAAGTTTAGATTTTCTCAAAACAAACCTATTCAAAAGGAAAGACATTTTAAGATTAAGTAAAGTGAATTACTATCACAAAATACACAACATTATTTCTTTCCCACATGTGTATAACATGCATATGAATGGATCCTAAGCATATCTATATATACAAATGGGAATGTTTAGCATACTTTATAATGAATTCTTAGTGAGTTTACTTAAATAAATTTGGAATGTTTCATGTATGCATGATTTTGTTAAGTAGAAGAGAGTGATTCTTTTATCCATTTTTCATATGCACTTTTACAAGTATAAAAGACATAAGTGAATATGACGCCATTGTTAACCAGAGGTATAAGGTACAAGACCTACTTAGGGCTACTTAAAGCCTCACAATCCTGATTGTCTAGACTAATATACCACTTTTCTTAAATGCATGTGCATGTGCAAAAAGAAATGCATGGAAATAGAATGCTAAGTGAGTTACTTAAGAAAATTTGAATGCTTTTTGATGCATGATTTTCATTAAGTACAAACGAGGTTTTCTTATCCACTTTTCATATGCACACATGTATGTATGAAAGGCATAAGTGAGTACATCGCCATTGTTAACCAAAGGTGTAAGGTACAAGATATACTTAGGGCTACTTAAAGCCTCACAACCTCGAGGTTGTCCAGACTAATATACCACTTTCCTTAAATACAAACATGTGTACAAAAGAAATGAATGAAAAAGAAAGAATGCAAAAATTTGTATTAGTTGATTCATTTTGGTTATGCAATTTATGTGTGTAAGCATAAGTATCCTTCTTAAGTAATAGTATAGGAATGAATAGGATATAGAATTAGGCAAGCGTTAGGTTCTTTTCAAATGAACCATACATCTTACCAAATCCAATTCAAAACTATACTAAAAGAGAAAAGAAGGACAACTTATACTAAGCACATCCTTATATCTTACTCACATGCAAGCTTATAATTAAAATATAAGTAACATATTATTTTGAAAGTAATTTGAATTTAATAGTGATAATAGCCGCTCATATTTTTTTACTTTAGCCAACACATGGAAATTTGACATAAAGTAAACATTTTCATTTTAAATTTAATTTTTGAAAAGCATGAATGCATGAAACCACATGCAATACATATTTAGCATGTTGGGGAAGGAACTAAAGCAACGAAAGCATATAAACACATTCACTTTAATTAAATCCTAAAGACAATCTTATGAAATCAGAAAGCTTAAAGTAAATCAAAGTTTGTTTAAAGAGACTTTCAATTTGTTTTGAGTTTGATTTGAATTAGGAAAGTGCGAGAAGATTTGCTAGTCATTACCCATTCCCACATGTGTGTATTATTTTAGTTTAATTTTTTGGTGATTAGATTAATTTTATGCTTTAGTTAGGTTAAGGTGTAGATTAAGTTCATTAATTACCTTACCTATACCACTTAACATATTTTTAATCAAATAATTATGAGCCAATGTATGACATAAAATCACAAGAAATTTAAATCAACAATGCACTAGGAAAGAAAGGTACCTAATGCAATTGGCTCACAATTAATGATTAATTAAGCTAAAGGGTTTAATTTAAGTACTTTCATTTTCCCACACATATGGGTTAGTATGATTTCTGTTACTTAGGTTATTGAACACCTAAGAATCTACTCAAGAAGGATTGGTTAAGTTTTTGGATTAATTTTGGTTTTGAGAATTTGATTTGATTAATTAAGTAGATCATTAGTGGATTAACCCTTAATTAGATTTGGATTAAGAAAGAAAAGGAGTTTAGAGAATAGCTTAAGGAAAATGTCCCAAAATCATTCAATAAACCTCCTAATCTCTTAAACAAAGTTTAATTATCTTAATTAAAATTAAACCATTGTTCACATACTTAATTAAGCTTAATTACATTAAGAGAGTGATTAGGGTTCATTAATCAATTTCCCTGATTAACTCATTAATAAATTCAAAAAAAAATTAGGGAAGGCAGAAGTCATCCCACTAAACATGCCTGAGAAATTCAAAATTAATTAATGAAATCATTAAGGAGTAATTAGGATTATTAAGTTTGTAAAAAAACCCTAATTAAGGAAAATCTACTATTCAAAATCAATTTGAAATAATTTTATTGGATTCACTTCTGAATTATGTTTAAAATGAACCCAAGTTTGTATTTTTTTTTTAGATTTTCTATAATTAGTGAAGAATTTATGAAGTTTCAATTGATTTATGTGATTTTCATGAATTATGCTACTTTAATTTGCTAAAATGAATCATTTGACACTCAAAATTAAATATCTTTTAATCCAAAATTTATTTTTACTTGAATCTTTATGGTAAGTGTATTTTAACATCAATTTTAATCTCAAAAAATTTTAACTTAATCTGAAATGTATTTTTTTATTTAATTAATAAAATTTAATTTTTACTACAACTTAATTTAACCTCAAAATACTCAGTTAAATTTGAGGATTTTTGGGTTTATTAGATTCCTCTCGAAAAGAAGAATCCAACGAGCCTTTTTTTTCATTTTTGGTTAAGTATTTTATTTTCTATGAATTTTTGAAGTTTCGGGTAATTTAAATTAATTTTTTAAATCAGAAAATCCATGTGGCACTTTAACATTAATTTTTGGCCAAATTTTAAATGAATCAAAAGTAAGTTGGACCAAATTTTATGCCATTTGAAGTTCATTTGGTTTAATTTGGGTTAATTTGACCCATTTGGGTCAAATCGGGTCAAAATGGGTTAGGTTGACCAATTGGTCAAATTGGGTCAAACTAAGAGTTGGTTCAAGTTCAAATGACTATTTAGAGCATATTGGTTTAATTGGTTTTAATTAATTTGGTTTAATTTAATTTGGTTTTGGCCAATTTGATCCTTTAGGTCAATTTGGGCTAAGTTGACCAATTTGACCAATTGACCAAATTTCTTGAATTATGGCTTGGTTTGGGTTTGGTTGATCATTTGAAATGGATTGGTATCTTTGTTTCCAATCAATTTGATTTATATTTGATTTTGGCTTGATTTGACCTTTTAGGTCAAGTTGGGTTCATGGTCAATTGGGCTAGGTTGGGTCTAGTAGGCCAATTGGTCAAATTGGGTTTAATTGAGGCTTTGGTCAAATTAAATAATCAATTTAGAGTGAACTTGAGCCATTGGTTGCAATCAATTTGGTTTAGGTTGCAATTTGGCTAGTTTGAGTTCATATGAGTTAAAGGGTTGACTTGGTCAACGGGCTAGGTTGACTTGGTTTAACCCAATTCATGATAATAGATTAACCTATGATGATCAACAAATATGACATGAAGTTTAGATTGGATTAATTAACTTTGATTTGGATTGAATTGAATTTTGGTTCATGTTGGTCGAATTAGCCACTTTGGGTCAAGTGAGCCAATTGGGTTTAGTTAGTTTGATCAAGACTTGATTCAAGTTTGGTTGAATACACATATGGACTTGTGATTGAAATATAAATCCATTTGCAAGAGATTTGGAGTCAAATTGGTTTTGATTCATTGATAATTTCAAGTCAAAGGGTGAATATGAGTTTGACTTGGGTTTGATTTTTGAATTTAGTTTTGGTTTGATGATTGAAGTTTATGTTTATATTTGGATTCATGATTAAAGGATTGATTAAATCATGAAAAAAAATCAAGAGTTTGGCTTGATTTGATTTTGATTTGGCTAAGTTCAAGATTTTGTCTTGAAGGCTTAGGTTGGATTTTTGATTGAATTTGAGTTTGAGTTTTGAATTTGGTTTTGGATATTTGAATTTATATTTCATTTATATATGTGAATATAAATGGGTTATGAGAAAATTTCAAGGATTCGAAGTGATTTGAACTTAATTTAGGCTAAGTCCTTAAGAGGGAATAAAAAGACTTAGGAAAGATTTTTGATTTGGATTTGAATTTTGGATTTGGTTTGATTGATTTGAATTTATATTTCATTTATATATGTGAATATAAATGATAATATAAATGGGTTGTGAGAAAATTTCATGAGTTTGAATTGATTTGAACATGATTTAGGCTAAGTCCTTTAGTGGGAATTAAGGGACTTAGGAAAGATTTTGAACTTGGAATTAAACTTTGATTTAGTTTAGTTGATTTGAATTTATATTTCATTTATATATGTGAATATAAATGATAATATAAATGGGTTATTAGAAAATTTCTTGAATTTGAATTCATTTGGATTTTATTTGAGCTAAGTTCATAAGATAGAATCAAAGGGCTTAGGAAAGATTTTTAGAATTTGAATTTGGATTTCAATCATGGGTTTCGATTATTTGGAATTGATTCAAGATTTGAGAAAATCCATTGAAATTGATTCAAGGTTTGATTTGGGGTTGAAGTTGATATGAGTTTGGAGTTGATTTGAATTTTATTTGAAGGAAGGAAGTGAGGAATTGGTTCAAGCTATAGGGTAGACAAATTTTCTTAACACCCTTAAGGCATGACCTATTCCTATGGCTAACTCTTCTAAGTCATTAGGGTTAGGTTGAGTGTCCACCTAATAAGTAGATGTGTCTTAAGACTAAGGATCTCTTAATGTCTAAGAGGAGTCCTATGTCTAATATGGAGGGGTTGAGAGCTCATCCTAAAAATGAGGTCAACAATAAGTCATGCTAAGTTTAGTTGGGTTTGTGCTTAGTTTAGTTGGGTTTGGCTCAATTTGACCCATATGAGTCAAATGGGTTTAATAAGTTAAGTTGACCAATTTGACTAAATTGGGTCAAACTAATGTTTGAGTGAGTTCAATTTGTCATTTGGAGTGAGTGAGTGTAATTGATTTGATTTAATTTGAGTTAGATTTGAATTTGGTTTATTTGGTTCAATTTGGGTGAAATGGGTTATGTTGACCAATTTGAGCAAATTGGCCAAATTAGCTTGAGAATCAGTGTGGTTTAAGTTTTATTGATCATTGGTGATTGATTGGAAGAGTTAGTTTGAATTAATTTGGATTATAGAGTGATTTGGTTCAATTTGACCCTTTAGGTCAAATTGGGCTAAGTGGGCTAATTGGATTAGGTTGATAAATTGGGTTCAACTGAAGGTTGGATTATGTTTAGTATTAAAATAGAGATTGGTTAAAAGCATTGGTTTCAATCAATTTAGTTTAAGATTTGATTTTTCAATTTGACCCTTTAGCCAAATTGGGTCAACTTAGGTTAAAAGGTCTAATTAGCTTGTTTAGCCTCAATTGATTGTAGTGGAGTGTTCAATAATGATCTACAATCATCAATGAAGGGATTGGATAGCTTCATTTGATTTCAATGGGAGTTTAATTAGAGTTTGGCTTGATCACCCTTCTTAGGTCACCCTAGGTTAAGTGACTTTGTCAAGCCAACTTGGGTTGATCGGGATTATGGATGATTCAGGTGAGTTTAATGATGAATTTGAAGTTAATTGGTGGCTTTGGTTGTAATTGATTTGGGCTCGGTTAGGTTTTAGCTCATTTGAACCCTTTAGGTCAAATGGGCTAACTTGGGTTGGTCACTTTTCTTTAGTTCAATTCGCTTGATTATAAGTATTGGCATGACTTGAAATGATATAATGAATAATTAGAGAGGTTGGGAATGTTAGGAATGATTTAGTTTACCTAAATGGGTTTAAATTGAGTTATGGGGTTAACATGGGTTAAGACCCAAGTTAATTTGGCTTGGAGCTTGGATTAGAAAACCAAATTCAAGTAAGATCAATTGAATAGGTTTGAGGTTGGTCATGTTTCATTTACATGAGCTTAAATATGGATGAGTGAATAAGTATGGGTTTTGGTTTAAGCCATAGGATAGGCAGAACCTATTTGTCTTAAGGTATATCCTATGCTTAGGGTTATGTTCTCTAAGTCTCTAAGTTTAGGTTTAGTATTTCCTTAATCATTAGAAGTGTCTTATCACTAAGGAAGTCTAAGTGTCTAAAAGGATCCTATGTCTAAGATGAGAAAGGATAATCCTCACTCTAAAGGTGAGGAAAATAATAATCTAACCTTCAATTGGACCCAATTTGGTCAACCCAACTTAATTGATCTACTTAGCCCAATTTAACTTAAAAGGTCAAATTGAACCAAATCACTCCCTAATCCAAATCAATTCAAATCACTCTTGCAATCAATCACTAATGATCAATTGAACATGGACCTAACCCATGCTCAAACCAACTTGGCCACTATGATCAAATTGGTCAACATGACCCACTTGACCCAAATTGAACCATATAAATCAAATCCAAATTAAATCCAAATAAACCAAACTAAATGCAATATCTCATTCCAAATGACCAATTAAACTTAACCAAACTCTCACTTTGACACAATTTGGTCAAAATGGTCAACTTAGCTCAATTGAACTCATTTGACCTACATGAATTAAATTGAGCCAAACCCAACCAAACTTGGCATGACTCATCCTTGGGTCACCGTAGGCCTTCCCAAGTGGGCCCAACCCATGGTGAACTAGTGTTGGGTCAAACCCATTGAACCAAGCCCTCCAAATAAAATAAAATCTCTATTTGGAAGGATTCTTCACTTCCCCACTCTTTGACAATCATCTTTGGCCCTTCTAGGATAGAGGACCACTAACCCAACCTAACCTAAGGTTGTTGAGTTTAGCCTTTGGCCAAGAAAGGGTGAGTTCACCCATGGGCAACCACTGGTCCATCTAAGGAGTGACACTTCATGATCCTACACTCTCGACCTCTCGACATCCACCTCACTGCCACACCTCGCCACCCATGGCGGATGACTAAAGGCCAACAAAATCTCAACCCTTGGTTCAATTGGAGAGGAGAGTATACTTCTTCCCATCTATTCAAACTCACCAAAGACCTTACCCAAAGCATTTTGAATAGTCCCCAAGCATTTTTAGAGCTCCCCGTGCACCTTGCCACCAGGGAGAACAAGCTCCACCCAAACCCGAGAGCCCTGTCCGTCCAACCTCATCAAAACTCCATGAAATTTAAATCTTCCCACACATTCCCCAAGCCTCAACAAACAAAAATGAATGAATATCTGATCGATTCGACCACCAAAAGGAATCCCTAGACCAACTCCAGTGACTTCCACGATGACGCTTGGTCCACATGCTGATCGGTGGGGAGGTAGCTTGAGATCTTCTCAATAAGGCTTCGTCTCTTCAAGACGAAGCTGCCTATGTAAATACTAAAAAAATCCTCTTTATGTAATTTAATAATTATTAAAATTAGTAAATAGTAAAATTATGTAATTAATGTTAATTAATTAATGAAAACAATAAGGATAACATGAAAATTAATTAGGACCCCATCTTCTAATTATTTTTAAATGTATTATTTTAAAGGATTTAATTAACATATTTAATAATTAAGGGTAAATTAAAGAAAATTAATAATGAAATATAAATGAAATCAATTTAAGTAACTCAAGTGCAATCCATTAACCCCTTTATGTGTTTAATAACATAAAGTCATTAAAAAAAATTATTTTCTTATTTGTGTGGGAAAATCATAAGAGTATTTATCTTAAATATTTTCTTTTTAATTTAATTCATTCTTAAGTATGAGGCTAATTTCATTATATTTCTTTAGGTGCATTGCAAATTGAAGGCTCGTGTTTAAATGATTAATTAAATTAAAGAAGCTTGGAAAGTGTGATCAAATTGATATAATTAATAGATTGAACTTAATTAATCTATAAAATATATGTAATTTTCTTCCTTTAACATATTAAATAACCAACATGGGATGGGGTGAATTCAAAGTATTGTTTTCTCCTCTTTATGTTTCAACAACTTGATTATTAAAAATTAAACATTAAAGAAATTTGATTAAATTTAAGAGATGTTTATCTAACTATTGTCCTTAATTAGAAATAAAGTATGTTGTGTGGTGATATTCAATTACTTCCCTTCAATTATCATAAATGTCATGTGCTTCATGTATTCATGTTTTAAATTTAGAAGAATATGATTACATTTAAATTGCATGAATTGGACAAATGTTATTATATGGTGTGGCTATTATCATTAGTAAATATCAAACTATTTTGAAACTTTATGTTAATTATGAATTAAATAATTTGAAACTTAAATCAATGCTTATTTTACATAATTAATTATGTGAACAATGAAATGTTCATTTACCTGTAATCAAAAGATGGTAATTGATGATTTATATTTATATGTTCATACTTATGTATTCATGTATTTGAATTAGCAAGTATATAATTTGGATATTCTAAGAATACGAGGCTTTAAGCAGCCCCAATGAGGTATTAAATAATCTCACTTTCCTAGTTTAATAATGACATTTATGCTTAACTTCATTTATGTGCAAGCATATATTAGAATATCAAGTGAAACCCTCTTTTGCCATTAAGTTTACATAAGGTAAAGATATTTATACACAACCTTTTCATGATTTTAATTCTATGTTTATATAAATGCTTATGTGTATTTGAATTGACAAATATATAGTCTAGGCATCCCGAGAATACGAGACTTTAAGTAGCCCTAAGAAGGTATTAAATAATCTCACTTCCTGGTATAACAATGACACATACTTACTTAAATTTCTTATACATGTTTGCATATGCTTAAATATGAGATGAAAACCCTTTTTCTATCAAACTCATGCATCAACATTCATTGAGTGTGTAAAAATTTGAGTATATTGCATGTATATATATACTAAATCAAATATTGAAGAAACTAAAAAGGAAAGAATGTAGATGTTATTAATAATGAAAGGAAGTAATGGAGTATTATTCATGTGATGGTGACTTAATTTCATTGGTCTTAAGATTTCTTTCATGTTTGAATAAGATTCATTCAGAATAATCTAAGCTTAGGCTAAAATAAAATTTATAAATGGTTTATTAAGAAAGCTAAAGTAATAATGATATATCTTTGAAAATCATCTTAGGCTAGGGATAAAAAGTTAAGTAGATTTTTTTCTTCATAATGATTAGATCTTAAGTAAGAAGTGAACAAAAATGATTAGATCTTAAGTAAGAAGCGAACAAAAAATTTAAAAAAAAAGTGCATAGGATAAGACTCAATCAAGTTGCTAAAAGACTTATAGTGAAACCACCCATAATATGTAATTTAAACAATCCTAAACTTTGGAAAATCTTAATTCTAAAGCCCAATCAAGACATACCACACTAAGCCTTAACACACAGATTAGAATAATAAGTCACCGATCTTAGTAATAGGTTAGGCCGATGTATGTTGTGGTGATAAGTTTTATTTTATGATGTAATATTTTAGATTGGGTGTTAGGATTATTTGTGCGTAGAGTGGATGTTAGGTTGCTACTAGCCTAACGATGTTTTATGCAAGTGATTATGCTTGGGGGACCACTGTAATAATAAATGAATATATAATACTTTTATTTTGCATGTGCTGCTTATGTACCTAAGCATAATCCAATTATGACAGGTGGGCTTAGTTATCTAAGTGCAGGATGCTAAATCCAAATATTTGAAATATAACTGTTTAGTTTGTATGTTTGTTTAGCTAATATATGTTTTATAGGTGTAGTTAGATTTTATTTTTTATAAAGATGTAATTTTTGTAATAGGATTAAGATTAATGCTATGGGATTTAGGATGAGCAGTGGCTAGAAGGTAAAGACCTGGGAGGCCATACAAAGCCTAGAACAAGCTAATCCAAAGAAGAAAAGAAAAACAAAATTGAAGACCCCCATAACATTTATTTCATTTGTAAGATTTAATTATAATATGGGTTGTATAAGTCTAGAGCTCGGCTACTTAACTTTTTATTTCTTTTTCGGGGTGTATGGCAGTACCCGACCATATCAACTTTTTTATTATTTTATGAAATTTAAATGTTTGATTATTATGTTTAGATTGTGCAATAGAAATGATATATTTTACATAGGTTTCTTAAAGTGCATATGTTTGATGTGTGGCTTGGATGCAGTAGACTCTTTAAGATCAAATTAATTTTTCTACCTTATTAATAACTCATAGCTAAAATCAAACCAACTCATAACGAAATCAACTCATAACCTCACCTTAAAGCCTAGGTTCATAATCAAGATAAATAAAAGATTTAGTAACCCCTTAAGAATATTGTATGTTATCACACAATGCATATCATATTATTTCACTCTTAAAAGTAGAGGATATCCACTTTTACACGATAAGGGACAGGCTTGACCTGTGAGTACAGTCTCTTGTAGTGGAGAACACCTCTTCTTGTTGATTTGGCCCACAACTCAATTTCATCATGCATTTAAGCATAATTATCCTAAGCCTTGGTCCAAATTAATGTGTCAAAATGGTTTTAAAATTTATATATTTTGCATTATTCTAATTCATGTTTTCATACTAATCATGATTTAGTCTCTTAAGGAATGAGTTTAGTACTTTAAATTCTTTCCTAATTAAAAAATAGCCTAGCTATTTTGCATTTATATATGACTAGCCTACATAGTTTTAAATCTTAGGAGGTGTTAGCTGACAGCCACTCTAGATGGTTGTAAGTCCAAAAGAGTTGGGATCGATCCACTCTTTCAAGTGGAAGTGAACCACTATATCCCATTCTACTAGATTGGATTTAGGATGTGCTTCTAGCTTTTGCTATAACATTTTAGACTTAGGTTTTGAGGCACTTGTTTCTCTTTTGCTATGAGTATAAATCCTCACATCTTAAGTATTTCTAAAATCTTGCATTGTTGTAATGTGAGTCCTAATCTTCTAATAAAATTTCAACTCAAATTAAAAAATTAATTCTCTCTTTCAAAAATTATAAAGCCTCACCATAGATAGACTGAAGCACTCAATAGGCTTCCTAATATCATTGGTGCTTCCTACTTACTCTCCCTTTGAATCCGTGAAGAACTCTTCTAATTCGAACAACCCTATTTCATTTCAAAAATAAAAAATTCTTTGATAGTCTAGCCTTGAAATCTTTGGTGACATTTATTAACTACTTTAATCAAGAGTGTTCTTAGGAAGTTTTCATTTCTTGTGATATAATTAATTAGGTAACTAAAGAACTCGCCTTAAAATAAACTCTATTTTACTTTATCCATATAAAGTGGGGGAAGATCTCTGGTATGTACAAAGACTCATCTGCCATAGGAGTTCTTATTAGATGATTAAGTCCATTGTAGGGTGATTCTACTATCTTTTAAGATAACACATCATACTTAATGTCGCACCCAATCACTCCAATAAGTACCACATAAGATTTGTGTGGTGTCCCTACGACTCCAAATTAAAACACCACATGAATATATAATAAAAATATTTAATGCATTGTTTTGCTTTTTGTTTAAAAATAGATAATAAAAGATGCAAGGCATACAAAATAATTTAGTCTCCTCTTGTGGAGAAATCAGGGGTGGGTGGTGCCGACATTCACCAATCCTAAATTTTTATCAAATTCTTTAATATTACATAATACATTAAATATTTTATCCGGCCTCCCAAACTTAAAATCTTAATAATAAATCAGTACTAATTATATTTAAAATTTAATTATCAAGCATATACTAGTTTCAAAAAATTTCTTCAAAAGTAAAAAAATAAAATAAAAGAGTGTTTCTTATTGTTTGTTTAAGAGGATACAATTATTTTATGAAAAATAAGCTAAATATATCTAGATATCAGTCTTTTTTTTCTTTGAACGTGGAGTGTATTATTATAGTAAAGCATTATTATAAAATTAATTTTTTTACAGCCACTTTAGATAAATAGTCTTAGTTAAGTATTTGATCCTAAATATAGATAATGATCATTCCAAACTGATAATATTTTTTAACTTATAACTAAATTTTATCTAGAAGACCTGACGGATATATATACACTACACTTAAAAATTTAATTGGAGCATTTTAAAATTGAAGTTCAATAAAATCAAAATTAAATGAGCTCCTTAAATGATGTTTATAACTATGGTGATAAAAACAGGAGTGAATTATATATATATATATATATATATATATATATATATATATATATATATATATATATATATATATATATATATATATATATATATATATATATATATACCTCGAAGACTGATCTAATTCCGCTCGCATATTATTTGGACAGATACTAATTTTAGGATGACTTTTAATCGTCTTTAATCGATATTTAGGCAATTAAAATAAATATTATTTAAAAAATGATGTTGGTGGTAAGATTTTTTTTTAAAAAAATCTTCCTCTTCGATAAAATTTCGCTTATCACGCCACAGTAAAGGCCACTTGATTTAACAAACTCTACACTACAATTGTCATCTCTTAGCTATAAATATCACTCTCTCGGTCATCATAGCTTCTCATCCCATATCCCCACTAAGCCACAATGGCTAATAGCACTAAGCTCAAGGCTTTTGCAGTGCTAGTTCGGCTTAGCATTAGCATTTGCCTTTCCTTCGCCAGGTCCTTGAAGGAATTTAGCAAATCAAAATTTGTTTCTAAATACCATGTTTCTGATGATGACGGTGAAGGAGGAGGAGGAGATGGAGATGGTGGCAACAACAGTGAAGGTGGGGGCGACGGCAGTGATGATAATGATAGCGGTGGAGAAGATGGTAGTGATGGCAGTGAGGATGGAAGTGGCGGAGATGGTGGTGGGGACGGAAGCGACAAGATGTTGGTGGTGATGGAGATGGCGGTGGGGATGGAAGCGGCGGCGATGGTGGTGGTGATGGAGATGGCGGTGGGGATAGAAGCGGGATGGAAGCGGCGGAAACGATGGTGGTGATGGAGATGGCGGTGTGAATGGTGGTGGTGATGGAGATGTCAGTGGGGATGAAAGCAGCAGAGATTGAGATGGCGATGGGGATGGAAGTGGTGGAGATGGAGATGGTGGTGGAGAATGGTGTTCGTTATGGTGGCAGAGGCCCACCACACCGCCACCACCGTTAAAGGTTGAGTAGAAGCAAGAGGTGGCCGCAGCCACCATCATGTGGGTGGTGGTGATGGGAGTCCCCAGTTGAGGGCTGTGAAAGTGGCCGCATCCGGTTTCTATTATAGTTTATAAAAAGAAGTTTCATATTATGGCTAAGAATAAGATTATTATCTCTTGTGGGTGCATGCCTATGTGTGTGTTTAACGTGCTGTTGTCTTTAAAAGAGTATGTAATTTGGTGAAATTATGATCTAGGTTGTAAGAGAAATTGTCGTCCTGCGTCTTATGTCAAGCATTGTCATGCGATGCTGACGATATCAGTTTCCTTACATATAAATTAACTTTGTTGCTGTCTTAGAGATCAGATATTATTTCTAGAAGATGAACAGGGAAGAAGGTTGTGCACACCAATAGCATGATCCTATAAGATTTTCTCAGAAGCATTTAAAGGGAAAGACTTTAAAAGGGGATGTATGTTTAATAGCATGATTTAGACAGATTTAGACTGGATTTAAACTATATATATACTGCTAAACGATCGAAATGACTATTATAAATTTTGCTTAAGGCCTGGCATCTGGCAGATTTAATGAACTCTCACAAACTCTTCTTTAGTGGTCCAATTGATGGCTTATCTAAAGTGAACTCTCACGTGACTTTCCCTTTTTGTTGTCGAAAGTACGGAGAATTTGGGGGATGGGGATTTGAGGAAGAAAGATCAGAGTTTCGAATTTTAAAATTAATAATTAGTTTGTTATTAATTAAATAAATTGTATTATTTTAAAAACTGAAGTAATCTTAATAATTAATATTAGTAATATGATATTTCGATTAAGCTTAACAAAGTCGACCTGTGGAACTCTTCTTCTTAACATTTTGCCGGTCAACTTGATGACTTCTCCAGTGAGCTCTCATTTAAGAAACTGGGAGAGAAACATGACAGTTTCTGATTTTAAAATTATTAATTAGCTTGTTGTTAATCATGTAAAGTCTATTATTTTAAAAAAAGATTATGCGAAACTAAATAAGTAATATTAATTAAGTAAAATACATTTTTAAATAAAATAATATTATGTGATTTAATTTGATTAAATAGAATTTATTATATTTAATTATCTATATAAAGTACTATTTAATGATTGTTTAGAATAGTAATTTTTGCTAATTATAATTTAATTATTATAATTAAAATTGATAAAACATTTATTAAAAATCAATCAAACAAATTTGATATAAATATGTTAATTTAAGAAATTAAATTATTATTAATAACCTAGGTTAAATGATATTATTATTTTTATTTTTGATTTCATTAGTCTAAATAAGTTATTACTTAAATAGCTTATTAAATTACTAATTAAATATTACTTAAGATATTATAATTAAAATAATTATGATTTATTGTTTATTTAGCATTGATATAAATAAATTAAATTTAATAAGAAGTTTTAATCATAGAAATTCTTAAATCTTGAAACAAGAAGTTAAATAGTTTACCTAAATTTAACCAGATTTAACAACTATCATACTAGATAATTTTTAAGAATTAATCCATATACAACAACGACAACAACAATAATAAGCCTTTATCCCACTATGGGGTCTACATAAATCCTTCTTCTCCATTATGTCCTATTATGTGTATCATTTAATTCAAGTAAACTAAGGTCATTTTTTTTACATCTTAACCAAGACTTTTTAGGTCAACCTCTAACTTTCTTAACATAAGGCAAATCTAATAAATCTACTCTCCTAATTGGGCTATCGGATGGTCGATGCTTTATGTGACCAAACCATCTAAGGTGACTCTTTCTAATCTTATCTACCACTAGAGCTACTCAAACGTTTTCCCGAATATACTCATTTCACAATTTATCTCTAAGAGTAAAGCCACTCATCCATCTGAGCATCCTCATCTGCAACACTTAACTTAGTCTTATGCTTCTCTTTTATTGGCCAGCATTCTGCACCATAAATCATTGTAGGTCTTACCATCATCTTATAAAATTTTTTCTTAAGTCTAAGTGGTACTTCTCTACCACACAGCAGGCCAGATGCATTCCTCCACTTCAACCATCCCACTTGAATTCTAATAATAACACGTCCATCTATTTCATCATCATTTTGAACAATAGAGCATAGATATCTAAATTGCTCACTCTTTTTAATGACTTGGTCACCCAATGTCACAACACCACCACTAGAACTTCTACAACTAGAATTATACTCCATATATTCAGTTTTAGATCTACTCAAATGAAAATCTTTAGACTCTAAGGTTAACCTCCATAATTCAAGTTTCTCTTGGACTCCCTATTTAGTCTTATCAACAAAAAGAATGTCATCAACAAAAGCATACACCAAGGTACATGTTCCTATATATGCCTAGTAAGTTCATCCATAAGTAAAGCAAAAGATAAGGGCTTAAAGCCGATCATTGATGTAATTCAACTAAAATAGGAAAATATTTTGTCAATCCTCCATTTATTTTGACACAAGTAACAACTCTAGTATACATATCCTTAACAACTTGAATATAACCAATATTAACTCCTTTATGTTCTAGAACTCTCCAAAGAACATCTTTTGAAACTTTATCATAAGCTTTCTCTAAATCAATAAATATCATATGTAGATCCTCCTTACTTTCTTTATGCTTCTCCATCAAACCTCTTAACAAATGTATAACATCCATAGTAGATCTACTTGGCATGAAACTAAATTGATTGTGAGAAACTTTTATATCACATCGTAACCTATGCTCAATTACTCTCTCCCATAATTTTAATGTATGACACATTAACTTAATTCCTCTATAATTTGCACACTTTTGTGCATCACCTTTATTCTTAAATATAGGAACCAACAAACTCTTTCTCCACTCATCTGACATCTTTTTAGTTTTTTAAAATAACATTAAAAATATTTGTAAGCTAAGAAATTCCTTGATCTCCTAAACATTTCCACATTTCTATTGGAATATTATCAAGGTCCTAATGATTTTCCACATTTCATTTTTTTAAAGCTTCTTTAACTTCATATTTACTAATATGACGATAAAAATGAAATTCTATGTTTTTGTTTAAGTATTAAGATTGCTTAAATCAATCATACTTTCAGATCCTTCATTGAATAGTTTATCAAAATACCTCATCCACCTATTTTCAATATCTTTTCTAAGAAAATCACTTTATTATTTTCATCCTTAATACACCTCACTTGAACTATGTCTTCACTTCTCCTATATCTTTGGTTGGCTAACTTATACATACATCTTTCACCTTCTTTGGTATCTAATCTATTATATAAATCACTAAAAGCTAAATTTTTTGCATCATATATTGATAGGCCACTTTATATCTTTCCCAATTCTCCAAATTTTTACATCTAAACTAAGTTTTATAACAATGCTTCTTATTTTTTATCTTTTCTTGCACACTCTGACTCTACCACCAACTATTCTTATTAAAAAAGCTTTTCCTTTTGATTTGTCAAGCACATCTTTAGCAACTTACTTCATTTCACTTGCTATTTTTTCCCACATAACATTAGCTTCCTTATGAACATCCTAAATTCTAATCTCTTATAGCTTTCTCTTAAAAATATAAGTGTCCCCATCTAATCTTTGAAAAATAATTTGATTTAATTTTCCTCTTATAACCTTTCATCTTAAAATCTAAAACTAACAATCGATGTTGGGTACTTAAATTTTCATTTGGAATGACCTTACAATCTTTACAATCTAAGTGATCTATTTTTCTTATCAGAAAATAATCAATCTGTGTTTTACTAGATCCATTTTTATAAGTAATAATATGTTTATCTCTTTTCTTAAATAAAGTATTAGTAACTACAAAATCATAAACTAAGGCAAAATCTAATATAGTCTTACCTTCTTTATTAGTCACTCCAAATCCATAACCACCATGAATACTTTTAAAATCTTATACCAATCTACCAACATGTCCATTTAAATCTCCTCCAATAAATACTTTTTCTTCAAGAGGTGTCTTTTGTATTAATCTCTCTAATTCATTCCAAAAATTTTCTTTTGATCGCCATCAAATGAGCGAGTTATATTAATTATATGTGTAAAATATATATTGATTGAATTTTTTTTAAAATGATCTAAAGGGAAGAAAATATAAAATTAAACAATATTTCTTCTTTTTAAAATATTTTTGATTTAATATTTTGTTTTTAAAATGAAGAGATCCAATTAGCAAGCTAACATAATTAATATTTTTAATGTATTAACAATACTTAATATTTAATAAAAAGTAATCCATTTATTAATACAGCCTTTAATAAATCAACAATTAAATATGAAAATATCAATGTTATCATAACAAAATCTAGTGTAAGAAGAAGTAAAAGAGTTGTGTTGTAATAATACAATATTAATTATCTTTGTAAACTCCCCAATTATAGTATTACTTTTAATCATTTATTGCTTTCAAGTATAAATTATTGGCAACCCAAAGATGACAAAAAGGTAGTAGAAAATCAATATATGCACTACTTGAATAACAAATATGAATTTTAATATATATATATATATATATAAACATATAGTTTTTCTTAATGTTTAATACATTCAATTCTGGTTGAAAATATTTGATTAATTATTGAAAGACATGGTGGTGAAGGTAAAAAAATCTTCTATGAATGCGAAGCACTCTGCCCTAGCCGTCATCCCTCTTTGACGATCCTCTTCGGCTCTTCTATGTGGTTCCTATTGCTCGATCTCAAGCCAGGGGTTTTCTACTTCTCCTTATTGCCTTCCTCTTTTTCCTCTGGTCTTCCATAGCTATCGTCCCTCCTCGTTGTTTTCTCTTCGGTTTCTCTTCGGCTTTCTGTGTGGTTCCGATCGAATCTAATCTCGAATAGAGGCCGATTTAGTTAGCGCTATTATGCCTTACTATTGATCATGGAATCAACCGTGGCTCCCCCTTGGGGGAATCCCTTCTTACCCCGTGCGGCTGCGACTAGAAAGGACTCTCTTGGGAACGCTGGTTCTAATCCTACCATGGCTACTAAATCCTTTAGGGATGTGCTTGCGGGCAAAGCGAATAACTTTGGTGAGTCTTTCGATTTTGTTTCTACTACATTTCGGGAAGTACCGCTATTATGTGTTCCGATTTTGTGGTGGAATAATTGGCTAAACCATATGAATTTGCTTTGGTTGGTAAATTTGCTCTTCGCCATCCGTCTATGGAGAATATCCGAAGTTTTTTTCATCTTCTTAAACTGACAGGAGTTTTTTTGGTGGGATTGATTGATTCTCAGCATGTTTTGATTCAATTAGCTAATGATCTGGATTATTCTCGTGTTTTTGCAAGACGTTCATATTTTGTTTTTAATTGCCAAATATGATTATTGAAATGGACCCCCTTTTTTGACATTAAGGAGGAATCTCCTATTGTTCCAGTTTGGTTGTCTATCTCTAACTTTCGTGTGCACTTCTTTAACCCCGAATTTCTCTATGCAATGGTTGGCTTATCCGGTCAACCTCTCCAATTGGACCAAGAAACTGCTTCTAGCTCTAGACCTTCTGTTGCTCATGTCCTTATGGAATTGGATATCACTAAAAAATACCCTAAGGAAATTTGGCATGGATCAGAAAAATATGGATATTTACAAAAGTTGAATTTGAAAACTTTCCTATATTTTGCTCACATTGTAAAATTCATGGACATGGATTTGTTGATTGTTTTGTAGCTCATCCACATTTAAAGAAGAATCCTATGGTCTCCAAAGCTGCTCCAGCCATTAAGGCCACTTTGAATGAAACATCACAGGATACGGCTACTAATGTAACTACCCCAAGACCTGATAAAAATGAGCCCCAAATTCCTATTCATAACCTTGAATCCAAGATGGATACGGTTGAGCAACCCCCTGTAGGCACAACTTCAGACTCCTCATGTTGGTTCCTATTTACAAAACAAAAATATTATATTAATGCTTTAAATATCAGCTCATAATTTCTTCTTGTTATTGATTCTTACTAATACTAATATTCTTTCTCTTTCATCTCCAATAGCTAAAGATCATATGAAGGATAAAGTAGGGTTGGATGAGGTGCAGTATTTAGAGATAACTTCCACCCCTGATCTAGGGGTTTGTGTTTTGCCTAATTCTAACCCATCCTCTAGTTCTTCTTCTAAATCAGATCAAAATCTTAAACCTAAGCTGCATTAGGTTATCAACAATGAGTTGGAATAAGGAGAATTGACCATTAACCTCTAGGATCCTACTAGCAACAAACAATTAATTGGATTTTCATTATCTGATGGGGAGGTTGTTAGTTTGGAAAATGATTTTTACATTGTATAAAAAAAATAAATCATATAAATCTAGATTTCCTAACTTTGCCAGAGTTACTAGATCTGGCTCATCTCACCCCAAGTAATGGTCTCTTTCTTGATCTGGAATGTGAGAGGGATAGGCTCCCTTTTTGTTTGTAATAGACTAGCAACTTAGTTCGCATCCATAACATTTCTTTTCTGGCAATTTTGGAACCCTTTATCCTTCCTTCTAGCATTCAATCTATTGTTAGAATGATTGGCTTTAGTAGTTTTTTTGCGAACTCGAGTAATAAAATCTGGATCTTTTGGAAAATCCTTTTTCCTTCCATATTATTCAGGATCTTCACTAGGTCATGAATGCTAAAATCTTTTTCGGCAATTGGTCTTGCTTTGGATCTTTTGTCTATGCCTCCTGTAATAGGTATGGTAGAAGGAACCTTTGGGAAGATCTAGTTAATTTATTGACCTCGGTTAATGCTCCCTGCTTTGTGGGTGGGGATTTTAATATTATTTCTTCCTCGGTGGAAAGAAGGGGTGGAAATCCTCTAACCTTTTATCTATGGAGAAATTTAATAATATGGCCCTTGATTGCCACTTGATTGATATGGGCTTCATTGGCTCCCAATACACTTGGAATAATCATTCAATGTGGCAAAGACTTGATAGAATTCTGTTTAATGATCTATGGATCAACTCCTTCCCGACTACCTCGGTTGAGCATCGTAGTAGAACCCTATCTGATCATTCTCCTTTGCTTATTTCATTGGTTAATCAGTCCCTCTTCTTGTATTCCTTTCTGCTTTCAAAATATGTGGCTTTTGGATACTAGATTTGCGGAGGTGGTAGCCACTAATTAGGGAGATCATCTTTATCCTGATGATTCTATTTTGGGGATGAAGAGATTATGGCTGAAATTAAAAAGGCTTAAACAATTCCTCAAATGGTGGAACAAACATTACTTCAAAAACCTTTTCACTAGCATTAAAGAATTAGAACAAGAGGTCATATTATTAGAAGAAGAGGTTATCCTGGATACCTCTAAAACTATTTTATTAAATCAAGCCAAAGATAGATTAACAAGCTATCAAGACATGGAGGAAACTTACTGGAGGCAAAAGGCTTCTGTTAAAAAATTATCAGAGGGAGATAGGAACACCAAATATTTTCATGCTCTGTTTAATTAAAAAATGCCTTAAATCACATTAAGAAAATAAAAAATACTGATAATATTTGGATTTTTGATGGAAAGAAACTTGATGATTCGGGTGTTTCCTTCTTCAATAATCTGTTTAATTATAATGTGAACTATGAGGAATTAGCATGTCCTAAGGCTATCCCCAAAATCATCACTGAAGAAGATAACATAATGCTTACATCCTTACCCTCTGAAGTTGAAATTACATCCACCCTTCAGAGTATGAATACAAATTCTGTGGCTGGCCCTGATGGATTCACTCCACTTTTCTTTCAAAAATGTTGGAATATTATCAAAAAAGATGTGGTTAAAGCTGTTCTAGATTTTTTTTAGAGGGAACATCCTCCCCAAATTCTTTTCCAGTACTTCCATCATTCTAATTTCTAAAATCAAAAACCCTAAACTTTGGAATCATTTTAGACCTATAAGTCTATGTACATTTTTTAATAATCTCATATCGAAGATCCTAGCCAAAAGATTAGGTATTTTACTTCCTAAAATAATTTCCCTAATCAAATTGGCTTTGTCAAAAGTCGATCTATCTCTGATAATGTATTATTGGCTCAAGAAATTGTCCATGATTTAAACACCAAAGTTCGGTGTGGGAATCTAGTTTTTAAGTTGGACATATCTAAAGCATATGATAATATTGGTTGGACTTTCCTCTACAAAATTCTATCTCTATTTGGTTTTTCCAATCCATTCATTTCATTAATCAAGAATGGTATTAAAAATTTTGGGTTTTCTTTACTTATTAATGGCAAGGTTCATGGCTTCTTTTCTTCATTTCATGGGATCAGGCAAGGGGACCCCCTTTCTCTGACGCTTTTTATTATCACAGTGAAATATCTTTCTCGTAACCTTGAACTTATGTTTCTCAAAATGCCTCGCATGTCGTACAAGACTAGGGATGGTTTTTTGATCTCTCATCTCAGCTTTGCAGATGATTTCATTATTTTCTGCAATGGATCTAACCATTACATTAAGAAACTATATAAGTTTTTTATTCAATTTGGTAGGGAGAGTGGATTAAAAATTAACCCTGATAAAAGTGGCTTCATTACTAATAAATTGATTCCTCTTCTGAGGATTAATTCTATTAGGAATATCACGGGCTTTGCCCATTATACTCTACCTATTAAATACCTGGGCACTCCTTTATACCATAGTGCTAAAAGATCTTTCCTTTTTAATGAGGTGATTCAAAAAATTTATAAGAAACTTTCCTCCTGGGAATTTCATCTCCTTTCTTTTGGAGCCAGACTAGTACTGATTAAAAGTATTCTCTGCTCCTTGCCCATTTACCTGATTTCCACTATTGTCCCAACCACTTCCATTATTAACAAGATAAACCATCTTTTCAATAAATACTTCTAGGGCTCTACTTCTTCATCCAAAAAAACTCATTGGGCTAGTTGGTACAACTATTGTGACTCTTTGAATGAAGGCGGTCTAGGTTGTAAAACCTTACAAGATTCCATTAAATGTTTTCCTATAAAATGTGGTAGAACCTTAGAAGTAATCATAGCTTCTGGTCAAAATTTATGCTTGCCAAATATTGTAAGGGTAATCACCCCCTCAATTTAGCCATCAAAACGGGAGACTCCCGGTGGAGAAGACTCTAGCATCAAGTGGGATGCTGAAGAGCTGATCTCCTGTGGTGTGAACTCTGGCTCATCTTTATTTTGGCAAGATAATTGGCTGGGCTCAGGCTCTATTGACTCGTTACTCAACACCCATTCTATTGACAGGCTCAAAGTGAGTCATTTCATTACTCAGAATTCTTGGAATATAGATCGATTAGGCTCCTATGTCTCTAATTTGATCATCAACAAAATCCTGAACATCATTCCTACAACTAGTAAGATGGATCAAATTCTATTTAACAAGTCCTCCACTGGTGATTTTATTTTCAAGGATGTGTGGCACGCTATTAGATTTAAAAATCAGGATTCTCTAATCTATCCCAAAATATGGAGTAACTCTATCCCTGCCTCCTTTTCGGTACTTGTGTGGCGTATCCTTAAACAATTCATTCCTGTGGATGCCATTCTTCTAAAAAAAGGCTTTCATCTTCCTTCCAAATGCCAATGTTGCTTTCACATCGAAACTCTGGATCATGTCTTTGTTAATGGTCCCATTGCTGTTAAAGTTTGGCATTGGTATGATAGTTTGTTTAATACTTTGCTATTTGATGGATCCATTTCTATTGTGCGCCTTTTAAAAATTTTCCTATCCTATCCCTCAAAGGTCATATCAAATGTGTTCTGGCTATTTCTCTTCTATGGTATATTTGGTTGGAAAGAAATGATGCCAAACACAATGGTATTCCCATGAATTTTCACTGCATCATTGCTAAAACTAAATGTAAAATTACCTCCCTTTATAAAGCTAACCTTCTTCCTCCGTCTAGTTTCAAAGATGTCAAGCATCTGACTCATTACTTTGGGATTTCTCTCCCGTCTAATGAAAATGATTTTATATGTAAGACTATATTTTGGATTAAACCTCACAATCATATTATTAAGGTTAATACTGATGGTTCTGTTACTAATGGGCACTATGGTTGTGGGGGTATTTTAAGAGATTTTAAAGGCACGATGATTGCGGCTTTTGCCATTTCGTTAAGACCCTGTTCTATTCTTTTTGCTAAACTTTTTGGTCTACACTATGGGATATTATTGTGTATTCAGAAAGGTTTTAAAAAAATTTGGTTTGAAACTGATGCTCTTCTGCTTTTGAATTTATTAAACTTGAAGCTCACAATAATGCTAAAATATACTATACTCTCAATCACACAAGAAGGCTTCTTGCTTCTCTTGATTATCATATCTCTCATATTTATCGAGAAGGGAATTCTTGTGCTGATTTTCTTGCCAATTTTGGTGCAAAGTCCTCTATGATTCATATATTCTCTTATGACAATATTCCTTTTTTATTAAAGGGGCTTGTTAACTTAGATAAAAGTGGTTTGCCTTATGTTAGGAATATGTAAGCTTTTATTTCACATTTTTTCATCCTCTACTGGCTGAGGTTTTTCCTATCCAATTTGGAGTTTTGGCAATGGTTCATTAAGATTTTTATTGGTTTTGGGAGCCATATATCAGGAAGCGGTTTGGAAGAATTAGTAGATGGGTTATGAGGAAATTCTTTATCCTTTTATGCATATTGTGCTTATAATATATAGTCTATGCAGTTGTTGGGAATGACTCATAAGGCTGAATTGGTTGATATGACTAACTCTAGCAATGATTTTCATCTAAGTTACTTGAATATCTTGGCATTTTGTTTTTCTTTTCTGGTGGGAAATATTCCCTAATTTTATGGTTTAATCCGAATGCTGTTGTTTTACTATTCTGAATATCTGATGCTGGGGTTATTGCATTTTTCATTGTGGTTGTTTCCTTTGTTCTGGAGTTTCGGCTTACTGCAGTTTATTATTTTGCATTTCCTTTTTTGCTCCTTCTTAGCTGTTTCAATATTTATGGACATTTGGTGGTTTGGTGTGGTTTCATAATGATATATGTTGGTAATATATGTCTCGTTGGTGCCATATATGGTTTCTTTCGGTTGGGATTTTGAGGCTGCTTGCTGTATGGATTATTTATAATAAATATGTTAGGCTATATGGAGAAATGAGCTGTTGGAGGATTCACATTTATCATATCTCCTTTAGTATGGATTACTTATTGAATAGCGGTTGGCAATATATGAGCACAAATGCTGATAAAGGAAGGTGGTTTTGGCTTCATTCATAGGACACTGGTATTGCTCTGGTAAATGGTCATACCATTTTGGTGAGCTATATGTTTTTCCTTTGGATAGAATGTTTTCACAGGTTTGTTTTCTTTGATGGGTGGAAAATTACTTCCCCTATTTGGATGGTAATAGCATTTGTTTTGTATCTCCTTGCGGGATGTTTATGCATGTGGTTGCCCCAAACTAGTGTGGATTGTTTGATGCCCCCATTAAAATCGTCCTATCATATTTCAGGTTTAGGTTACCTACTATATCTAACGCCTATGTTTTGGGTACTAACTAGCCTTCTAGTTTTGTTCGCAGAGTTCTTTTCCTTTTATACAGGTTTCAAATAGGCATTTTCTTTTGGATGGAAAATCCCACCAGCCCTCCTCCTACTGTCATTGGCGGACATACATTTGGTGCCTATGGGTATTAATCTTTATTTGGGATATGGTCTTTACTTTTGCTGTGTGAGTTGTACTTAGATAGGGGTTTTACTCTTTAGGCTAATTGTAGCTCTCAGAGAGGTAGACTCAGAGTTTAACCCCTTTTAAGGATCCTATAACTTTTTTTATGAGTAATAAAATTTCCCTATATGGGGTTTCTAAAAAAAAGAAAAAAAGAAGAAGAAAAAAACATGGTGGTGAAGGTGTGGAAAATGATGTTCAAGTTTAAGTCACCGGACATTTACGTTGGGTGAAGGCCGACCACGGTAACAAATTAGTCTGTAAAGCAGGCATGACTCGTCAGCCTGAAGACAATGATGAGCCTTAATAGTCTCCTTATTGAAAGAGAGTTTCATCCTCACTGATAGCCTTAATAGCCTTACCTACGGAATACTTCTAGATGCTAATTTTGTTAACATAATCTCTCTCTCTCTCTCTCTCTCTCTCTCTATATATATATATATATATATATATAACTCAATTTTCATTAATGTAATAATAAATTCAGCTTAATTTGATTGATTTCATTTTAATATAGTCTTCTTAAAAATTATATTGGTTCATAATAACAAGTATAGGAGACCGAAAATTATATTGGCAAGACTTGGAGTCAAGTCAAATTCCCTACCAAGGCTTAATGTAAGGGTGAGCTTAGCTTGGAGTAAAATATTACTTGGCTAAACATGGTTGATATTGAGTTAGACATAGATAAGTTCTTAGTTAGCTAATAATCATAAATTTTAATTTTTAACTAGGATGTTAATTAATAAACAAGTTAAATCTTGCTTTTTTAAATTGATGATTCTTATTTTAAATTTTTTTATTTTTTATTTTTTATTTGACCAAAATGCAAATCAACAGATAACTCAATTATCTTTTAAAATTGATGATTCTAATTTTATAATTATATTTATATTTATATCACCAACAATTCAAATGTGACTAAATAATTAGAGGATAAATGTGAAATAATACGTTGGAGGTTTACGTGGGACACAGACTAGTTATTGAAGAGAATACTATCATACCAAGAACTAACAAATGAATACTTCTAGAACCTTACTTTTTGACTATATAACCTTGGCTTCTCTTTTGATTCACTTTGTTAGGTAATTTTTTTTTGATACAAAAGTGGTCATTCATTAAGTAGATGTCCATCCAATATAATATTTACATTTATTTTATATAAGTGAACATGTGTTGTACCATCTTATTGTATATTGAATTATATTCATAAATTGTTAGATAATTCATCTCATTAAGCATAATTTTTAATGCTATTTTTAAATCTCACAGAACCTAGATATTTGGAGAATAATCTTCGGTAATTGATTCCAAAATACAAGTCAATATATGGAGATAAACCTAAAATTTTCAAGAATATCTAGATCCTTGTCAATATAGTTAAATCAAGTATTTAAAAGCATAATAATATTTTTTTAGGACATTTGAGGGCCTAAATGTCTTCCATATTTCATGAGCATTTAATCAAAACAACCATCACAATAAGAATAACCTAACAAATGATAGACCAAAGGAGATGAATTCAATGTCTAATAATAGCTTAGTTTCTAAGTAAAATTGACAAAATAAATATTTGTAAAATATATACATAGGTTATATTTCGACATATTTAGAGAGAAAAATTATTGGATTGCCACAATTCATTATCGATTATTGGAAAATGTCATTGTATACCGTCATACATCATTTGATGTTTATATCAATTGGCTTCAAAGCCTAACATTGATCAACATTGATGTGTGTTGTTAACCAACAATCATCCCTATAGAAAACATAAATTAACTCTCATATAGATGACATATTGGATGAGGCGGTATTGCAAAAAATTAAAAGTTTCAAGCCTATTATAGTTTAGGTGAAGTTAGGCTTAGATTGAATTGGCTAAGTCATAATTGACACATTTGATACTAGCTTAGCTAGAGTAATTTGATGTTTCCATAATCAAAAATATAGTGGGATTTATTGTAATAGGGTTGATCAAGCAGTATATGCACAATTTAATTTAATCTTGGGTTCCTCTCACCAAAGAAAGTGTGTTTGCTACGTAATCATATTAAGGCCAAACAAGCCTAGAGAGAACTAGATTTGCTTAATGCCCAAGTGAATAAAATTAGATAAATTTAAGAGGGGTATGAGTTTGATCAAAAGTGATATCAACATGTATATTCTTTGAATAATTATTGATTTTATGGCATGAATGACAAACATTATTGATGATATTATATATGTGATTAAATTTAATATTTAAAAAACCTATTTCATATATATCCTTTAGGTAGAGTTCCCAAATAAGATTATGAATAAATCAAGATTTTAATAACTACTTCATAAATATTAAAACTAATTATTTTTTCTAAAATCTTTGGAGTCACTTATGATGCCTTTTGAGTAAGAGTAGATGAAGTAATAACATAGGGAAAATATCTTGTAGTGTTTATAAAAATTGATTGAAGTAAGCCAAAAATACTATACACATGATAGACTTTTCTACCACAAATTTACTCCATAGATACTGGAGACAATGTCCGATCTATAGGAAAATAACATATGGGCTCCAAAAATTTTCCACTGACCTCTCGATGAGGATAGTACGAATTAAACATCGATTAAATTTTCAGAAGGAAGATGAAATAGTATATAAGACACTACCCATAGATTTCTCCCTCATTTTGTGAGGACTTTAGATCTGGTTCCAGGTTTCCAATAAGCTCAAGAACCTATAGTTATTTATCCCCCCCCCCCCCCAATGCTAAGAAAGAACTTTTGATTAAGGCTAGTCATTAGATCACTAAATGCATTGCATATAGTAGCAGCATATGGAGTTTAAAATTATGCTTATGAAATTCATCATATTAACTTAAAGCAGATGGTTTGGGGGAATGATGATGCGCCCAATCAAGATCCCATGATTCCATCATCCTGAGCTATTGTGATCCCTAGTCTACTTAGTCAGAGGAGGTAGTCGATCCAAGCTGACGAAAGGATCCTTGTCAGCAGCCATGGGTTACGTCATCCAAGTGAACCTTGTAGACCTGGGGTGGTGTTTATCTAAGGAGACACTCTTAAGTCCACCTTAGCTAACATAGGAATTTTTGCTCTATCAGGTGCACCCTATGGTTCACATCTCAATGGGCAGAGCCATTGGGGAACATATGGGCTATAGTCATGATCATAATATAATTGTGTCATTTGGCGGCAGCCACCCGATCAAAGGACTCTAGTCTTAACCGCATCAAATGTAAAACCTACGGACCAAACTACAAATAGAGGACACAGGGCCATGTCCTTACTGGCATGAGATTGTTTGAGAGTGAACATAGTAGAACACTTGATTTGACTTTGGCTCCTTTGTGAGCTAGAATTTTTTTAATTTGTCACCTTCAATAGATAATTATGGAAGATGGGTTAAGTGGAGTTTGCTTTAAATTTTGTTAGATTGAATTTCATTTAGTAATTTTGAGCTTAGTAACTTATTAGATTTTTATATTTAATTCAGTTTAATTTAACTTTAGAATATTAAATATATTTTTGATGGTAATATCCCCTCCGGTTGCAATTTCCATTCAACACAGCCATCATCGAGGTATATATGTATGCTTAATCATTTGGTTTATTATTCTAGATCCTATCAACTCTATTAATTTAATAATAGAGGATCAGATCTAGATCTATATTTTAAGAATTTTGAATTTGAGAATATTGATATAAATATCAGAGATATTTTGATAATAATGACCCCTCCAGTTTATATTTTAATCAACTTATTCATTGGGGTAGATGTATTATTTTGCTATTTTAGATCCTTTCAACTCTATTAATTTAATAAAAGAGGATCAGATCTAATGTCATATGACAAAATTTGCTTCTTAGATATTTTAATAAGTTGAGATTTTTATAATATTATTATTTGATTTTTAGGTTTTGTTAACCCGGATCGAGTCCTAAGACCAAACTGGGAATCAACCTACGTAGCATCCTCAGACACTAAGTTTAAGCATTCAACGTAGTTTCGGAGCCCATGCGGGTGTATTAAGAATACATATACACTTTTGAAGCATTGAATTTAAATTTTAATCATACTTCATGATTTGTGCAAAGCTCATCCCATTAGTTTATTCACATGCATCTCAATACTATAAATTTGAATGCATTGATTGCCTCATGTTGCATATACTCTTTATTTCATTGAAAACTTTGATTATTTGCACACATTTAGAGATGATGAATTAAATCATATGCTTACTTCATAATGCATGCAAGAGTTCAATTGAAGCCTTAATTAACATCTTCTGTTCTCGCACTTTTGCACAAATATTTGGTTGTTAGTTGAATCTTTATAGTTCTAGCGAAGGATCATTCTCATGTTTATGTATGAGACTTCAAATGTACTATAAGTTCTCTTTTTTTGTTCTTTTAATTCACTTGTTAAATCATATGTTCATTTGATTGTTCATTAGAAGACAATGTTTATGCTTGCTGGCATGCATCTAAGCTTTGTTGTGGATTCTTTAGGGATTTATTTTGAAAACCCCTCTCATTTAATAGCTAGCATTCAATTGTATTACAGATTCATTGTATCTCTATTCAACATTTAAGTGCAAGAAGTGGCGGAGCAAATATTCTCCAAAGAGTTGCTTTCATATTCATGGATAGCCATTGGAAACATGTGAGCTTATTTGAAGGTCCCTTGTGAATTATATTTAGAGTTTTATTTTGGCTTGGAAGCAAGCATCTCATTACATTTCAAATTTTATGTGCATCAATTTTATGTTTAAAGAGCAAAATATGACAATCTGAATATTCTTTGAAAGATTATATTTACCGATGGATTCATTATGTGTTTCGTGAAAGCTTTCTCTAAACTTTGTTCTTGTTAAGAGACAAGTCTTTAAATCCATTAAAAGTTCTAATTATAATCTTCAATAAATCATTGAGTCTCTATAAATTTATTCTTATTTAAAGAGTTTTAGAGTTTTGTAAGTAAGTTTAATTTTGATTTTTTTTCTTTATCTAAGTTTAGTTTAAGCTTATTAATGCTTTTGTTTGACCCTGTTTAAGTCTCCTATCAGTCTAAATTTTGGCAGCCTCCCGGCATTATCCCCGTGTAGGGGGTTGCTTCTGGAGTCTGGGCCTACTCATCATGCTACAAAGAGTACATATGAGTGGTATAAATCATGACATAAGTCTTAATTTTCCCTACCATGCTATAAAGAGCGTGTATAGGTTACCTGCATAAAAGAAATCACATATTTTTGTTGCATCCCGAGTGTCGCCAAAGAGTTTTCCCAGTCATGCTACAAAGAGCACGTACAAGTTCCACTCACCACGTCAAATGTGTCGCATACTTAGGATAAGCTTTTCAAGCATGCTAACTGCCCAAAGAATTTCCTTGTACTTCTTTCTGGCCTGATGACCTCTCACATGAGCCTGAATCTTGACAACACTTTGACGAAATGTTAGGAAATCTTTTGACCTTTCCAACCTCTATATTTCTTCTGAATTGATAGAAATTCTTTATCAAACCTCTGACCGGGATAACAGTAAAGTGTTCTTTAGATCTTGGTTGATGAAGCGAGGCTATGTATTTCTTTTGATGTCATTCCTTCTTGCCTCTTTCTAAAAGAACAAGCATGAAAAGTAGGTACCCATATGAGATAAACCCTATCATTCTCTTTCACATCACTGTCTAGGCTAAGATTAATCTTGATTTCTAGTTTGGAGGCAGTGTCAAAAAGAGTAGCAGTGAAGCCCTTAAAAGATTTCTTGGCATCAATTAGAGCACTCAAACCAACCCTAAGCCTTGCAATCTCCTCTATAATGTTTTCTTTGTCATGCAACTCCAAAGAATATCTATAACAAGCCTCTACATGATACTATGCTTACTTCAACTGCACATGAGAGATCCATGTCCGCTCAAAATGGTTACTTAGAGGAGGACCAGCTAGCACATTTTTTGAATCCATGATAACCTTCTTGAGGAAGCATTCTTGCCTATGTAAGCATCAACTTCTCGAGCATCCCCTCGCATTCTGCAAACAAATCGATCATGGCACCACCCGATCCAATTATAGCGCCAGGGGCTTTCTTTTTTCTTCTCATCGTTGCTTTTGAACTGTCGTCTCTCAATGAACCGATATTGAATGGAGTTTGGCGGTACCACTAGAGGAAAAGACAACCGTGACAACAGAATGAATCGTCACTTTTGCTTGGCATCGCCATCTTTCTCTCTGTTGTTGCTGTCTGTACTACCAATGATTCCCATGTTAATTTCTCAGCTCTTACCCTTTTTCAGGTTCATCCGGGTACCCCTCTTTCTACTATTGCCCACCTATCATGACATGAACTGGCTTGCCACTGTGAGGTCGATCGTAAGAGAGAAAAGAAAAGGTTGCTTCGGCTGAGAGTTTGAATGGGAGAGCTGGACGGTCAGGAGAAAATCAGGCTTAGACTTTGGCTGGAGGGAAGGAAAAAATGGATCGTCTAGGCTTTCACTTGCATGTGGAGTCACGAGAGAGAGAATGAGAGGTAGATTGTTGGCTAGACAACACGAAGAGATCGTGAGGGAGGGAAGGTGTTCTTGCTTTTGCGATCCTTGGAACCCCCGAGAGAGGGAGGTTTCACTCCATTTTTTGTTTGTTTAGTTTGTAGCAGGGATAGGATAAGGTATGGGAGGGATGATGTGGTGGCTTATTATTGACTGAATCAGAGGTGGAGGTGTAAGGATGGGCATCTATGAGTTAAGAAGCATTGATTGAGTGAAATTGAGAGATAATTGGATAGATTCTATCTCAAAATTTGTGTTAATTTTTGACAAAATTTTATGCATGATAACATTAGTCAAATTGGATGTCCATCTTAAGTAATTTAAATATTCCTGATGCAATGGCATAGTCTGTTTCATGATCAGAGGCCATTTGGTTCAAGTTGGCACCGAATCAGGTCATTTTAGTTCAAAAATGTGCATTATCGCTTTCAACCATTTGATGTTCGTGCTGACTCAAATGAATTTAGTGTGAACAGTCTCATTTGATATGTTTTAATATTTTCAATGCTAATGATATGATCAATTTTGTGAACAAAGGTCGTCTAGGCATCACGCAGCCTCCCGACCTCGATATGCGCATAGTTGCTTTGATGAATTTTCTTCTTGATCAGTTGATCGTCTGATTGTGCAATATTTATATTTCAATCAATTTCAATGTTCTAAATGCAATGGCATAGTCTGTTCATCGATTGGAGGTCATTTTGATTGATTTTTGATGACGTCGAGTGTATTTCAGCTTCAATTTATGCACTGTCACATCCGAAGTCCATCAAATTTGTCTTGTGAGCTTGACTCGACTAATGTAGCATGCATGAAGGTCAATAAATGCCCCCTAATAAATGTGATTCATGCATGGAGCGACTTATGTTTGTTGAAAATTGATTGACCCTTTGGGCTGGCCATGGATCTTGAATAACTTGAGTTTCGATTTCAATAGCTTATGGAGCTTTGATGGAATATGTCATTAGTATAATGCATTATATTTGGATGACATAATTGACATGATTGACTGATTTGTCTTGTTTGACTTGTTGGATGGATAAGTGCTTCTTCCACCATCTACTCTCTATTTCAATGAGTTTGCTGAAGATCTCTTTCTTTTGTGTTTTTAAAGATTTGGATTTTCTCGACCCTAACTTCATGCTTGATTAGGTTGGATGGAGGAATTGGTTTGTTTACTTTGAGATTTAGAATTCCTTTTGTCATACCTTTAAGAGTTGATGAATTATTGACCAGATTTGTCCATATTGACTTGTCAGGAAATGCATATATTTTAGTCCTTTGCTTACTGCTTTGATGGACTTGTTGAAGGGTGCATACAGATGACCCAGCCTTTTGGCTTATATTAGGTCTATAATGTTGAGTTATAAGTCTAGTAATGTTTGTTTTAACAAACTAAATAATCATGGAATTCCTTTAGTTCAGTCATCGACTTTGTATGAACTATGAAATTACTTTCTCAGTCCTATACTTTCGCTTTGACGGACTTGATGAGAAATTGGCTTTGATCTGTGCTTTCTTCTTGATCAGATCCTTTGAAAAGAGATTAAAATATCACCTTGCAAGAAAAATAGATATTTATATGAGTAGCTCTGAATTGAGAGTTTTCTCAGATTGCTTGGTCCATCGATTAACTAGAAAGACCTCTTGGATTCTAGCTGCTTGTAATCACTAAGATGAATTTAGTTTGAGATTAAACAACTATCATCATTAAATTGACGAGCATGGGGATCTTTCACTACCTTTTCTTATGACTTGTTGAGTGAGGAGAGCGTTAATGACTCAGCCATTTGTGGGCTTGTTGAGTGTGACCTTTAGAAACTACTCGAGTCTTCGACTTAGGCTGTGATGGATTGGTGGTTTGGTCATCATACTAAAGAATGGGGGCTCTTTCTCTGTGGCATTTTCTTATCATTTGTTGAGTGAGAAGAGCATCAACAACTCGGCCATTTATGGGCTTATTGAGTTTGACCTTTAGAACCCATTTGTGTCCTAGACTTGAATGTGTAGAGGTTGATGCTTTTCCAACTTAGTTGATTGAGCTTCCGAAATTGGGAGTTGTTCTAACTTGATTTTTGAAATTTGATGAATTTTGAAGAGAAATTTTTAAGATTTAAGGTTGTCTTTTTGTGCATTAACATAGGTTCTTTTTGCTCTTGCAAGAGCATACAATTTTAACAATAATAGTTATAGATATATTCAAGAATCTCAGCATAAAGTTTGATGTCAACCTGAATATATACACAAGAAGACCTTCTTCACAGAATAGGATTGAACAATTTTGACCATAAAAAATGCCCCCTATCTAACATGGGGGCTTTTACAATAATTGTTGAGAGAATTTGAAATATATTTGGTCCTATGCTTTGTTCTCTCATACTTTTTGAAGACTTCCTCTTGAGAGTTTGAAATTTATATTTTTTTTTCTTATCTTGGCTTTGTGCCTTAGTGGACTTGATGGAGTTGTTGACTTGTTGACAAGATAAGAATATCTTTGATCTATGCTTTGTGCTTTGATAGACTTGTTGAAGATTCAATCTTAAAGATTCATATCTTGTATTTTCTTCTATCCTGGCTTTATGCCTTGATGGACTTAACGGATGAAAATCTTGGATTATCTTGAAGACTTGTCTGGTGATACAAAATTACCTTCTTCCCAAGCTTTCTGCTTTTTTGGGCTTATAGAAGGATGTTTGCCGGTGGCCTAGCCCTTAGAGCTTGTGTTGGGTCAATGGATAAGAGTCATCAATCCTATGTTTTGCGTGTAACAGACATATTGATGACATGACTCCCTCAATTTAGCCTTTAACTTTGTATGAAAATTGGGATGACTTCTTTGGTCCTTTGCTTTCTACATGGTTGGACTTACTGAAGAAAAGTATCATCTAGCCTTTGCTTTCTTCTTTAAAAAACTTGTTGAAGGAGTTGAGAATCAAATTTAATACTGATGCCAAACTCAGCTTAGTGCCTTCTTGAGTAAGGATATTTTTGTTGGATTTTGAAAATGACATTATGACCATTGAAGATGATCTCCCAGTCTAGGCCACTTGAACTCACCAAATTAGAGAGATTTGGAGATTTAGGTGCTCTTGTCTTTGAACTAACGAAGTAGGAGGATCCCTTACTATGGCCTTTGTGGGATGTTGAGTAAGCAAACTTGTCAGCATCTCGATCATATTTGGGCATGTTGAGTCTAACCTTATGCACCCACTTGAGTCTTGGACTTGAGTAACTGATGGAGGATTTTATCATCGGGCTATTGAGATGGGGGATCTCTTACTACAGTCTTTATGGCGTGTTGAGAAAGCAGCCTTGTCAACAACTTAGCCATATTTGGGCTTATTGAGTCTGACCTTATGCACCAACTCAAGCCCTAAATTTGATGTATGCATGGATGATGTGTCTCAAACTTGATTTGTTAAAGTTTGTAGAGTTGGAAATTTCTCTTTTGGTCAGTAAGACTTTGAAACTTGTAAATTTTGAATACATAATTAGAACATGTATATGGGGATCTCAGCCTTAGGCATGATGTCAACCCAAATATAAAAGGAGGCCTCCTGTTTATAGATGAAAGCCTAACATTAAGCTATAAAATTTAAAAAATGCTCCCTATCTGAGAGGGGGATGTTTGCTTTATTTCAGAAATACATTCTTATATCACAAGAGAATTTCCATGTAAAACTTACAAAATATTTAAGTATGATATTCATTTAATTATACTTTCATGTATGAAACGTCTTTAGATATAGACGATTGATTGGCAACATTGATTTTTCACCTTTGAAATCAATAAACAGGTGGGCTCCTCCCTGATATACCTTCTCAATGATAAAGGGTTCTTCTCAAATAGGCTCAAATTTATCAACAATTTTATAATGAGGAATAAATGGTCTTCTTAGCACTAGAACCAATTCCCCTTCTTGAAAAGCTTGAGAACATACTATATGATCGAATGCTTTCGACATCCTCACTTAGTAGACTTCAAAAATTTGCTGAACTTGAAGCCTAATTTTGTCAAGCGCATCAAGCTCTTCCATCCGTAGATAGCCATTCTCATCTTGGGTAAGATAGTGTTGAATGGCTACTCGGAGTAAAGGTAGTTCAACTTTGAGTGGTAGAATTGCTTCAGCCTCAAACACTAATGCATAAGGAGTGAAATTTATGGGTGTCTTGTAAGTGGTGCGATAAGCCTAGAATGCTTCCACGAGTTTGGTATGCCAATCCCTTTTATTTCTGATGAGGATCTTTCTAAGAAACTTGACTAGTGTTTTGTTGAAAGCCTCAGCCAAACCATTTATTCTTGGATTATAAATCAACGAGTATCGTTAGTCAATCTTATGTCGATCGGTAAACTTATAGATTTTAGTGCTCTTGAAGGCTGGACTATTATCAGAGATAATTCAGTGTGGCACACCAAATCTATAGACAATATTGTGGGTGAAGAAGTTCATCACATGCTCGACTGAGACATCCTTGAATGGGGTGGCTTTAACCCACTTGGAGAAATAATCACTAGCTGCTAGAATGAAGCGATGGACAACTGATGATGACGGATCAATTAATAATTACATCCATTCCCTAGCACTCAAATAGCCAAGATGTTATTGTTGGGTGCAACAGATTTGGAGGTTGATGAATGATGTTGCCATAGTCCTGACATTCATGGCATCTCTTAGCAAGATCGATACAATCTTTTACCATAGAGGACCAGTAGTATCCCATTTTTTTTATTTTGAAACCCATTTTGGGATCTGATTGGTATATGCCACATAGTCCTTTATGGATCTCATCAATCACTTTGTTGGCTTCTTCTATTCCCGAGCATCGTAGCCACATCTGCTCAAATGATCTGCAATGAGAGGGTATTGCCAACATAAGCATATAGTCAAAGCCTTTTCTCGAGTTGTGTAGCCATCGACTTATTGTTTGGCAGTTTGCCTTCCTTAAATTAGTCGACGAAGGGTTGTCTCCAACCTTCCTTCTCTTCTACAGTAAGGATTGTATTCCATGGCTTTTGTGCTTTATCAGATTGAGGTCTTTTCTCCTAAATAGTCTGAGGCTAGTCGTGTTACCTTTTAGAGTGCTTGATAAGGGACTGTGAGGAGCAGCATGCACTACATCTTGTTAATTTGTATTTGATGACCCCACTTTCAGTGGGGATTTTTAGATTTAAATTTGCTGCCTCTAGGACTCGACGAGTATAAATGATAATTAACACATTATCATCATCATCCATACTCATCATCTCTTTACCTATCTTAGCCAAGCAATTAGCTTTACTACTTGTAGCTTGAGAGACCCGAGTTATAATGATGTTTGGAATTCGATTCATAAGGTCGAGGGCTCATTAATGGTAGTGTGGTGTTTATTTTTAAGATGTGGGATACCACACAGATCTTAGGGGGTACTTATTGAAGTGATTGAGTATGACATTAAGGAATGATGCACTATCTCAAAAGATAAAAATCATCACCCTATAATGGACCTAATCACCTAATAAGGACTCCTAAGTCACGATGGGTTTGAATGTTCCAGAGATTTTTCTTACTTTACATGAAAAAGTAAAGCAGGGTTTATTTTAAGCTGGGTTCATTAAGTTACCTATGGGGGCAAGCCCTCATAGTCAATTACATCGTAAGAGATGAAATCTCTTGAGAATACTCTCAATTAAAGTAGAAATTAAGATCTCTAAAGATTTCAAGGCTAGACTATCAAAGGATTGGCTATATTTGGAAAATCAATCTGGATAGATCAAATGGAGAGACTTATTTTAGAAGCCAGAGGAAATGAGTAGAAAATGCTCATGATATTAGGAAGCCTAATGAGCATTCCAATCTATCCTATGGTTGGGTTTTATATGTTTAAAATTGAAGAGTTTTATTTTATTAAAGTTGACATTTTTGATAGAAAGTGAGGACTTATAATCTTTGGCATAAGCTGAAGTACAACCTAAATCTAAGCAAAAATGTGTATATAGTTTACCTCCATAAGAGAGAATAAACTGCCTGACTGCTAGACTTGTAATCGCCTGGAGTGGCAGCCCGCTAACTCCTCCTACATTTTAAAATCATGTGGGAAAGTCATATGAATTTGCAAGATAGTTAGGTTATTATTATTTAGAAAGAGACTAAAGTCCTTAAACTCATTCCATAAAGAGACTAGAGCATGAGTGGTATGAGTAATGACTTAATCTACAAATACAAATCTTTTCAAATTTTATTTGATTTTTGATGCTTCATTTTAACAAAGGCTTTGGGATTTAATTAAATTAGATTATTGGCTAAATCCGCAAGAAGGGGTGTTTTCCACCACAGCGGATGCCCTCACAGGTCAATCATTTCCCTAACATGCAAAGATAGAAATCCCTTATTTTCAAGAGAGAAAGAATATGCATGCATGATGCGAAGCATACAATATTCAACTAAGAGGTTACTAAATCTTTTAAATATCTTATTTAATGCCTAGGCTTTTATTGTGAGGTTATGAATTATTTAAAACTTTTATTTTGAGTTATAGCTGGGTAAAATATTTTTTTCCTAAGAGCCTAATCGCATACAGGCCATACAACAAACACCAATCATAAAAAAAAACTATGAAGATGCTTGTAATTTCTAATGCACAAGTTAAACATAATATCAAACAATTTTATAACTAGCACAAAAAATAAAAGGTCGGTGTTGTTGAGTACTTCCATATAACTCCGAAAAAGAAAGGATGAGTAGCCGAGTTCTACCCTTGTACAACCTGGTACATAAAAGAATAATTATAATTTATAAATGAATAAGTGCTATTGGTGGGAGGGGGTATCTTCATTCTTCATGCCTTCATGTCTTTATATATCTCCTCCTTTGATTTGGTTTGCTCCACTTCAAAGGCATCACATGGCCTCCCAGGATAAAGCCTTCTATCCAATGCTTATCCTTATCCCCCCATAACACTAATCCTAATCCCTAATGCAAAATAACATTAAAAATAGGAAAAGTAAATCTAACTACAACCCAAAGTAGAGGTTTACTAAACATACATACAATCCAAGTAGTTATATTTATAATTTAGGCTTAGCACCCTGCACATGGGTAACCAAGCTCACATATCCTAACTTAGATTATGCTTAAGGACTTAAGCAACTTGCAAAGAGAGCATTTCTAAATATTTTTAAGCGGCCCTTTAAGCATAATCTCTTGCATAAAATATGATTAAGCTAATCAAAACCTAACATCTAGTCTATGAAACATATACCCTAACATCCAATATAAAATATTATTTCATAAAACTAAACATACATCAAACCAAGCAATGCCCTAACATAAAGTTAGAAGTAATGACTTAATTCTAATGTGTGTGTTAAGGCCTGCATTGTATGTCTTGCTAAGCATTACAATTATATTTTCTAAGTTTGGAAAGGTTTAATTTAATAAGAAAGTTTTGAAATCCTCTCTTTAGTCGAATGGAATTGAATCATCTCCAAAACTGATTGAATTGAGGGAGTATATCCCTCAATTGAGCTAGGTAGATGAACGAGACCACTCCCATGAATTCATTAATTCACTGCCATCAAGTCATTGGAGGGCTTGCCATCAATATGAGGTGGCATGCCATGAGTGGCCGAAGCCATGTCAAGGATCTCAAGGCTTGATATGGGAAAGTGGGAGGATTTGGTTCTCCTTGCACCCATTGGGTTCGACCATAGATGGGAGAGAGTGAGCTAGACTTGGAGAGTTCACTGGTTCAATGTAAGTTCTAGGGTGCTTAGAGTGGGCTAGTGAACTCTAGGAATACCTCATTTGGTAAAAGGAGGGCTATCATAGGGAGTCCAAAGTGCATTTTACTACTTAGAGTAGGAGTCCAAGGTGGAGGCTTTGTCCATTGGGTGGTCAACTTGAGGTGAGCTTGTTTGGCTTTGGGCTAACTTGGGAGTGGCCGAAGGCTAGTTTGGGATGTACTTGGTCTGCCAATAGGGTTCCATGACTTTGTTTTGGGTGACATGAGCTTATTTGGTCAAATGGGCTCGTGTAGGCTCATGTATGGGATGGGTTGATCAATTGGCCCAAATTGGGTCAACCCAAGGCTTAGGTAGGGTTCATATGATGAGTTGGGATGTTTTGGTTCAATTAATTTGGATTGGTTTGGCCTAAGTTTGAATTTGACTCATCTGGATTCAAAAGGGTCAAATTGGTCAATGACCAATTTAACTAATTTGATCAAATTAGGTTGGGTTAGGTGTTCAGTCAAGTTCAATTGGTTGATTAAAATTGATTGTAGGCTTTGGTTTGGTTTAATTTGGAATTAATTTGGATTTTGGTCAATTTGACCTTTTAGGTCAATTTGGGCTAGGTTGGGTCAAGTTGAGCAATTGGTTAACTTGGGCTTAATCATGGCTTTGGTCAAGTTCAACAAGTGATTTGGAATGAACTTGAGCCATTGGTTGCAATCAATTTGGATTAAATCATGATTTGACTTATTTTGTCTTTTTGGGCCAATTTGGGTCAACTTAGGTCAAGTGGGCAATTAGGCATGGTTTGGCTCAATTGATGACTTAGTCATGTTCAATCATTGATTATGAAAGGGTTTGAGTCAATGGTTTCAATCAGTTTGACATATGATAAATTTTGCCTAGTTTGGGCTAAGTGTTGACTTGGTCAAAGGCTAGGTTTGACTTGGTCTGACCCAATTCAAGGTGGTTGATCACCCCATGATGATTGTTGATCATGATTGAGATTTAGATGAGCTTAATTCAATCCAATTTGGGTTGGATTATAACTTGGCTCAAAAAGGTCCTTTAGGTCACTTTGGGTCAAGTGAAGCCTAAATGGGTGAATTGGCTTGATCAATGCTTGGTTCAAGTTTAATTGAACTAACATATGGACTTAGGATTGAAATATAAATCCAATTACAATAGGTTTGGAGCTAGGTGGGTTTTGGTTTATATGATAATTTCAAGTATTAAGGGTCAATTTGGGCATGATTTGGATTGAGTTGGTTTAGGTTTGAAAATGATAGTTTATGTTTATATTTGGATCAATAATTGAAGGAATAATTGAATCATAAAGAAATCCATGAGTTTTGAGTTGATTTGTATGTCATTTAGCCAAGTTCAAGAGCTAAAATTGGGAATTTGATTTGATTTGATTTCATTTCGGTCATTTTAATTTATAATTTATTTATAATTGTAAATAAAAATGAAGATATAAATGGGCCATGAGAAAAGCACTTGAGTTTGGAGTGATTTGGAAGCAAATTTGATTAAACTTAGGATGAAGGTTGAAAGGGATAATTTGGGTTTTGATTTGGTTTGATTTATTTTTGGTCATTGGAGAGTGGGTTTCATTTATATTTATGAGTATAAATGAAGGGATGATTGATTCATAAAGAAATCAATAAAATTTGAGTTGATTTGAAGGAATTTTGGCTAAGCACATGAAGGTGGCTCATATAGCTTAGGAAGAGATTTTTGGAATTTGGAATTTGGAGTTGATAATGGATTTCAATCATTTGGAATTTAGAATTGATTTGAGATTGATTGATGATTGAGAAAATTAATTGGGTTGGGATTGATTTGGATTTGGTGAAGTTTAAGTCCATAAGATAAATCAAAGGGCCTACGGAGGGATTTGGAGTTTGAATTTGGTGATGAATTTCAATCATTAGATAGTTGGATTTTATTTTGGAATTTGGAATTTGGAATTTGAGGTTTGGTTTGAAAGAAGGAAGCAAGGATTGGGTTTGGGCTATAGGGTAGGTAAGTCTTACCTAAATCCCTAAGGCACAACTTATCTCTATGGCTAACTCTTCTAAGTCTCTAGGGTTAGGTTTAGTGTTCACCTGATCACTAGAAGTATCTTAAGACTAAGGAACTCTTAGTGCCTATAAGAATCCTAGACCTATGATGAGGAAGTTGAGAGCTCACTCTGAAAGTGAGGTCCACAATCTTCCAGTGGTGAATGGTAGTGTCCCCTAAGTTCATGATTTATTCATCAAGGGGGCCATCACTAAGTGGAGAGTCAGTAGGAACTGGGTGTGCGCTAAGAAATCTATTAGTGATAGTCCTTTCACCACATAGAGGGTACGAAAGCAATATCAAACTATAATAAAATCTTGGACAAGCTTGCCATCTGTCTGGATAATGTCAGTCGCATCATGAGATATTATAGTGGATTAAACATAGAGATCAAGTTCACCTTGTGAGAAAGCATGTAGTGTCATAGCTTTTGGGATGCAAAGATTAGAGCTAAGAAATGTTTCTCAATGGGTGGATAATTTGCTTTAGAAGGAATTAGATGACGACTGAGATAGTAGAGAGTGTTCTCTTTCCCCTCATCGTTGGCTTGGGCCAACAAAGGGCAGAGGGAGTCATCTAGTGTAGCAGTGTAGAGGATCAATGGTTTGCCCAGAATAAGGGCAACTAGAACTAGCGGTGTCATCAAGTAATGCTTGATGTCTTGAAAGGAATGCTTACACTTGTCATCCCACTTGAAGTTGGCATCCTTTTACAAGAGTTTAAAATGGCTAGCATCTCCCTAATAAGTTGGTTATGAAGCATCTTAGATACACCAACCACCTTTGGAATAATCTGAGTTGTGTTAGACTTTTAGGGGATTGCATTTCTAATATTGCTTTGATCTTCTCTGAATTGATCTCTATTCCCTAATGTCAGACAACAAACCCAAGGAACTTCCCTGAAGCTACTCTGAATGCACACTTTAGGGGAATCATTTTGAGGTTATATTGTCTTAATCGCTCAAAAAGTACTCTCAAGTCAAAGAGATGGTCTTACTTTTATTTTCTCTTTATAATACGATCATCGATGTAACATTTAACTTGATGATGAATAAGTTCATCGAAGATTCAAGTCATGGCCCACTAATAGATAGCATTTACATTTTTAAGACTAAAAGGCATGACTTTATAGCAATAAAGTCTGATCGGGTTCAAAAAAGTAGTTTCTTTCATCTTCTAGGGCTATCTTTATTTGGTTGTATCTAGATGATCCATCCATAAAGGAAAATTGCATGAGATGAGATAATGTCCACCATCAATTCTGTGATTGAGAGTAGAAATTAATCTTTGGGACATACCTTATTTAAGTCCTTAAAATCGACGCATATGAGAATTTGGCCATCCTTCTTCTTAAATGGGATGACACTGGCCAGCCAGGTAGGATATTTTTCTTCTTTGATAAAATCAGCATCGATCAGTTTCTTGACTTGAGAAATGATCTATAGTTCAATGTCTAATTTCATGTGTCTAGGAGCTTGCTTGACATGGTTAGCATTAGGAACAATTACTAGTTTTTGGATTGCTATGTCAAGAGATAAACTAGGCATCTCTTCATATCTCCATACGAAGCAGTCCTTAAACTCAGTCAACAGTCTAACTAAGTCATTAGTTACAGTTTGATTCAATAAAGAGATGTATGTCAGATGTGGATTGTCTTCAGTTGTTACATTGATTTCCTTGAGGTCGTCGATGGTTGACCTGATCTTCTCTTCGAACTCTGGTGGTGCATCTTTGACTTGAAACTCATTTGGATCATCTGAAGTTTCTAAGCACATCTCCTCATGAGAGTTAATGTGATTTGAAAAGAACATATCAGGCTCAGATGGTTGGTGATGACTAGGCAATAATCATCATCATCGACTAGACCCACTATACCAAATCTTAGACTTGGTCTTGATTAAGAATGTTTACATTTATTGTCTCATAACCTCTTGAAGTAATCTGACTTGTGTTTAGACCAATCATGTTGAATCAATCCTTTCTTTGCTAAATTTTGAACGCACAATGATTACCAATCAAAAGATAATTCTATTAGATCTTTATATTAATCATCCTCAAGTTCTACATTAACTTCCTAACTTGAGGATGATGCTCCTAGAAAGAACCTTTGAGCCTTCACATTTTGGATGACTTAGGGCTTCCTTAACAACCAAACCCTCAACTTTTTTGAGGAAAATAGGGTTAGTGATAAGGTTACCTACTGATACCTAACTATTTCATATATAGACTTGGATACATACATGCTTTGCTTTGGAGCCTGATCTTCATCACTGTCCAGCTGAAGTGTCACCTTGAAAGGAATCTGATGCTGAGAAGAGCTGACTGGTTTACTAACCATATAAGACTCATCCTCTAAACTAGATTCTAAGACTATATCGATAGCAGGTGTACTCATGGTGGCTGGGACATACCTTCTATTGGATGGCCAATAAGGAGGCTTTTCACCTTTGGGGCCGCCTCTGAACTGTCCTCTTTCTTCTGCCTAGTGGAGGTTGGGTCATCCTACCCATATGCTAATATGTAGTAATGAACTATGGGTGGAACATACTGTCGGGCTCCACTTCCTCCTTCAAGTCTATTTCTCGATCCCTTTTACTTTCTTTTTTTATTTTCTTTTTCTTTTTCATTTCCTTTTTCTCTTTCTTTTTCTTTTTCTTTATTTTTGAACTTTGGTCAAGTTTGCAAGAATAGACTTGTTGACTTTGAGGGAGGTAGTAGGCCCCATTATCATATATGTCGACCTCATGATTTGTAAATGGCTTGAGATCTCCTTCGACACTGTAGGCGATCCCACCTCTCACAAACTTCATACACTAATGTAGAGAGGATGGGATCGTGTTATTTTCATGTATCCACGTTCTCCTAAGAAAAACATTAAAGGATGTATCTGAGTCTATAATATGAAATTTAGCTTTAGTCTTCCAATCATCTATCCCCAATGGCAACACTATGGAGCCTAAAGCCCTCTCGCCTTGCTCATTGAATCCTCTCAATATCATCCTTTCTGAGCTAAGTTTGAGATGTCAATCCTTAAGTAGGCAATGGTTTTTAGACTCATAATGTTCACTTACGAATCAGGGTCAACCAACACTCTTGATAGCCTGAATCTGCTCATGTCCATTGTGATGTACCGAGGACGATTATGTCTGATCATCCCTAAAAGCAAATCTTCATCGCTAATTATAACTCTTAGGATGTCCTTCAAGCAACATCCTCCTCTTTAGTAGCGGTCAGTTGAGCTATGCATATCTCAGGATCAAGTAGGGCCTTCATTAGAGATTTCATCATCTCTTTAGATAAGTCAAGGGCATCTTATTTGCTTAGCTTAGTTGGACACTTTCTAAGGTGAGCTAGGTCACTGTAATCAACTCTGGCTTGGTCGTCCATAAGCATATCCATTGGTGGAGCATCTTGTGGAGGGGCTATCTGCTCGCTAGAACCAATGACTTGCTTACCCTTATCTTGAGGTGCTACCCTAGGAGGTAGAACTTTCCCAATGCGTAGGTTGACTTTGGTGACATCATGTGGTGGGTTGATAGAAAGTTCTACTTGTTCATCGGGTATACCTATAGCTTCTCCTATGGGACCCTCAAAATTAGATGACTCTAAGTCAATCTTAATGGGTCAACTCGATTGAATCAGAAAAGTAAAGTCTGATTTTGAATCATAAGAGAGAGGATCAGAATTATTTGTGTTATTATTATTATTTAAACTTGGAGAGCTTTCAATTGAAATGAGATCATCAAGACTATCAAAAGTAGAGAAGATATAAGTAGAATCTGCTTTCTTCATTGATTTCTTTCTAGGTCGAGGTACATGATATAAATCAAGTAAAGTAAGTGGAATGAGGGGTTTAGTGCCCTCATCTGTAGATATAATATGTCTACTAGAAGAAGAGCTGGATGACGTAATAGTAGTTGCAACGGTGGAAGGAATGCTTTAATTGGTTGGTGGTTGTGCTATTGGCCTATCCCATGAAAGTGAGGGCTACTGAGCTCCCACTTTCTTCAAGTTATCTTTGGCAACTTGCAAAACTTCTTTGATGTTGGAGGTTTGAGCTGCCTCAGGCACCTGCAATGAGAGTTTCTTAATCTTTGAAATAATTTTCTTAGATGTTCGAGATAAGGTGATATCCCAACCTTCTTTTGTCTTAAGAGGATCATATGTATCCCCAAGAATTTCCCTAATAGAACTAGATGGTTATTCTAATAAGTAATCCTTAGGGATAATTATGGAACCCGACTTGTAGTTGTGCTCAAGCCAGTCCTTGAAGGTGAAATAATCCTCTAAGACATGGCCTAATATGCGGTGGTAGGGGCAAAGTTAAGATCATCACTTTATCCACTTCCTCTAGCTTCTTATACTTGGGTTGCTGAAAATTAGGCTTCTTTAAGAGGTTCTTAAATATCTTCCTGATTACCTCCCTCTTAAATGAATAAGGCTTGTCTAGTTTATTCAAAAGAGAAGATGGGTAATAGCTACCTGGTGGTGGATATATGTACTGAGAATATGGATGAGGAGGTGGCGGTAATGGCCGTGGAGGCTATGTGTTCACCGATATGATGGCCTAAAGGAGGTGGAAGTGGAGACTGCTGAGCTTTAGGTCTCTCAAATTAAACTCTGGACAGTTGCTTCTCCTTATCAATTAACACTACTACCTCTGGCTTCTTCTCAAAAGCTTTCTGTGGCTTGGACTTGGACGACTGGTCTTGAAATGATAACTATTTGACTTCCCTTTGTGAACTAGCCACCTTGTTGATTAGTTTCTCAAAGGTTTTGATAGAAAATTCTTTGAGCATGAAAACAACTGGGCCATGAATATTCTTAAGAAGAATTTCTAATGCATGTTGTTCGGATAGCTACGGTTTGCATTTCATACTCAGGTTTTGCCACCTGAGAATATAATCAGCAAGGGACTCATTATAATTTTATTGTGCCACAATAAGGTCACCCATAATTACCCTTTGCTGAGCTCCAGCAAATCTCCTGATAAAGAGTTGCTCTAAATCAACAAATATCTTTACCAAACCATTGGGCAGTTTAGCATACCAAATGAATGAAATCCCCAAACTATTGACAAATAAGTAAAAAATAAGTGCATCGCTACCTTTGACATTGCAACAACAAGCTTTAAAGTGTGATATATGCTGTCGAGGGTCCCCACTGCCATCAAAGATCTTGAAAGAAGGTGACACAAACCCTTTGGGGTACTGAACTATGTCAAATTCCTATGGGTAGGGTCTACTCTTTGGAATGGATGAAGTACCCTAGGCTTGCACCAATGCTTCCCTCACTTGTTGTTCTACCTTTTGTTTGATGTCCTTCTCAACAGAGGTACTATCTACAGCCTTCTTATGCAGGCTTCCCTATCTTGATCCATAGGAGATGCACTCTTGGAAGGATCTAAAACATGTTGGAGCTCAAACCAATCAGCCTCCATATGAGTAGTGCAAGAACTGCCACCAACAAGTCTTTAACCTTTTTCTCCATTCTATTGACCTGGTCATCCTTCTACTTGAGCTATTAGAGGAGGTGTTAGGTTGAATGAGCGGTGTCATTCTCTTCAACCATAATACCTTCTTGATTGTGATGGTCTCTAAGAAGGGATTCTCGGGTATCGACCATATGAACTTGAGTCCTCAAATAGATCATCCTCATCATGGTTGAAGCTACCATACCCTCTTTCTGATCTTATTGATCGCTTCTAAGAATCTCTCTTTTCACCAAAGTAATTCTCTAGGATGTCATCTAAAGAATGGTCTCCTACTTTGTGGCTGACACAAACACCACCAGTGAATCGTTGTTTGTCTGACTCTATGCATCTAACACTGCCTACCGACTAGATACTCTCACTAGGAGGATCCACTTCCATGGAAATTGTTGTCATTCCCCCCTTCTTCTGCAGCTATTGGCGGCTGTGGAGGTGGTGTAATGATGATACTTTTGGGTTGCCACTCTCTTTTCTATAGTTGAAGTGAATAAGAGAGCTCGATCTCACCTCAGCTAAAGGAAAATATTGGGTGGGATCCTTAGGCCGTAGCTGGATTACCAATGGGGATATCTCTCCCCGGATGCAGATTTCTAAATTTTGGAGGGAACTATGGAAGGATGAGCTTGAATGGGTGACTGTGGATAAGGAGTGGAGCAGTGTGATGGTGATGACACCGACTACCTCTCTGTTGGAACTCTCCTCCTATGGCTGGTAGTGCCAGTCAAAACTATACTATCAGTTCAATTTGTCCTGGTGGCCCGTCAATCGGGAAAATCAATAAGGGCGGAGGTGTCCAACTATTGCATACCTCCATCTATCTCTAATGCCCACTTGGGATGCACGCCCTCTCTCCCTATGGATCACCACCGACCACGGGAATCAATCCCAAATAAATAGTGCAATCAGAGTGTCCATAAGCTCACACATGGTGTAGAACTGTCCTAAGACTAGCATAGGGTTTCCTCCTATCCCTAGTTGGTAGCTCGTAGTGAACTAGTGGTGGAGGTGATGCATCAATCCTCCAAACATATTCCTCTCCATTTAAACTAGAGAGAGGGTGGAATCTGTTACCACCCAAGAAAGGGGAGACCTCCCATGGAGAGCCCTCCTAGGTAATGTGGGATGCAGTATCAATCTCCCTGGCTACCATGATGTAGCTTGACCTTCCTATTTTTTTGCAGCATTGGGTATGAGGGAGCAAAGCAGAATGAGAGCTGGAACCTACCTCAAAGGTAGAGGAGACTATCTTGGAGGCCAAGATAGCCTTCCCCTTTAGGGTGACCAAAGAGGAGGTAGTAGCTCTCACTGGAACTATGGTGGGCAACTGACTTAACCCATGCTGAAGCAACTGCATTGATATTGTTACTGATCAGAGAGTAGTAACCACGACAGCCTTCCTCTTCAATGAGGGGAACTTGGAGTCAGACAAAATGCCAAAGTGGATAAGTGGCATCTGTCCAACCACCTTCTCCCTGATGACCGTTGTGAAGGATGTCCCCTCACAAGTAACTCAAAATCCCTCAAAATTGTAGCCAAAGTAAATAAGATGTGTGGCAGCAGTCTTGGTGAGATTGGCCTGATCTAAGGCCAGATCTACACTAGAGGGGAAGGAGAAAAAAACTTGTCAGAGACCGTGATAACTGCACTGACTGGAGGTTGAAAAGACTTGCAATGCTGAAATCACTACATTTGTTGAAACATAATTGAGTCAAACCATAGCTTTGATATTTAACTTCAAAAATTGATTTAAGATATTAACTTGGAATTTTGAACCCATGCTTAACAAATTCAAGTATGCTGAGTGGGGCTCATTAAATTAGAGATATTTAAGGAGAGTCTTTGCCATTGAATTTTGGCATTGATTTAGAACCTTCATTCAACAATTTGAGTATGTTGAATGAGGTTCATTCCATTTTAGAGAGACTTTGGAGATGTATTTATTATTTTATCCTTTGCTTTAAAATTTTTGATTTGATGTTTGGAATCTTTACTTAGCAAATTTGGATATGCTAAATGAGACTCAAGTGTAAGCTTGAAAAAAATACTTTTGAAAACATTTTTGTTTATTTGCGATGATGTGTTTTATGTGTTTAATTTGCTGAATTTGAATTGAAAATGGGATTATTAGTTAGCAAATTTAGGTATGCTAAGTAAGGCACAAATGTGTTCGATGTAATTTGATTTATTTTGAAAAATGAGATATTTACTTAACAAATTTAGGTATGTTAAGTAAGGCTCAAGTGTGTTTGATGCATTTATTTTGTTCTAAAAAATGAGGCATTTACTTAATAAATTTAGGTATGTTAAGTAAGGCTCAAGTGTGTTTGATGAGTTTGTTTTATTTTGTTTTGAAAGAGGGGAACTTATATTTAACAAATGTGGTATGTTAAATAATGTTCACTTTGTTTCAATTTTGAAAATTGGAACTCTCATTTGACAAATTTGGATATGTCAAATGGAATTCAAATGTGTTTGATTTATTTGTGATTTTAAAAAGGGAACTCTACTTAGCAAATAAGGGTATGTTAAGTAGAGTCCAACTTGTTTTGATTTTTGAAAAAGGCATTCTCATTTGACAAATTTGGGTATGTCAAATAGAATTCAAATGTGTTTTCATTTTTTTTTTTTTTGGAAAAGGGAACTCTACTTAGCAAATGTTGGTATGTTAAGTAGAGTCCAATTTGTTTTGATTTTAAAAAGGAAAATTCTCATTTGATAAATTTGGGTGTGTTAAATGGAATTCAAATGTGTTTTGATTTTATTTTTTGGGTGATTATCTTTATAAAGGGGAGTTCCACCTAACAAATTTAGGTATGTTAAATGGAATTCAATTATATTTATTGATTTTCAAAAATTGGGTTTTTAAGTGTGATTATTGCTTCTAAAAAGGTAAACTCTAACTTAGCACATGTGGAATGTGCTAAATGGAATTTCAATTTTATGTCATGATTTAATTTGGAAATAGGATCTTCAGCCAACAAACCTAGGTATGTTGAAATGGAGATATCTATTTTTAAAAATATACTTTTGAAAAAGGGATTTTTAAATTATTTAGTTTTGATTTTTGAAAGAACCTCCATGTAACAATTATAGACATTGTTAAATGGGGTTTGGTTATCTTTAAATCTTTTGAAAATTTTATGCAAATCCTTTATCATGTGAATTTTGATTAATTTTGAAAAGTGCTTTTTAAAAATAATATTTTTCAAAAGGATTTATTATAGGATGAATCTTGGCTCACCAAGAGGATGGAAAAGAGGTTCTAATAATTTTTATTACTCTCCTTTAGTTTAATTTATTTATTTATACCTATTGAGGAGCCTAATAGGGGTTTTAAGACCTTCACGGAGTGAGGTCATAAAACCTTAAGGAGATTGGCTAGCTTCGCTTAAGCATGAAATAACCTAAGTACCAATAGAAAGAAAGATAGTCTTAGGCTTATATAAAATATAAGTCCACTATCGATGCTTGGAGACAATAATTATCTACTAGAGATGGAGAGAGGAACCCTCCCTAGTGGAGTCACCAGAAAAATCTATGGTGTTTATTTTTGAGATGTGGGACACCACGCAGATCTTCGGCGGAACTTATTGAAGTGATCGAGTATGATATTAAGGAATGATGCACTATCTTATAAGATAAAAATCACCACCCTATAATAGACCTAATCACCTAATAAGGACTCTTAAGGCATGATGAGTCTTCAAATGTACCAAAGGCTTTTCCCTTACTTTACATGGAAAATTAAAGCAGGATTTATTTTATGCTGGGTTCATTAAGTTCCAAAATGGAGGCAAGCCCCCATAATTAATTACTTTCAAGGATGAAATCTCTTAAGAATACTCTCAATTAAAGTATAAATTAAGATCTCAAAAGATTTAAAGGTTAAACTATCAAAGGATTGAGTATATTTGGAAAAACAATAGAATAGATCAAATGGAGAACTTATTTTAGAAGCCAAAAGAAATGAGTAGGAAATGCTCATGATACCAAGAATCCTAGTGAGCATTCCAATCTATCATATGGTTTGGCTTTATGTGTTTGAAATTGAAGAGATTAATTTTAATAAAGTGATATTTTTATTAAAAAGCTATGACTTATAATCAAACAACACAAGATTTTGGGAATGCCTAAGAGGTGAGGATTTATGCTCCCAAAGAAACATCCACCTCAGATCCTAAATCTAGGGAGCTTTGGCATAAGCCGAAGCACCACCTAAATCTAAGTGAAAAAGAGTATATGGTTTACCTCCAAGTTGACCTCACTTTTGGAGCGAGCTTTCAACTTCTTCATCTTAGACATAGGATTCCTCTAGACACTGAGAGTTTCTTAGTCTTAAGACACCTCTAGTGATTAGGTGAACACTTAACCTAACCCTAGGACTTAGAAGAGTTAACCATAGAATATGTTATGCCTTATGGGTACTAGGAGGACTTGCCTACCCTATAGCTTGAACCTAATCCTTGCTTCCTTCTTTCAAACTAAACTTCAAATTCAAATCTCAAATCAATTCAAACTCAATTGATTTTCTCAAACCATAAATCAATTCCAAAACTCAAATCTTAAATTCCAACTCAATTGATTTTATCAAATCTTAAATCAAATCAAAAACCTTTTCTAAGCCCTTTGATTTCATCTTATGGACTTAGCTCAAATCAAATCTTAAATCAATTCCAAGTCAATTGATTTTCTCAAATCATAAATAAATTCTAAAATCCAAATCATGAATCAATTCCAAATAATTGAAACCCATGATCAATTTCAAATCAAAAATCTTTCCTATGCCTAACTCAAATCAAATCCGAATCACTCCAAACTCAAAAGATTTTCTCATAACCCATTTATATTCTCATTTATATTCCCAAATATAAATGAAATATAAATTCAAATAACCAAAACTAAATTCAAAACTCAAATCCAAATCCAACTTAAATCCAACTTATACTCTTTCAAGTCAAATCCTTGAACTTGGCCAAATCATTCTCAAAATCAATCCAAACCTTTGGATTTTTTCTTCAAACAATCTTTCCTTCAATCACATGCCCAAATATAAACATAAACTTTATTCATCATACCAAAATCAAGATAACCCAAATCAAACCAATGTTCATCCTTTGAATTTAAAATTGACAAATGAATCAAAACCCATTTGACTCCAAATCACTTACAATTGGATTTATATTTCCATCATAAGTCCATATGTGAGTTCAACCAAACTTGAATCAAGCCTTGATCAAGCCAATTGACCCACTTAGGCTCACTTGACCCAAAGTGACCTAAAGGATCTTTTTGATCCAAATTCTAATCCAACCCAAATTGGATTGAACTAAGCCCATCTAAGCCTTACATTGTGAGCAATCATCCTAGGATGATCAATCACTCAAATTAGGTCAAACCAAGTCAAACCTAGCCTTTGACCAAGTCAACATTTAGCTCAAATGAAACCCAAACTAGCCAAAATCCACCATATGCCAAATTGATTGAAACCATTGATGTAAACCAATTCATAATCAATGATTGAACTTGACCAAGCCATCAATTGAGCCAAACCAAGCTTAATTGGCCACTAGACCTAAGTTGACCCAAGTTGACCTAAAAAGTCAAAATGGGTCAAATTTTGATCTAAGCCAAATTGATTGCAACCAATGGGTCAAATTTATTCTAAATTAAATGTTGAACTTAACCAAAGTTTCATGGCCAACTATACCCAACCTAGCCCAATTGATCAATGAACCCAACTTGACCTAAAAGGTCAAATCAACTTGAAATTGAAACAAATAAAAATTAATTGAAACCAAAGCTTGCAATACATTTCAAATGATCAACCAAGTCTAAACCAACCCATGATCTAACCCAATTGGGTCAAATGGGTCAAATTGGTCAACTCGACCCATTTGACCTAAATGAACCTAAATGAACCAAAACTAAATATAAAACAAATTGAACCAAACCAATGATACCCATAGGCTCCAAATGATCATTTGAACTTGACCTAACCCATGGTTTGACCCAATTTGATAAATTGGTCAACCTAATCCAATTTGGCCCAACTTGACCTAAATGGGTCAAATTGAACCAATTCAAACCAAATGAACTCCAAATTACTTAAAATTTGGTCCAACCCATTTTTGAGTCATTCCAAATATGCCCAAATCAAAATCATGGCCAAATGACCACTTTGCCCCTTGGTTAAAGGGTATCCTATGACCAAATTCACTTAGAATTTGGTCATTTCTTTCTCAATGCCACTTGGCATCCTTCTAGTGGTCCACTTGGACACCAATGAGGGTGGTGAACATGTCCCAATAAGCTTGGGTCAACCATGACCCAGCCCAAGGCCAAACCAACCTCTCTAATGGAAATTGAGTACTTGGATCACCCAATGCACTTACCTAGCTCATGGGCACTCACTCTCCTCCACTCCTCTGCCAAAAATGACTCACATGGGATGTTAAATAGCCTAAATTGTGAACCTAATCTTACCCATTGATCAGAAATGAAAAAATTACTCTTCACCATTTGACCCAAAGAAGGGGAGATATACTCCCCCTCAATCCCACTTAAACCACAAGAACTCATTTCCATAAAGCCAAGGAGAGTGAGTCGAAGCTCCCCAACCTTTTCCAAGCCCTTCCAAGCTCCAATGATTTCTCCTTCTCAGTTTTGCTCAAATCTGAAACATGGGAGGTCCATCCCAATCCCAAGTCACTCAATTCTCCATCAAAACCAAATAAACCTTGCACACACCATCAGTGGACCTCGTCAAGCTAAACTAAGTGGTTTCCCAAGTCTCCAAGCCACGAGAAGCATCACCTTGATCAAGACCAATCACCATTGAAGGGTAGCTTGGTCAACCAAGCCATCAACTTCAAATCAAGATCAAATACCATCAACAAGGCTTCATCTCTACTAGATGATGCTACCTCCTCCGTTGGAAGCACCGGTGATAGCCTCCGGTGAGGTATGCCATTGAAATTGACCTTAGGATAAATTTTGCTTAGTCCTTTGTGAAGGAAATTGTAATCCCATCAAATATTGACCATTAGGTACATTGTTTGTGCTTCCCCAAAGGTGTGGGGTGAGTTTGACTTCCATCCAAGCTCGGATCGATCGACTATCGATGGACGGCATCCATCTCTCACCATTTTGGAGGAGACATATCACACACCATCCATTCTACATGATTGAAATGGATAGTGATTAGATCATGATAGATCTCCCTCTGATTTAAGCATAAACCATGAGATTAATCCTGGCCATCCGATCTTAGATCGTGACCGCGGAGAAAGCGATCTACCCAACTCAGTGATGTGAAAACTTAAATAACCTATTCCATTGAGCTGCGTAGAAAGCGCGCCGTGTCAGCCCCCACATGGCCCAATGGGATTAGGGGGTTAATACTGCTTAATTAATTCATTTTTAATGTTGAAACTCTCTAAAATCATAAGTAATTGTAGAAAAATCCAAAAAATGCAAACTCAGGCTCATTTTAAAGATAATTCAGAGAAGAATAATAAAAAATTTAGATTAATTAATTTTAACTAGTGATTTTAACTCAATTTAGGTTTTATTAGAAATGTAATTAGGCTAATTATGCAATTATTTCAATAATTATTTCCAAACTTCCTAAGGTTGATTAGTGGGATGACTTCTTCCTCCGATGATTTTCCGGAAATTATTGTTAGATTAATTAGGATAATTTCTTATTTCATCCATAATCACTTTCTTAATTAATTAAATGATTAATTAATTTATTAAACAGTGATAAATTCATTAATTAAGCTTGTTAATCATCATGAAACGGTGAATGGACTTAGGGAATAAGATTAATATTTCTTTTCCAATCTTTTCCCCTAAGGTTATTTCATTTGGATAAAAGCTTAATTAATTTGCAAATTAATTAATGACTCAATCACTTAATTAATTAATTCAATTAATCAAATTAAAAACCAAATCATTCCAGAACTTAATCATCTTAATCTTGGGTAGATTCTTATGTGTTTAATAACCTAAGAGATTTTAAAAGAAATTATAATCAAACTACATGTGTAGGATGGTTATGAAAGTACTTAATTAAACCATTTAGCTAAATTAATTAATAATTGTGAGCCAATTGCATTATGTCCCTTTATTTCTTAGGTGCATTACTGATTTAAATTACATGTGGTTGCATATCATATGTTGGATTATAATTATTGAATAATTATGTTAAAGTGGTATAAGTAAGAGATAATTAATGGATTTAATTCATAACTTAATCTAAGAAAATCATAAAATCAACCTAATTGTTCTAAAATTAAACTAAACCTATTCACACATGGGGGAAATGGGCTAGGACCGGAAACTCTTTTCATATTTCCTACGTCAAATCAAATTCAAAAATAAAAATCTCCTTAAAGAATTTTGATTCATTTTAAATTATATTATTTTATAGGATTGTCCTTAGGAATTAATTAGGGTGAATGAAGTCATATGCTTACATTCCTATATTTCTTTTCAAAGTATGTTCAATATTGTTCGCTATATGAAATCATGCATTCATATATTTTGAAAAATCAATTAAATAAAATATTTTCTTTTATGTCAAATTGCATGTGTTGACTGAAATTAAGAATATGAGTGGCTATTATCACTATTAAACCAAAAGTTAATTTTAAAACCTATAAATTAAATATTATGAATGAAGTGATGCTACTTATAAGTGCTTATAAGCTTGAATGTGATTATAGCATAAGATATGTTTTATGTTATTTTCTTCTCTTCTCTTAACATGGATTTGAATAGGATTTGCAAAGTGTATAATTTAGTTGTAAACAACACAACACTTGTTTAAATCTATTTCTATGCATTTATATTTTATGGCTTAAGAAGGATCTTTACATTTACATATGTAAATCATACAACCAAAAGCAAACAAAAAAATCTTTTGCATGATTTTCATCCATTTGTTTCTTTTTGTACATCTACATGTATTTAAGAAAAGAAATTTATTAGTCTAGACATCGTGGATTGTGAGGCTTTAAGTAGCGTTATGTAGGTCTTATACCTTATACCCCAGGTGTAGAAAATAATGGCACCGTACTCACTTATATCTTTTATACATGTGGATGTGCATTATGTTAATGGATGAAGAATCCCTCTTTTCTACATAATAAAGACATGCATTCATGGAATATCCAAAATTTCAAATCATAACTCTTAGCATTCATCATCAAAGTGTGCTAAAATTTGCATTGCATGTATAGGTATGCTTAGGATTATTCATATGCATGGTATACATGGTGGAAAGAAATAAATGGGTGTGTGTTATGTGGTAGTAATCCACCCTAACTAATCCTAAGATGCCATTCTCATTTAATAGGGCTATTTATAGCAAATCTAAACTTAGGATCAATGAAAACACATAATAAAACATTCATCAAAAGAGTAGTTCTCTTCTTTTTTCTTCTCTTCACAACATTTAGTAACTAAGTGTAGTTCATTCAAACCAAATCAATTCATCAACTAAAATTGATAAATCAACTAAATCACTTAAAATAAAATCATCCTCTAAATTGAACCATTCACACCTAGAAAATTCTAACCTTAAAACCTAGCTAAGACATGCCACACAAGCCTTAAATGGCACACATTAGGATAAGTCATCATTTCAAGCTCTATGTTAGGGCAGTGCATGGTTTGATGCCTAATTTTATTTTATGATGTAATGTTTTTAGATTGGATGTCAGGGTGTATGTGCATAGACTGGATGATAGGAAATCTTAGCCTAATCATGTTTTCTGCATGGGGTTGTGTTTAAGGGGTGTTGTAATAAAAATATAAATGGTTTTGCTATACAGGTTGCTTATACCCCTAAGCATAACCTAAATAAGAACAGGTGGACTTGGTTACCCATGCGTGGGGTGCTAAGTCCAAATTATTCATATAATTGCTTGGGTTGTGTGGTATGTTTAGTTAATCTTTATTTTGCAGGTTTAGTTAGATTTATCTTTTTCTTTTTGATGTAAATTTTATAATTAAGATTTAGAATGAATGTTATGGGGCAATTAAGGTGAACATTGGTTATAATACCATGTCCTATATACCATGTGAAGCCTTGGAGCAAACTGCATCCCAAGTCAAATAAAGAAAGAAAGAAATGAAGAAAGGAAGAAAAGAAGAAATGAAGAATGAAGAATGAAGACCCCCATAACATGAATTTCCTTTAATTGTAATTATTCATTTAAAATCTAGATTGTATAAAAGTAGAGCTCGGCTACCCACATTTCTTTTCAGGTTGTACAATGATACTCAACTACACCGGCCTTTGATCCTTTTGCGCTAATTTTATAAGTTGATTGATGTTTTGTTTATAATTGTGTATGTAGGATGACATGATTTTCCTAGTTCTTAATTGCTTGATGGTTGTTGAATGGCCTGGATGCGACTAGACTCTTAGGAAAAATAAATTTTCTATCCAATTAATCAACTCATAATCTCACATAAAGCTTATGAAATAAATCAAGATAATAAAAGGTTTAGCAATCCCATAGCTGAATGTTGTATGTCTCACATCATGCATAAAATCATATTACTTCACTCTTATTAATGGAGGGCTTTCACCTTTGCCAGAGAAAATGGCTTGACCTTTGAGAGCCATGGTGGAAACACACCTCCTTCTTTCTGATTTTGGCCCATAACCAATTCCTCATGCATTAGGCATATGAAATCCCATAGCTTTGTTAAATAAAAATGTCCAAAAATTAAAAGTAAAACTTAACAAAATCTATATTAGATTAAGTCATTTATTCATGCCTTTCATGATCTAGTCTCTTAGGGAGTGTGTTTAAAGACTTAGTCTTCTTTCTAAATAAATAATAGCTTAGCCATCTTGCAAAGCATAAGACTTGCCTACATGTATTTAAAATTGTAGGCGAGTTAGTTGGCAGCCACCCCTAGGCGGTTGTAAATCTAACAGTCGGGTGGTTTATTCTCTCTTATGAGGGTAAATCATATACCCATTTTTTCCTTAGATTTAGGTCGTGCTATGGCCCTCACCAAAGCTCCCTAGATTTAGGATCCGATATTGCTGTTTCCCTTTGCGGGCTACAAGCATAAATCCTCACCTCTTTGGCATTTCCATGATCTTGTGTTGTGGAATTGTAAACCCTAGATTTCTAATAAAAATTCAACTCAAATATATAATTCTCCTCAATTTCAAAAATATAAAGCCCAACCATATGATAGCTTGGAATGCTCGTTAGATTTCCTAGCATCATGATCACCCCCTACTCATCTCCCTTTGGTTTTGATAATAACTCTCTCCTCTTGATCAATCCCACTTGATTTTCCAAAAAAATAACCAGTTTGTTGATAGTCCTATCTTTAAAATCTTTGGAGACAATGATCATTTACCTTAATCGAGAGTATTCTTAAGGAATCTCATTCCTTAGGATGTAATTAACTATGGGGGCTTGCCTCCATAGGGAAACAAACTTGGTTTAAATAAACCCTGCTTTACTTTTTTATGTAAAGTAGGGGAAAGATCTCTAGTACATTCGAAGACCCATTGTCCTTAGGAGTCCTTATTAGGTGATTAAGTCTATTGTAGGATGGTGACTTCTATCTCTCAAGATAGTACATCATTCTTCTATGAGTACATCTACAGATCTACGTGGTGTCCCAACAATATTTTTCAAATCCAATTTGAAAATGAAATACCATAGATTTTTCTGGCAACTCCCTAGGATGGTTCCTCTCTCCATCTTTGGTGAATTATCATTGTCTCCAAGTATCGATAGTGGATTTCTATTTCATATGTGTTCAAGGCTATCCATCTTTTCCATTAGCACTTAGCTTATTTCATTCTTAAGCTAAGCTAGCCAGCATTCTTTAGGTTTTAGGATCTCATTCAATGTAGGTATTAAAACCTCTGTTGGGTCTCCCAATAGATGAAAATAAAATTTGACCGAAAGAAATAACTAGAAAAAATTTGCTGAATTTTCTTACCATTTCTAAAGGTAAAGTTCATTCCAAAAATAAAAAAATAAATCCTTTATAAAAATATCACTTTTCAAAGGTGATTTCCAAAAAGTTCACATAATAAAATACTTGCACAAAATTTTCATAACTCAACCTCATCTAACAATCTTCAAGATTGTTACATGTATGATCTTTTCAAAAATCAAAGTTAAAAAATCATCTTCAAAAGCACAAATGAACATCCACATTCAATATACCCAAATTTATTTAATGATGATTTGATTTCCAAATAAAATCAAAATCATCTTTCAAAAAGCACATATGAACATCCTCATTCAACATACCCAAATTTATTGAATGAAGATTTCATTTCCAAATAAAATCAAAATCATCTTTCAAAGAGCACAAATTTAAAATGAACATCCTCATTCAATATACCCAAATTTATTAGATGAAGATTTCTTTTCGAAAAATAAAATCAAAATTATCTTTCAAAAGCACGTATTTGAAAATTAACATCCTCATTCAATATACCCAAATTTATTGAATGAAGATTTCATTTCCAAATAAAATCATATCATAAATTTGAAATTCCATTTCAATATATCTCACATATGTTGAAGTTGGAATTTCTTTTCAAAAAGTACAAATTTGTGGTAAGCCTCTTCATTTAATATATCCAAATTTGTTGAATGGAGGTTTTATTTTCAAACAAAATCACACCATTTGAAATTCCACTCAACACATTCCACATGTGTTAAGTTGGAATTCCTTTCTTTTCAAAAAATAATAATCACACACAAAAAATTCATCTTAGAAAAATAAAACATGATTGACTTCCATTTTACATGCCCAAATTTGTTAAATGGAAATCTTCTTTGTAAAAATCATAAAAGTCAAAATACATTGGAATTCCATTTAACATACCCAAATTTGTCAAATGAGAGTGTTGGTTTAAAATTTCTATAGTGATCGCCTTCAAATCTGTGGAGAGAAAGAAAGGTAAGACCTATAAAAATTCATCTTTTTAAGGATGCCATGTAGATCCGCAGATGTACTTATTCAGGTGATCGAGTACGTCATCAAAGAATAGGTACTATCTCGAAAGATAGAAATCACTACCCTTTTATGGACTTAATAACCTCAATAAAGACTCCTAAGAATGATGGGTCTGCATATGTACTAGAGATTCTTCCCATACTTTACATGAAAAAGTAAAGAATTATTTATTTTAAATTGGGTTCGTTAAGTTCCCTATAGGGGCAAGTCCCCCATAATTAATTACATCCAAAGGGACGGGATCACTTAGGAAAACTCTCGATTAAGGTAAATGATCATTGTCTTTGATGATTTCAATTGGAAAGGACTATCAATCGATTGGTTTTACTTTGAAGATCAAATGGAATTGATCAAAAGAGGGAGTTATTATTGAAGCCAAAATAGGACATAAGTAGGAGATGCTCGTGATGCTAGGAAACCTAGTGAGCATCCCAAACTATCTTATAATTGGGCTTTACATTTTTGAAATTGATTTAGTTTGTTTGAGTTGCATTTTTCATTAAAAATTTAAGACTTATGATTCCTTAACATAAGATTAAGAAAATACCTAAGAGGTGAGGAATTATTCTTATGGCCTACAAAGGGGAGAAGCAACCTTAGAACCTAAATCTAGGGAGCTTCGGCGAAAGCCGAAAGCACAACCTAAATCTATGGCAAAAAATGGGTAATTAGTTTGCCTCCACAAGAGAGGACAAATCACTCGATAGCTTAGACTTACAACTGCCTAGGGGTGGCCACCAACTAACTCCTCATACGATTTAAAATATATGAAGGCAAGTCTTTATGCTCATGTCCTTAAACTCACTCCCTAAAGAGACTAAATCATGTAAAGGGACATACTTCAAATGACCTAAATCTAATGTAATTCAAATTTCATTTTTATTTTCATTTTTGGACAATTATTTTGACTCAAGATAATAGGATTCATATGACTAATGCATGAGGTATCAGATTATTGGCCAAAATCAGCGAGAAAAGAGGAGGTGAGTTTCCACCATGGCTCTCGAAGGTCAAGCCAAGTTTCTCTGGCAAAGGTGAAAGCCCTCCAATCAAGAGTGATATAAGATGCATTTATGCATGATATTACAAAAGAAATGCTCACCCAGCTAAGGGGTTAATTCTTTTATCTTGATTTTAAACCTAAGCTTTAGGTTAGGTTATGAGTTGTTTAATTTTAATTTGATTTGTTAAGTTGGGTAAAAGATTTATTTTTTTCTATAAAGAGCCTAATCCACTTCCAAGACATACATAAAGCAAGGAAGAAACTAAAAAAAGTATGCCACTTAATGCAAAAGCTAAACAAATCATTAATCAATTTATAAAGTTAATCACAAAAAGAATAAAAGGCTGTTGTGGTCGGGCACCACCGAACAAACACGAAAATATCAAATGTGGGAAGTCGAGCTCTACCCTTATACAACCCAGATTATAAATGAATTAAATTACAATTAAGCAAAGAATTCATTGTTATGGTGGGGTCTTCAAGCTTTATTTCTTTTTTCTTCTTCTTTCATCTTCTTTTCTTCATTCTTCTTTGGCTCTTTCTTTTGGATGGTTGGAAGGTGGATGCTTCAAGGATTCACATGGTGTATAAGATAGGATCTTATGACCAATGCTTATCCTAATCCCCATAACAATCATTCCAAAATCCTAATAGCATAATTTTACATGAAAAAAGAAAACTAGAAATCTAACTAACACCTACAAAACAAAAGTTAGTTAAAATAAATTACACAAATCCCAAGCATGTATATTGGACTTATCACCGCTGAGACCAAATAAAAGCATTTATATTTTATTTATGATACCTAAGACAATCCAGAAAAGAAAATAGAATTCTCTACAAAAAAACATCTATATATAGAAGTGGTGACTTAGTTGTGTGTGAAGGATTGTGTGGTATGCTTAGCTATGGCTTTAGGTTCAAATTTTCTAAGTATGAAGAACATATTCAACTTAGAGGAGGGTTTCATTTAAGTTATTTAGTTATTTTGGATTGATTTTATTTCAGATTTTAATTTGATTTAAGTGGATCCTATAATTAATTACTAAGTTATGATGAGAGGAAAAGAGAAGGAAACCTCTCTTTCCTTCCCTAACCTTAAGTAATTTCTAAAGTAGATTCACATTTTAATTTCATTTAGGTGAATGTTTTGATTATATCTTTTGATTAATCCTAAGTTTAGATAAATTCTAAACAAACCTATTCAAAAAGAAAGGCATTTTAAGATTAAATAAAATGAATCAAAATTCACATAACACACATTACTTCATTTCTTTCCCAACATATATAACATGCATATGGATGGACCCTAAACATATCTATACATACAAATGAGAGTATTAGACACACTTTATGATTCATGCTAAGTAATCCATTTAATGAAATTTAGAAGTTGAATATGCATGATTTTTATTAAGTAGAAAGGATTTTCCTTATCCAAATTTTCACATACACACATGAAAGTAAGAAAGGCATAAGTGAGTACAGCGCCATAGTTAACGAGAGGTATAAGGTACAAGACCTACTTAGGGATACTTAAAGCCTCGCAACCTCAGGGTTGTCCAGACTAATATACTATTTTCCTTAAATACAAACATATGTATAAAAGAAATGAAATGAAAAAGAAGAATGCAAAAAATTGTTTAATGGATTCATTTTTATTTATGCAACTTATATATGCAAATATAGGCAACCCTTCTTAGGTGATAGCATAGGGATGAATAGGGTATGAAATTAAGTAAGTGTTGGGTTCTTTTCAAATGAACCCTACATCTTACCAACTCCTATTCAAAACTATGCTAACATAAAAAAGAAAAGGCCTAATGCAATTTGGCTTAATATAATTTGGATCATAATTAAAAGTTAATTAAGCTAAGATGTTTAGCTTAAGTAATTTTAAAACACCCCTTCATACTTATCAATTAGGTTTTGATTTCTTTAATTGAACTTAGGCTACTAAACACCTAAGCATCTACCTAAAGTAGATTAATTAAGTTCAAGAACTTTTTAGAATTTTTAGAAATTGATTAAGGGATAATTAATGAATTAACCCTTAATTAAGAAGAGATTAAGGAGATAAAAGGGGGTTTAGTGAATAGATTAGAGGAAATGTCACAAAAAATATTTATAAACCTCCTATTCACTGGATCTGACCTTAATCAACCCTAATCATAGGTTAAAATCACTAATCATACCCTAATTATGCTTAATTTTATAAGGAGGGTGATTATAAAAACCATATGAAATTATTCAAATCAAGCCTTCAATAAATCTCAAGAAAATTAGGGGAGGCAGAAGTCATCCCCTAAAACTTACCCAAAAAATTTGGGATTAATCAAAGCTTAATTAAAAAGTAATTAGTAAAATAAAATTTCCAATAAAACCTGAATTCAGAGAAAAGCATAATTCAAAACCCATTGAAATTACTTTGAAAATGTTCTAGGTTTGATTATCTATTCATAGGATTTTATTTCACATATTTTTGATTTTTCTAGAAAGAGTTATAAATTTTAGAAGATCTCTATGTTAATTATAAATTAACTAAGCATTTTAAATAATCCCTAACTAATCCCTCACTCACGGCGTGACGTGTGGTAGCGGCAGTCAGCGTGCTTTACACATGTCACGTTGTGAGCGGATTACTTAAGTTATCAAATCTGGGATGGCTGGCGGCACACGCTTTAATACTCTATCCGATAGAAGATTGGATGGCTAGGGGATCTCCTCACATTTTAAAATGGATAAAAAGATTTCTAACATGCTAAATTATCTCAGCTGTCCATCTAAAATGCATGGATGGATGGCTGAGATCTTCCAATTTCTTCCCCTTCATCAACAGAGACCATCCAAGATCAAGGGGAAGATCCAAGCTCAATCTAGCATGGATTCCAATCAAACACAACCCACACCATCTAAAGACAGAGAGCGGCAAATCCAATGGTCAAAAATTGATGGGGTAAAAATTTATTTCACAAAGCTCCACACCACATTGAGTTTAATGGTCAAAAAATCCCATATCTCGCTGGAGGTGATCACCGGTGCTCGATTCTCTTGGAGATGCTTTGTCTGGTTGAGATGAAGCATTGCTAAGAGTATGAGCACTTGAGGTTGAGTGGATCCTCCTATGGATCACCTCCTCCTATGCTTGAGCTTATCTTTAATCCAATTCAATCCTCCCTTTCCTTTAGAACTTGGGAATCAACTTAGGTGAGCTCGACTTGGTCACCTAAGTGTGTTTGCAAAAGGAATTGCAATGGATTGAAGTGTGGAAGAAGTTGGCAACTCCTATTTTCACTATTTGAAAATTGAGAATTGGGAAATTGTTAAGAGCTCTAGGATGCTTACTATCACTCTGATGGCTCCTAAGTCTCACTAGCACTCAATCAAATTCAGGAATGATGCATTTGAGTTTGTTTAGGGGGGAGTATATCTCCCCCTTGAAGGATCGGACAGTCGCAAGCTTGTGTGCATTTTGATCCAATTGATCATATTGGGAGGGCTATTTGATTGGTTAGGAGTGGCACTTGGTTAGTTTGAGCTAAAGAGTGGATTGCCAACCTCCCATTTGCTTGAATTTGAACTACAAAGGGAGTTTGAATTTTCAATTTTTGACCGTAGGGTGCACCACTCTCCCCTAGGTCCCCTTGAGCTTTTAGGAAAGCATCAAGTAAATGTGAAGAGGGTATGCCAAATTGCCCATGGATCAAGCCAAAATGTGTTCTATGGCCTAGGGGTAAGATGGCCATTTTGCTATTTTTTCACTTTGTACATGTGGGGTATTTGGAGAAACTAGGTCTAGACAAGTTATAAGAGATTTGGAATTCATTTGATAGGGTTTGGCTCATTTTGGCCCATTTTGGCCAAAATGGGTCAACTTGGGTCAAGTTGACCAATAGGTCAAATTGGGTCAAACCAAGAGTTGGGTCAAGTGAGCCAATTGAGCTAGGTTAGGCTCAAATGTTGGCTTGTTCAAGTTCAAACATAGGTCATGAGTGAACTTAAATCAATGGTTTCAATCAATTTGGCCTATGGTGGAATTTGGCTATGTAAGGTTTGATTTTAAGTTAAGTGTTGACTTGGTCAACCCTTAGGTTTGACTTGGTTTGACCAAATTTGATTGATTGATCATCCTATGATGATTGTTGTTCATGATGAGAGGGATATATGAGTTTGGTTCAATCCAATTTGGTTAGGATCAAAATTTGGCTCATAAGGGTACTTTAGGTCACTTTGGGTCAGGTGAGCCTAAGTGGGTCAAATGGCTTGATTGAAGCTTGATTTAAAGTTGGTTGATCTTGTATATGAACATAAGATTGAAATATAAATCCATTTACAACTAGTTTGAAGTCAAATGGGTTTAGTTCATTTGACAATTTCATATTCAAAGGAAAAATATGAAAGGATTTAGGGTTTGGTTTTTGACTTGGGTTTTGATTGTTTGATTGAAGTTTGGGTTTATGTATGAGTTCATGATTGTAAGGTTTATTGAACCATGAGATAAAATCAAGGGTTTGGCTTGATTTGAAATTGATTTGGCTAAGTTAAAGATTTTGACTTGAAAGGCTTCGATTGGATTTTGAGTTAGTTTGAGTTTGATTTTTAAAATTGGTTCTGATTGTTTGAATTTATATTTCATTTATATATGTGAATATAAATGAGAGTACAAATTGATCATGAGAAATTTTCAATTATTTGACGGGGTTTAATCATGATTTGGGCTAAGTCCATTAAGAAGGATTTAAGGGATTTAGGAAAATTTTGGAGTTTAGAGTTTGAATTTTTGAATTTGGTTTGATTTATTTATATTTATATTTTATTTATATATGTGAATATAAATTAGAATATAAAATAATTATGAGAAAATCTCATGACTTTGATATGATTTGATGATGGTTTTGGCTAAGTTCATTAATGAAAAATTAATGACTTAAAGAGATTTCAAATTGGAAATTTAATTTGAGGGTTCGATTTGATTGATTTATATTTATATTTCATTTATATATGTGAATATAAATGAGAATATAAATGAGTTTTGAGGAAATCTCATGAATTTTAATTAATTTGATCATGATTTAGGTTAAATCCATTGAACAAAGTAAAGGATTTAAGTTAATTTTAAATTGGAATTTAATTTGAGGATTTGATTTGATTGATTTATATTTATATTTCATTTATATATGTGAATATAAATGAGAATATAAAAGAGTTTTGAAAAAATCTCATGAGTTTGAAATGGTTTGATCAAGTTTTAGGCTAAGTCCATTAATGGAGAATTAATGACTTAGAATTTTTAAATGAATTGATTTGGAATTTTGAGTTTAGTTTGATTGATTTGAATTTATATTTCATTTATATATATGAATATAAATGAGAATATAAATGGATTATGAAAAAATCTGAAATATTTGATTTGGCGTAGAACATAATTTTGGTTAAGTCCTTAAAAGCAAAATTAAGGACTTAGGCAAAAATTGAACTTAAACTTTTTTTATGGATTTTGATCATGGATTTTAATCATAGATTTCAATCATGGATTTCAATCATATGGAGTTTATTTAAATTTGGAGAAAATAAAATGAGATTTATTTAGAGTTTGACTTGAAAGAAGGAAAGTGAGGAATGGTTTAAGCTAAGGGTAAAAAATTTTCCTGACACCCCTAAGGCATGACTTATTCCTATGGCAACTCTTCTAAGTCTTCTAGGAAAAGGTTTGAGTGTCCACCTAATCACTAGATGTGTCTTAAGACTAAGGAACTCTTAAAGTCTAAGAGAAGTCCTAAATTTAAGATGGAGGGTTTAGAGCTCATCCTAAAAACTAGGTTAACAGAGAGTTCCATTTTTCAAAAAGAAAATTAAAAAAAAATTGAATTCTATTTAACATACCACCTTTATTAAATAGAACCCCCCCCCCCCCCTTCAAAAATCAAACATATTTGAATTTTACTTAGCATACACAAATTTGCTAAGTAAAGATCCCATTTTTCAAAATCAAAACACATTTGAACTTTATTTAGCATACACAAATTTGCTAAGTAAAGGTTCCATTTTCAAAAATCAAACACATTTGAACTTTATTTGGCATACCCAAATTTTCTAAGTAAAGATCCCTTTTTCAAAAAATCAAACACAAAAAATCAAACTTTGAACTTTACTTAGCATACACAAATTTGCTAAGTAAAGATCCCATTTTAAAAAAAATCAAAAAAAAAATCAAACACATTTAAACTTTACTTAGCCTACACAAATTTACTAAGTAAAGATCCCATTTTCAAAATCAAAATACAAAAATCAAACACATTTAAACTTTACTTAGTATGCATAAATTTGCTAAGCAAAGATCCCATTTTTCAAAATCAAAACCAAAACACATTTAGACTTTATTTAGCATACACAAATTTGCTAAGCAAAGGTTCCATTCTCAAAAATCAAAAATAAAACACATTTGAACTTTATTTAGCATACACAAATTTGCTAAGTAAAGATCCCATTTTCAAAATAAAAATGCAAAAATAAAACACATTTGAACTTTATTTAGCATACACAAATTTGCTAAGTAAAGATCCCATTTTTCAAAATCAAAACCAAAATACATTTGGACTTTATTTAGCATACACAAATTTGCTAAGTAAAGGTTCCATTTTCAAAAATCAAACACATTTGAACTTTACTTAGCATACATAAATTTTCTAAGTAAAGATCCCATTTTTCAAAATCAAAATTGAAACACATTTGGACTTTATTTAGCATACACAAATTTGCTAAGTAAAGTTTCCATTTTCAAAAATCAAAAATCAAACACATTTGATCGTTATTTAGCATACCCAAATTTGTTGAGTAAAGACCTTATTTTCAAAAATCAAAATAAAGAATCAAATATATTTGGGCTTTATTTAGCATACCCAAATTTGCTAAGTAAAGATCTCATTCACACATGATACACATCATAGGTAAACAAGCAAAAGAAGAAAATTATTTTCAAACAACTCATTTAGCATACCCAAATTTGCTAAATGAGTAATCCCAAACAAAATCAGTTGACCCTCTATTTAACATACTCAAATTTGTTAAATAAAGGGTCTCCAAACTTAAAAATAAAATTCAAATATGAACCAATGGAAGCATAAAAAAATCTCTTCAACATACACAAATTTATTGAAAGTCGATTCTAAACTCAAAATCTCTTCTCCAATTCATTCAAAATCTCTCTCTTAAATTCAATGAGCCCCACTTAACATATTCAAATTATTGAGTGTGGGTTCAAATTCTAAATCAAATTCAAAAAGTCAATAGAATACCAAAAATAGAAAATTTGATTTGAGTTTGTTTCCAACAATTGAGTTCCAGTTTAGTCTCAGTCAGCTTTTTCTCAAGTGCAGTACAATGTAAATGGATGCTCAGAAGTATGTGTTTACTCTCCCCTTTGGGATGGATTTGGCCTTAGATCGCCACCTCTCACACCTGATTTCACCATCCTGACACTTTGTCGAGGGATTCAAGGGGCCAGCTCACTTGTGAGGGCAACCTCACCACCCCAATGGAATTTGGTGACTAAGCAGAAGCCAATCATCCATGTTGAGATTCCTTCATATTCAAAATTTTCCTCACTGAAAAGGAAGGCGGTAGAGGTTCCTGTAGTAGCCACAGCTCTAGTGCTCGTACATTTAGTTGTTCCCATTACTACCCCAATATGGGCTAGTACCCACTAACTGGCTTCCTCTAAGGGGAAGACTACCCTGGCTTCAGGGATAGTCTCCCCTACCTTTGAGATAAGGTTTAGTTCTTGTACTGCTCCACCCAGCAGAACTCAGCACTGCAATAAGAGCCACAAGATCAAGCGGCATCATGTGTGCATTGCCAAGGAGATGAAAGCAGTCTCTCACATTGCAGTAGAGGAGTCACCTGGGGTAGTTTCTCCTTTGATTACACAAAACAAGTTCCATCCTCTTCCCGATCTGATGGAGAGGAAGATGTTAGGAGGATTTCAGTGTCACCTCCACTTGTAGTTCATTATGAGGCACCTAACAGAGATAGGAAGAGGTTGTATGTTGGCCTCAGGACAATTCTATGCCATATTGGCGGGGCTTATAGATGATCCAGTGCCCAATTTGATTTATGATCGATTATTTCTCATAGTGTGGGAAAAAATATCCAGCAGGAGAGGGCCAAAGAGGCCCATGTATCAGTTCATGTTACTAGCAAAGAGAGGAGAAGGTACGCCAGACAGTCAACAATATTCACCCTCATAGATTTCCCTGATCAACACGCTACCCACGTCAGTCACACTGATAGTATTCTATTGACTGGTACTACCCATCAGGAAGAGAGCTCTGATAGAGGGAGTCGTTGTCTCCATCACACCGCTCCACTCCATATTTGCCATCACCAGTATAGGTTCCATCTTCCACAGTTCCATCTAAAGCCATGAAGGCAGATCAGGGGAAAAGAAATCCCCACTGGTGATCTAGCTACAGCCAAGGGATCCCATTTACTTCAGTTGTGGTGAAGAAGGAGTGGTGACCTCGTAGCATCATAGTTGTGCCATCACCACCACCACCTCAACAAATCATGGATTTAGCAGTAGCAGAGGGAGAAGGAGATAGTTCCATTGTCCCCATCATAATAGATCCTCCCAGGAGCAGCACTCCACCCATGGCAGTTGACAGTCATGAGCATGTATTTTATAGTAAGCGTAGCCCTCAAAAAATCAATATTTTGATAGTACAGAAGGTCGATGTATCTCTATTCATGAGCATGATCCCACCACTGGTCAGCCATGAGCATTTAAGGCTACACAGTTAGACTGCTCCTTGGATGATATCGTAGCACAATATCTCATTGAGAAGAAGGAAATCCTATGGTATGACTAGTCTGACCTCGAGGAAGAGAAGGTTAGCTTTGATCCCAATGAAGATGATTTATTGGAAGACTCAGCAGAGGTGCATATGGTTGACACCAGAGGTTCCCTCCTTTGGGATCATCAGAGTTTGGAAGGTTTTGCGGTCGAATAGGACAATACAACCCATTCGACCCATCACCTCCTTCAACAACTCAAACAGAAGAATTAGCAGATTGATAGGATGGGGAAGAGACTTGATGATTTGTTAGCAACAATTCTAGCACTTCAAAATCAAGCCCCCAAAGACATCTTACCATTGACCGCCACTGAAGTTGCATGTCTTGGATAAACCTGAAGTTCACTAAGCTTGTATAAAAAAGTAGTGGATAGTACCTCTATACAAGAAAAAAAGTATGAAACTCATGAAACTCCGTTTTAAGTTTTGGTAGAAGTTTTGATGGTGGCAAATTCAATAGGCAAAGGCCAGAAGTTTTAGTGGCGGAGCATTATTTTGTCTCTTATCCTCTTAGTGGACATAGCTTTTGATTGGTATGCTGAACTCCCCAACGATTTACTGCAGACTTTTGATGAGTTGGAGCAACTCTTTGTTAAGAGATTTGTTGGAGCTCATCAAAGGGTAACTGAGGTGATCTTGTTGTGGCTCAACAACACCCCGATGAGTCCCTCATTGATTATATTCTTAGATGGCATAATTTAAGCATGAAATATGAACCACAACTGTTTGAACAATATGCTATTAAAATTCTATAAAAGAATATTCATGACCCGATTGCCTTCATTATTAAAGGTTTCACCATTAAGACATTTGAGAAGCTAATCAACAAGGCAGCTAGCCTACAAAGAGAGGCCAAATAGTTACCTTTTTAAGATCAGTCATCAAAGCTAAAGCTACAGAAAGCTTATGAAAAGAAGCCTAGCAGTATTGGACAAGGGGAAGCAACTGGCCAAGGACTAGCATGAGAGACCTCGAGCTCCACAACCTTCACTTCCACCTCCTTTACCATCGCCCTGGCTATCTTATTGACTACCACAGTAGCCTCCACGGCCTTCGTCGCCTCCTCCTCATCCATACTCTCAGTAGTGGTACACATACTCACCCCCAGGTAGCTATCATCCACTTACTCTTTTAGATAAATTAAACAAACCTTATTCATTTAAGAGGGAGGTAGTCAGGATAAATTTTAAGAACCTCTTAAAGAAACTTGATTTTTAGCTACCCGAGCCTAAAAAGTCAGAGAAAGTGGGTAGGAGTAGTGATCCTAACTTTTTCCCCTACCACCGCTTATTAGGCCATATTTTGTAGGATTTCTTATCATTTAAGGACTGGCTTGAGCATAGCTACAAGTCGGGCACTATAGTTATCCCTAAGGAATATCTAGTGGAATAACCATCCGGTTATGTTAGTGTAATCCTGGAAGATACATGTGATCCTCTTAAAATAAAAGAAGGTTGGGATATCTCTTTATCACGAACCTCTAAAAAGATTATTTATAAAATCAAGAAACTTTTCTTGCAAGTTTCTGAGGCAGCTCGAACCTCCAACATCAAGGAAGGTTCACAAGTTGCCAATGACAACTTGGGAAAAGTAGGAGCTCAGTAGCAGAACAAACCCATACTTTCCCAAGATAGCTAAGTAGCACAATCATCGACCGAGTCTAGCCTTTATTCCACCGTTGCAGCTACAACTTTAGCTAACATTTTTACTTCAGCTAGCTCTTCTTCTAGTAGACATCTTGTATTGGCAGATGAGGGAATCAAATCTATCACCCCACTTATTTTACCCAATTTTTACTATGCACCTCATTTTAAATCTAAGAAATTGAAGAATAAAGCTAGTTTGAATTACATCTGTGCCATTTCGATGGGTTATCTGATTCGCACCTTAGAAAACTCTTCAAGTGTTAATAATTATAACAACTTTGATCATCCTCTTTCTGATTCAAAAATGGACTTCCTTTTCTGAATACAATGGGATCACCTCTTGAGATAGACTTGGAATCATCTAATTTTGAGGGTCCTATAGGAGAAACTGTAGGTAGAATCTTCCATTAAACTACACAAGAGGTTAACGAAGTTAACCTCCTCAGTGGCAAGGTTCTACCTCCTAGGGTAGCACCTCAAGATAAGGGTAAGCAAGTCAAAATTCAAATACAACATAAATAGAAAAAGAAGAAAAGGAAAAAGAAAAATAAAAAGAAAAGAGAAAGGAAAGTACAAGTGAGCGAGAAAGGGACACCAAGGAAGACGTAGAGCCGCATGTTACATTCCACCCATAGTTCGTTCCACCATACGGACATATGGGTAGGATGACTTGACCTCCACCAGGCAGAGGCAGAGGAAGATACAGAGGCAAATCCAGAGGTGGAAGACCCCCTGGTTGGCCGCCAACCAATAGAGGTTATGTTCCAGTTCACAGCAGTACACCTATTCTTCACATACTTAGAATCAGAATGAGTCTCATGTGATTAGCACACGCCCAACCCCTCTTGGGTTTCTTTGGGGTGACACCTGCTAGATAGTGACAAAGACCAGGCCTCCAAGCAAAGCACGAATATATTTGAATCAGGTTTATGTAAAACTATTAGGCAGCAGTTGGGAACTTTTGCTCTAACGTTACTTTCTTCTCAAAAATTTGAAGGTTTAGTTGTTAAGGAAGCCCCTGGGTCTTCCATAAATGTCAAGCCAAAGAGGTTCTTATTGGGATCATCATCCTCATGTCTAGAAGCTGATCAAGATCTTAAGCATAATTCATATAAAGATTTAATGGAATAACCTTTTGATTGGTACTCTCCTTGTGTTCATAATCTTTCAAAGAAAGGTTTGATTCCTTATACATGGTCTTGGCACACGTCAAAGTATTTTGAGAAGCTATGGAACAACAAAGGCAAGGATGCACAATCAAGACCAGGATTAGGATTAGGTATAATGGGTCTAGTCGATGATGATGATTACTGCTTAGTTGTCACCAATCATCTAGAGTCAGATAGGTTCTTCTTAAACCACACTAACTCTTATGAGGATGTGTGTTTAGAAACTTCAGATGATCTAGATGATCTTCAAATCAAAGATGCACCTACAAAATTTGAAGAAGAAATCTATTCAACCATCGACAAGCTCAAAGAAATCAACCTCAAGATAGAAGAAGATCCATGCCCCACATACATCAGTTCTCTACTAAACGAAGAAGAAACAATGACTTAGTTAGGTATTGACTGAGTTTAAGGACTGCTTTACATGGAGCTATGAAGAGATGCCTGGATTATCTCCTGATGTATCAGTTAATAAACTAGCAATAGACCCTAACCCTTACCCCATCAAGCAAGCTCCTAGACATATGTGAATAGAAATCAAATAATTGGTCATTTTTGAAGTCAAGAAATCAATCGGTTTATCGTGGGAAGAAAATACCCTACTTAGGTTAGCCGCTAAGAAAAAAAATAGCCAAATTCACATATGTGTCAATTTCAGGGACTTAAATAAAGCATGTCCTAAGGATGAATTTCTACTTCTTATACTAGAATTAATGGTGGACATTGCCTCATCTCATGTAATATTCTCCTTTATGGATGGGTCATCTGGCTACAACCAAATCAAGATAGCCCTAGAGGATGAAAGAAACACTACTTTTCAAACCCTAATTAGAATCTATTATTATAAGGTCATGCCTTTCGACCTTAAAAATACTGGTGCTACATACCAATGCGTCATAACTTAGATCTTCAATGAACTCATTCATCATCAAGTTGAATGCTATGTTGATGATCTAGTAGTCAAAAGTAAAGAAAAGGAAGACCATCACTTAATTTGAAAGTTTTCAAATAAGATAATTCAACCTCAAAATGAACCCCTCAAGGGCATTCAAGTAGCTGTGGAAGTTCCTTGGGTTTTGTTGTATGATATTGGGGAATAGAGATAGACCTAAAAGATCAAAGTTATCTTAGAAATACTACCCCCTAAAAGTTTAACCCAACTCACATCATTCCAATGACTTGGCATATCTAAGGCACTTTATCTCCAATCTATCGAGAAGATGCAAGCCATTTCCAGCACTTGTCAAAAAGGATGATATGTTCAAGTGGGATGACAAGTTCTTGCATGCTTTTGAAGACATCGAACAATATTTGGTGAAGCTGCCAATTCTAGCAGCCCCTATCTCGGGCAAGCCACTTATCCTCTACACTACTGCATTGGAAAACTCGTTTAGCGCTTTGTTGTCCCAAACAAATAATGAAGGGAAGGAGAATCCTCTCTACTATCTCAGCCATTGTCTGATCCCTGCTGAAGAGAACTACCCACCTATTGAGAAACATTGTCTAGCTTTAATCTTTGCATCCCAAAAGCAATGATAGTATATGCTTTCTCATAAGGTGAACTTGGTTTTAAGAATCAATCTACTACAGTATCTCATGACACGGCAGACGTTATTCGGATGGTTGGCACATTGGTCCATGATTCTCTCACAGTTCGATATTACATTCATACCCCTATGTGCTATGAAAGGACAAACACTAGTAGATTTCTTAGCAACACACCCACTTCCTACTGATTCTCTGCTTAGTGATGACCTCCCTGATGAACAAATCATGAACTTAGGGGGACACTAGAATTCATCACTGGGAGATGCATTTTGATGGTGCGGCTTTCTTTGAAAAAGTAGAAGAATCACGATCTACTCTTCCAGGAAAGGGAGGGGTAGGAATTATCATTTTAACTTTAGATCGCAATGTGATTAGATTCTCATACTATCTCTCCAATCCATGCACCAACAATGAAGGTGAGTATAAGACTTTGATTGCTAGTCTGGAGTTAGCTATTATAGTATGTTAAAAGCATCAACATCTATGGGGATTCTGAACTAATCATCAACCAGATTGCTGGGTCCTATAAGGTTCTAAAACCTAAGCTTCATCACAACCATGAGTACACCATGAAGCTTTTGGCCCAAATCCCTGAGGTAACCATCTACAAGGTTCCTTGAGGAGAGAACACAGTAGCAGATGCTTTGGCCAAACTCACTAAGTAATTGGCATGTCTGGAAGATGAGACCATTCCAGTAAGGGTCCAAAATAGACAAGTCTTATCCCTTATTGATGCTAAACTCACCGAGAGATTCTCTCTTGAAGGGGAGGTTATCATTGCTAATAAAGATAAGAAGCTGGATTGGAGGCAACCATTCATAGATTACTTGAACATAGGTAAAATGCCTCAAGAGAAATCACAAGCCCATCAAATAAAACAGAGAGCTCTCTCTTATGCTCTCATGGATGGCACCTTGTACAGATGATCTTTCGATCAAATGTGGCTATGCTATTTAGACAAACACAAAGCCCATGAGATTATGATCGAGGTAAATTCAGGTCTATGCGGAATGCATCAATCTGATGTGAAGATGAAAGCGAAGATCAAGAGACTAGATACCACTCTTCGGCGATGATAATCGCATGGATGTAGGGAGATGCCACCGATCAAGTACATGGTGTGGTTTACACCAACAACCCAATATTCTACTAGGTCTCATGGCCATTTGAGTTGGGGTAACATAGTGGGTCCTATCGATCCTCTTTCCAAGGGTCATCGATTCATCCTAGCTACCATCTACTTTTTCAAGGGTGGAGGCAATCCCACTTAGAGGTCACAACTCGATGTACCCAATTTTTCGTGAGCCATATCATATAGATTCGAGGTGCCTGATGAATTATATCTAACAAGATGCATTCAAGAGCACTACAACTTTAGAGATATAATATAGATGGGAGATACTCCACCATCTACTATCCTATGGCAAATGGCCAGATATTCAACAAGACCCTCATCCGCTACTAAAGAAGACACTGATGATAATAAGTGTGGCTTGAGCATAGTTCCTTATGGCAGCACACATACGTAACTCTAACCCAATCTACCCCATTCTCCTTAGTGTATGGGTCTAAAGTTATTCTACCCTTGAAAGTATAAATCACATCACTAAGGATAACAATGGGTAGTAAAATGACTACAAAGTAGAACGCTATGTTACAGTTAGAAGAGCTCAAAGCTTTGGAGGAGAGACACCTACGGGCATGCCAGAACTCTGAGTTGTACAAAGTCAAGATGATTCAAGCTCACAACAAGCTAGTTCGCCTTAGAACTTTTCAACTAGGAGAGCTTCTTTTAGTTCTAAGGAGAATAATTATTACCTGTCGAAAGATGGGAGGCATGTTTGAACCCACTTGGCCTACCAAGGAGGATCTTATCAACTTATTGATTATAAAGGGGAACACTCGATGCTTCCAATTAAGGGCTCTATTTGAAGAAATAATACCCATAAAATCATGTTTAAAAATAGTTCTCTTCAAAATTTTCATTCCAATTCATCAAAATATTCTCTTCATTCGAAGCGTTGTTTGCTTGTTTGCGAATCCTCCATGACATGTTTAGTGTAGGTATAAGAGAACCCAAGAGGCATTCTATCCCTCTTTCACAACATAAACACCAATCAAACATGATTCCTAGACACTACTAGAGTAAGTGTAAGAGAACACAAGAGGCATCCTATTTCACTAGCATAACTAAGTTAGGTGTGAGAAAATCCAAGCGGCATCCTTTTTTGGTGGAATCACAACTGCCATTAGTGGCACCATTTCATGAACTTTTAAGCTTATTTTAGGATAGGTGTGAGAGAACCCAAGTGGTATCCTATCCTCTTCAAACATAAACACAAACAAAAACACATATATTTTATTTTGGGCTATTTTAATATGGGAGCAAGCCCCCTGTGACACTCACTCATTAGCTACTCGAGGTCAGGCTGACATGCTACCTTGCTTGTGTGTCACCCCAGTGGTTATTTTTTTGATGGATGTGAGTCCCCATGCTTTCTTCTTTACTTGACCATTGCAAACTATTGAGCACCTTGTTAGTTTGGTCAGAATTACTACGCAGCTAGTAAGCTACCTCACGTTGACTTTGTTTAAGAGGATGTAAGCCGATACACTTTCTTCTTGAACTAGCCATCATGCACCAACTAGGTTTTGAGGTTTAGGATAAGTCCCCAGCAGCTCCTTTCCTCTTGACTACTCTTGAGTTGATACAAGTCTCCCAAAGAACATTCACCCAAGAGTCAAAGTGAGTACATGTCGAGAAGATAGACTATCCCTGACTAGTTTCATTGTAGGAGGATGTGAGTCTCATGCTTTCTTCCAGGATTGTTGCAAACATGCACTTTAGGTTGGTTGATGTTCGCTCGATAGTAACACACCCTAAGTGGATACACCACTCAAGATATGAGTCCTGTCCTTGAGTTACCACCAATACCCATGATATTATCTACTTCATGGATCGGGATAAATCCTTGACCCTCCTCACAAGGAAAGCACTCTACCCGGATCACGCCATTTGACCTCATTTTACACACTACCCTACTTTGAGGAGCCTCTTTCCAGTATACCCCTGGTTGGAAATTTGTTCAACGAATGCACAGATTCTCCCTTGGTTTAGTAAATCTAAGATAGGTCTTGGCTAATATGAGCTTATTCTCAATATGATCCCTTATAAACCAACAAGGTCCATGATAAACAAACAAACAAACAAATTTATATGCTTGTGGATTAAGAATTTAAGCCTCCAGCAGCCCCTTTCCCAAGTAGGCATCCTATCTTAGGGCGAAGAAACCCCTATGGGAATTGACTACACTTAAGTTGAGATAAGTCCCTGTGTCAAGACTCTCTCTCATACGCCTTAGGTCGCCCAATTTATTTTTCCAAAAATAGGTTTCCCCAACGATCATTTCACTCTAGAAGATGTAAGTCTACTATGCATTCTTTCTAGCATGAGCCACAAATCATTAGCTAGGTCGCTGACATGTTACCTTGCTAATGTGTTGGCCCTATGGTTTATTCTGAAAAATGTGAGTCCCTCAGGCTTTCCTTCGCCGCAAACTAAAAGACATCCCATTGGTTGGATAGTTCTCCCATCAACTAGGAAGCTACTCCCTTTGGATTGGTAAACCTGAAGTAGGCTAAGGCCAACACGGCCCCTACTCAGTGCATTCCATTGTAAATTGATGGGATCTATCAAATATAATAAAATAATAAAATTAATTTTTGACTATCTTTAAGCTGATTTAAGTCCCCCAAAGGCATTCACTCAGTAGTCAGCCTAAGGTTGGGTTTGATCCATTGCCTCGCCAATGGATCACCCTAGTGACTGATCCCTACTTTGGAGGATATAAGTCTACTATGCTTTCTTCCTAATATAGTTGTTGTACACTGAAAGGTACCCCTTTGGTTGGATAGTCTTACCATGTGGTTGGTAAACTACCCCTTTGGATTTATAAACCTAAAGTAGGACAAGGCCAACACAACCTCTACTCAGTATGATCCATCGCAAACTTACAGGGTCCATCTTAAAATTCAAAATTTAAAATTTGAAACAAAATTAACCCTCCTCCCTAGTGGAACCAAACTAAACAATCAAATCAACCAGCTTCTCCTCAGTGAGATGCAAATCTTTCGATCTCCCTAGTGGAGTCAATTCAATCTAACTCGAACAAATTCCCTAGTGGAAGGTTCACATCTTATATCCCAGGTGCATTCCAAATTTTAATCTCCCAGTGGATTTCATAACCTCTCATTCCCCATTGGATGACTTGAACCTGGTTCCCTAGTGGAAGGTTCACATACTTCATCCCTAGTGGATTCTCCCTTCGCTCCCTTTTTTTTTAACATGAGTAGAGTCACATTGCACTAAGCTCTTGATTCCTTCTGCACCTCAATTTTATGAGTAGATCATTTCTCTTAGTGCTTGTGATCATTGAAACATTATTGATTATCTTGATCTACACAATACATGCGATATGCCTTGTCAGTCACACCACACCTATTCGGCGCCCTTTGTTGACCTCACTTTTGGAGTGAACTCTCATCTTCTTCATCTTAGACATCGGATTCCTCTAGACACTGAGAGTTCCTTAGTCTTAAGACACTTCTGGTGATTAGGTAAACACTTAACCTAACCCTAGAGACTTAGAAGAGTTAGTCATAAAAATAGGTTATTTCGTAGAGGTATTAAGAGGACTTACCTACCATATAGCTTGAACCCATTCCTTGCTTCCTTTTTTCAAACCAAACTTCAAATTCAAATCTCAAATCAATTTTAACTCAATTGATTTTCTCCAATCATAAATCAATTCCAAAACTCAAATCTTAAATTTCAACTCAATTGATTTTCACAAATCTTAAATCAAATCCAAAACCTTTTCTAAGCCCTTTGATTTAATCTTATGGACTTAGCTCAAATCAAATATTAAATTAATTCCAACTCAATTGGTTTTCCCAAATCATAAATCAATTCCAAAATCCAAATCATGAATCAATTTAAAATAATTGAAACCCATGATCAATTTTAAATCCAAAATCTTTCCTATGCCCTTTTGATTTCATCTTATGGACTTAGCTCAAATCAAATCCAAAATCTTTCCTAAGCCCTTTTGATTTCATCTTATGGACTTAGCTCAAATCAAATTTAAAATCTTTGCTAAGCCCTTTTGATTTCATCTTATGGACTTAGCTCAAAGGAAATCCAAATCACTCCAAACTCAAAAGATTTTCTCATAACTCATATATCTCTTTGCAGGAATGGAATTGTGTTATTTTTTTCTATATTAGTCTTGCTATTGGTTTTGCTTCCCATGATCGGTTTGTTTGAGTTTTTCAAGGATCATTGTGTCTATCATTGTGGGTACCGCTACTCGATGGTCATTGTTTAGGTTGTCTCTTGTCTTGGAGATTTATCTCCTTGTCTCCTCGGCTCTTTCTTTGTTGGTTGTAACATTTCGTGGTCTCATGACCAAAGATGTTCCCAATCATGCCTTGATGGTGAGGGTTTTGGTGATTGCCTGCTATACCTTCGTGATAACTGCCTATATGCCTTAATTTTTTGTTTATTTACTATTGCCATGTCTACTCGATTGAGGAGTTTTATGGCCAATTTGTGTAACTTCCTATCTTGATGTTGCCGTCTTAACTGCTATTTTCTGGATTTTAATGTTGAGCCTCATTTCTATTCACTTGTTGATTTCTTTTATGGAGGGTCCCAATGTTGTATTAGCTTTGGTTGGGTTGGCTTTCTTTGTTGCTATTTATCTCCTGCTTTCCGCAGATCACCTACTACCTCTTTCCGACCGGTTGGTTCGCCTCTATGAGCGCTTTATTCTGAAAGAATGGTATTATGGCCACTTTAGTCTTTGCCTATCTTGGAGGTTTTTGCCTTTTGTCGCCTTTGTTCTTTGATTGATTGTCGAGCAGGATTATTTGAATGGTGATTCAATGTCGCTATTGGAGCCGCCGCTCTAACCGCTCTTTCTGCACTCGTTGGTTGCGCTCATTCCCTATGTTGAGCTATGTCAGATTTCTTTACTATTGCTTTCTCGTGACATTAACAAGGGACCGCTTCCGGGTTGTTTTTGCAAAAAGATTCATTTACATATCATGTGATTGGGATGGTGTTAATTATAGGCTCATTGACTTATTTAATAGATTTTCAGTTGTCTCCTCTGTAATTATCTTATGGAGGGATTATAACTAATTCCTTCCCCAACATGGATATTCAAGAGATTCGCAAGATGGCTCACTCACTTATGTTTATGTATTCTCACGTCAAGATGGCTATATTGATGATAATTTTCTTGAATGAGACTCCTTATCCTTCAGCTCTTAGCAATTACCTATATATTTTAGATATGATTTTGCTTAGGTTTGCAGGTAATAAAGCTCACAAGAATATCAACAACTTCTTCCTTCACAGTGTTTGTTGGCTATGATGTGGATGTTCTCACCCTTTTGGTTCTTAGTAGCTCATGTGATGTAACCCTTCATAAGTTTGGATGCTCATATTTGCATCCGCCCAACATGGTGTGATTGAGCTGAGCCTTCTCTATCCCATTTTCTTATTATCATACTCATATTATACTATTTTCTTCTATTCAGATACCTTAACTGCTAATCTCTCTCTTATTATAACTTTGCGTGTGTTTCTCTTTTATCTTGCAGGTTTGCTCCATATTACCAAGCACTCTTACAACCATCAGAGCATTGGCCTTATCTTTTCTTTAGCTTATTATGTTAATCATCTTGTATCTTTTGATTGCTTTAATGTTTTCTTTTGCTCTTGGATGTACTTAGTTGGGATTTACTCCTTAGGGTGATTATAGCTCTTTGAGTTTTAGAGTTTATCCCCTTTAAGGACCTTGTAACCTTTTGTGGCAATAAAATACCCCTGTATCATGGGGTTTCCCAAAAAAAAAAAATAAATGAAATATAAATTCAAATAACCAAAACTATATTCCAAACTCAAATCCAAATCCAACATAAATCCAACTTATACTCTTTCAAGTCAAATCCTTGAACTTAGCCAAATCATTCTCAAAATCAATCCAAACCTTTGGATTTCTCTTCAAATAATCATTCCTTCAATCGCATGCCCTAATATAAACATAAACTTCAATCATCAAACCAAAATAAAACTAACCCAAATCAAACCCATGCCCATCCTTTGAACTTGAAATTGACAAATAAATCAAAACCCATGACTCCAAATCACTTGCAATTGGATTTATATTTCTGTCATAAGTCCATATGTGAGTTCAACTAAACTTGAATCAAGCCTTGATCAAGCCAATTGACCCACTTAGGCTCACTTGACCCAAAGTGACCTAAAGGACCTTTTTGAGCTAAATTTTAATCCAATCCAAATTAGATTGAGCTAAGCTCATCTAAACCTCGCATTGTGAGCAACAATCATCATAGGATGATCAATCACTCAAATTGGGTCAAACCAAGTCAAACCTAGCCTTTGACCAATCAACATAAAATAAACCCAAACTAGCCAAAATCCACCATATGCCAAATTGATTGAAACCATTGATCTAAACTAATTCATAATCAATGATTGAACTTGACCAAACCATCAATCGAGCCAAACCAAGCCTAATTGGCCACTTGACCTAAGTTGACCTAAAAAGTTAAAATGGGTCAAATATTGATCTAAGCCTAATTGATTGCAACCAATGGGTCAAATTCATTCTAAATTGATTGTTAAACTTGACCAAAGCTTCAATTGGCCAACTAGACCTAACCTAGCCCAATTGACCAATGAACCTAACTTGACCTAAAAGGTCAAATCAATTTGAAATCAAACCAAATCAAAATTGATTGAAACCAAAGTTTACAATATATTTCAAATGATCAATCAAGTCTAAACCAACCCATGACCTAACATAATTGGGTCAAATGGGTCAAACTGGTCAACTTGACTCATTTGACATAAATGAACCTAAATGAACCAAAACCAAATATAAACCAAATTGAACTAAACCAATAATACCCATAGGCTCCAAATGATCATTTGAACTTGATCTAACCCATGGTTTGACCCAATTTGACCAATTGGTCAACCTAACCCAATTTGACCCAACTTGACCTACATAGGTCAAATTGAACCAATTCAAACCAAATGAACTCCAAATCACTTGAAATTTAGCCAACCCATTTTTGAATCTTTTCAAATTTGCCCAAATCAAAATCATGGCCAAATGACCACTTTGCCCTAGGTCAAAGGGTATCCTATGACCAAATTAACTTAGAATTTGATCATTTCTTTCTCAAGGCCACTTGGCATCCTTCTAGTGGTCCGCTTGGACACCAAGGAGGGTGGTGAACATGACCCAATGAGCTCGGGTCAGCCATGACCCAACCCAAGGCAAAACCAACCCCTCCAATGGAAATTCAGCACTTGGATCACCCAATGCACTCACCTAGCACATGGGCACTCACTCTCCTCCACTCCTCTACCTAAAATAACTCGCATGGGATGTTAAATAGCCCAAACTATGAACCTAATCTCACCCATTGATCAAAAATAGCAAAATTACTCTTCACCATCTGATCCAAGGAGGGGGATATATACTCCTCCTCATTCCCACTCAAACCATAAGAACTCATTTCCATAGAGCCAAGGAGAGTGAGTAGAAGCTCCCCAAGCTTTTCCAAGCCCTTCCCAAGCTCCATTGATTTCTTCTTCTCAATTTTACTCAAAACTGAAATAGGGGAGGTCCATCCCAATCCCAAGTCACTCAATTCTCCATCAAAACCAAATTAACCTTGCACGCACCATCAGTGGACCTCATCGAGCTCAACCAAGTTGTTTCCCAAGTCTCCAAGCCACGGGAAGCATCACCTTGATCAAGACTGATCACCATTGAAGGGGAGCTTGGTAAACCAAGCCATCCTCTTCAAATCAAGATCTAATATCTTCAAGTGGCTTCATCTACAGCTACCTCCGCTGAAAGCATGATAGCCTCCGAGGTATGCCATTGAAAAAATATAAATTTTGCTTGGTCCTTTATGAAGGAAATTATAATCCCATGAAATCTTGACCATTAGATACATTGCTTGTGCTTCCCCAAAGAGGTGGGGTGAGTTTGAATTCCATCCAAGCTCGGGTGAGCTCGGATCGAGTGACGATCAATGGATGGCATCCGATCTCTCATGGCTCAGGAGGAGACGGATCATACATCATCCATTTCACATGATTAGAATGGATGGTTGTAATCAAGCCTAAATCATGGGATTAATCCTGGTCATCTCATCTTAGATCAGACGGCCTGTGGATAAAGTGAGTCCACCACCGGCTGACTCAGTAGGTGGATATGACAACTTAAATAACTTACCCCATCACATCACATGGAAAGCATGCCACGTCAGCCGCCACGTGGCCCGACGGGATTAGGGGTTAATTAGGCTTAATTAATTTATTTTTAATGCTAAAATTTCCTAAAATCATAATTAATTATAGAAAAATCCAAAAAATGCAAACTCAGGCTCATTTTAAACATAATTCAGAGAAGAATAATAAAAAATTAAAATTAATTCATTTTGAATAGTGATTTTAACTCAATTTGGGTTTTATTAGAAATATAATTAGTCTAATTACTTCTTAATTACTTCAGTAATTATTTCTAAACTTCCTAAGGTTGATTAGTGGGATGACCTCTGCCTCCCATGATTTTCTTGAAATTTATTAAGGATTAATAAGGGGAATTGGTTATTTCATCCCTATTCACTTTCTTAATTAATTAAATGATTAATTGACATATTAAGTAGTGATAAATTCATTAGTTAAGCTTGTTAATCATCATGAAACAATGAATGGACTTAGGGAATGAGATTTGGATTTCTTTTCCAATCTTTTCCACTAAGTTTATTTCATTTGGATAAACACTTAATTAATTTGCAAATTAATTAATGACTGAATCACTTCATTAATTTATTCAATTAATCAAATTCAAAACCAAATCATTCCAGAACTTAATCATCTTAATCTTGGGTAGATTTTTAGGTGTTCAATAACCTAAGATATTTCGAAGGAAATTATAATCAAACTACATGTGTAGGATGGTTATGAAAGTTCTTAATTAAACCCTTTAGCTTAATTAATCAATTATTATGAGTCAATTGTATTAGGCCCCTTTATTTCTTAGGTGCATTGTTGATTTAAATTACATGTGGTTGCATATCATATGTTGGTTCATAATTACTTGAATAATTATGTTAAAGTGATATAAGTAAGGGGAAATTAATGGATTTAATTCATACCTTAACCTAAGCAAAACATAAAATCAACCTAATTATTCTAAAATTAAACTAAACCAATTCACACATGGGGAAATGGTTAGGACAAGGAAACTATTTTCACATTTCCTAAGTAAAATTCAATTCAAAAATAAAAATCTCATTTTAAATGATCTGATTTTATAAGATTGTCCTTAGGAATTAATTAGGATGGATGAAGTCATATGCTTACATTCCTTTATTTCTTTCAAAGCATGCTAAATATTTGTTGCCATATGAAATCATGCATGCATCTCTTTTGAAAAATCAATTAAATAAAATGTTTCCTTTTATGTCAAATTACATGTGTTGACTAAAATTAAGAATATGAGTGTCTATTATCACTATTAAACCAAAAGTTACTTTCAAAACATATAAATTAAATATTATGAATGAAGTGATGCAACTTATAAGTACTTATAAGCTTGCATGTGATTATAGCATAAGATATATTTTATGTTGTTTTCTTCTCTTCTCTTAACATGGATTTGAATAGGATTTGCAAAGTGTATAGTTCAATTGAAAAGAACTCAACACTTTCTTAAATCTATTCTTATGCATTTCTATGTTATGGCTTAAGAAGGATCTTCACATTTACTCATGTAAATCATACAACCAAATCAAACAAAAATTTGCATGATATTAGTGTATATCTCACGCCGCTTTAAGTATCTCTAAGTAGGTCTTATACCTTATGTCCCTAATGTAGAAAATAATGGCCTCATACTCACTTATGTCTTTTATACATGTGGATGTGCATTATGTTAATGGATGAAGAATCCCTCTTTTCTACATGATAAAGAAATGCATTCATGGAATATCCAAATTTTTAAATCATATCTCTTAGTATTCATCATCAAATTGTGCTAAAATTTGCATTGTATGCATAATTATGCTTAAGATTATTCATATGCATGGTATACATGGTGGAAAGACATAAATGGTGTGTGTTATGTGGTAGTAATCCACCCTAACTAAACCTAAGATGCCTTTCTCATTGAATAGAGTTATTTAGAGCAAATCTAAACTTAGGATCAATTAAAACATATAACAAAACATTCATTAAAGAAAATTCATTAATCAATCTACCTTAGAAATGCTTTAAAGTAGGGATGAAAGAGAAGTTCTCTTCTCTTTTCTTCTCTTCACAACATTTAGTAACTAAGTGTAGGTTCATTCAAACCAAATCAAATCATCAACTAAAATTAACAAATCAAATAAATCACTTAAAATGAAACTACCCTCTAAATTGAACCTTTCACACTTAGAAAATTTCAACCTTAAAACCTAGCTAAGACATGCCACACAAGCCTTAAATGACACACACATTAGGCTAAGTCACCATTTCTACCTCTATGTTAGGGCGGTGCATGGCTTGATGCCTAATTTTATTTTGTGATGTAATATTTTTAGACTGGATGTTAGGGTGTATATGCATAGACTGGATGATAGGGCGATCTTAGCTTAATCATATTTTCTATAGGGGATTGTGCTTAAGGGGCACCGTAATAAATAAATAAATAAATTTGTTATGCAGGTTGCTTATACCCCTAAGCATAACCCAAATTATGACAGATGGACTTGGTTACACTTGTGTGGGGTGCTAACTCTAAATTATTCATATAATTGCTTGGGTTGTGTGGTATGTTTAGCTAATTTCTATTTTGCAGGTTTAGTTAGATTTATCTTTCCCTTTTTGATGAAAATTTTGTAATTAAGATTTGCAATGAATGTTATGGGGCAATTAAATTGAACATTGGTTATAAGATCATGTCTTACATACCATGTGAAGCCTTGGAGCAAACTACATCCTAAGTCAAATGAAGAAAGAAAGAAAGAAAGAAAGAAATGAAGAAAGAAAGAAATGAAGAAAGGAAGAAAGGAAGAAATGAAGAATGAAGACACCTATAACATGAATTCCCTTTTTTAATTATAATTATTCATTTGTAATCTAGGTTTTATAAATGTAAAGCTCGACTACCCACATTTCTTTTCGAGTTATACAATGGTACCCGATCGCACTGGCCTTTGATCCTTTTGTGCTAATTTTATAAATTGATTGATGTTTTATTTATGATTGTGCAATTAGGATGGCATTATTTTCTTAGTTTCTTAATTACTTGATGGTTGTTAAATGGCCTGGATGTGATTAGACTCTTAGGAAAAATAAATTTTCTATCCAATTAATCAACTCAAAATTAAATTAAACAACTCATAACCTTACCTAAAGCTTAAGACATAAATCAAGATAATAAAAGATTTTAGTAACCCCTTAGCTGAATGTTGAATGTCTCACATCATGCATAAAATCATATTGCTTCACTCTTGCTAATGGAGGGCTTCCACCTTTGCCAGAGAAAATGGCTTAACCTTTGAGAGCTATGGTGGAAACACACCTCCTTCTTTCTAATTTTGGCCCATAACCAATTTCTCATGCATTAGGCATATGAAATCCATAGCCTATGTCAAATAAAAATTTCCAAAAATTAAAAGTAAAACTTAGCAAAATTTGCATTAGATTAATTCATTTATTCATGCCCATCATGATCTAGTCTCTTAGGGGGTGTATTTAAGGACTTCATCTCTTTTCTAAATAAACAACAACTTAACCATCTTATGAAGCATAAGACTTGCCTACATGTATTTACAATCATAGGAGGAGTTAGTTGGCGGTCACCCCCAGACGGTTGTAAGTCTAACAATCAGGTGGTTTATTCTCTCTTGTGGAGGTACCATATACCCATTTTTGCCTTAGATTTAGGTCATGTTTTGGCCCTCACCAATGCTCCCTAGATTTAGGATCTAAGGTTGTTATTTCCCTTTGCAGGCTACAAGCATAAATCATCACCACGTAGGCATTTTCACGATCTTGTGTTGTGGAATTGTAAGCCCTAGATTTCTAGTAAAAATTCAACTCAAACATATAATTCTTCTCAATTTCAAAAATATAAAGCCCAATCATAAGATAGTTTGGGATGCTCGCTAGGTTTTCTAGCATCATGAGCATCCCCTACTCATCTTTGGTTTTGATAACCACTATCTCCTCTTGATCAATCTCACTTGATTTTTCAAAAAAAAATAACCAATTTGTTGATAGTCCTATCTTTGAAATCTTTGGAGAGAATGATCATTTACCTTAATCGAGAGTATTCTTAAGGAATCTCATTACTTAGGATGTAATTAACTATGAGGGCTTGTCTCCATAAGGAACTTAACGAATCCAGTTTAAATAAACCCTGCTTTATGTTTCCATGTAGAGTAGAGGAAAGTTCTCTCGTACATTCGAAGACCCATTATCCTTAGGAGTCCATATTAGGTGATTAGATCCATTGTAGGATGGTAACTTTTATCTCTTGAGATAGTATATCATTCCTCTATGTTACACCCGATCACCCTAATGAGCACATCTGATCTACATGGTTTCCCAACAACATTTTTCAATTCCATTTTGAAAATAAAATACCACACTCCACAAGGGAGGAGAAACTACCCAACTGCTATGACTTATAACAGCCTAGAGTGGCAGCCATCTAACTCCTCATATGCTTTAAAACTATGTAGGCAAATCATAAGATTTTGCAAGATAGTTAGGTTATTATTATTTAAAAAGATACTAAAGTTTTTAAACTCACTCCGTAAAGAGACTAGAGCATGAGTGGTATGAGTAATGACTTAATCTACAAATGCAAATCTTTTCAAATTTTATTTAATTTTTGACACTTCATTTTAACAAAGGCTTTGGAATTTTGTATGCCTATATGCATGATGAAATTAGATTATTAGCTAAATTAGTAAGAATGGGTATTTTTCACCATAAGTGATGCCCTCACAGGCCAAGCATTCCCCTATCATGCAAGGATGGAAATCTCCTATTTTTAAGAGAGAAAGAATATGCATACATGATGTGAAACATACAACATTCAATTAAGGGGTTGCTAAATCTTTTAATTACCTTATTTAATTCCTAGGTTTTTTATTTTGAGGTTATGAATTATTTAAAACTTTAGTTATGAGTTGTAGTTAAGTATAAGATTTATTTTTCCCTAAGGGCCTAATCGCATCCAGGCCATACAACAAACACCAATCATAAAGAAACTATGAAGAGGGATGTAATTTCTAATGCACAAGTTAAACATAACATCAAATAATTTTATAACTAGCGTAAAAGAATAAAAGGTTGATCGGGCACCGCTGTACAACCCAAAAAAGAAAGGATGGCTAGTCGAGCTCTACCCTTATACAACCCGGTACATAAAAGAATAATTACAATTTATAAATGAATAAGTGTTATTGGGGGTCTTCATTCTTCAAGGCTTTATGTCTTTATGTATCTTCCTCCTTCTTTGATTTGGTTTGCTCCACTTCAAAGTTATGACATGGCCTCTGTGACAAAGCCTTCTAGCCAATGCTCATCTTTATCATAACACTAATCCTACCTAATCCCTAATGAAAAAATATATTAAAATAAGAAAAGTAAATCTAATGACACTTGTAAAATAGAGGTTAGCTAAACATACATACAAACCAAGCAGTTATATTTATAATTTAGACTTACCACCCTACACATGGATAACCAAGTCCACCTGTCCTAACTTAGATTCTGCTTAGGGGCTTAAGCAACTTACAAAGAGAGAATTTATATTTATTTTTAAGCGGACTCTTTAAGCATAATACCCTACATAAAATATAATTTGGCTAATCATGACCTAACATCCAGTCTACAAAACATATATCCTAACATCTAGTCTATAACATTATATCTTAAAACAAAACATACATCAAACCAAGCACCACCATAACATAAAGCTAGAAGTAGTGACTTAATTCTATGTGTGTTAAGGCTTGTGTGGTATGTCTTGCTAAGCATTAGAGTTATATTTTCTAAGTTTGGAAAGGTTTAATTTAAAAAGAAAGGTTGGTTTCACTTGAAGTTGTTTAATTATTTGAGAATTTTAAATTGTATTTTCTTTTGTTTTAAATGATTACACTTAGAAACTAAGTGTTATAAAGAGAAGAAAGAGGATTGCTCTCTTTCATCCCTACCTTAAGCCACTTTCTAAAGCATATTAATTTGATTTAGTTCTCTTTAGTGAATGGCTTATTACACATTTTAAATTAATCATAAGTTTAGGTTCACCTTAAATGATTATATTCAACATGAAAGGCTTCTTAAGACTAATTTGATTGAATTAAAATCATATGACATATATCAAGTTATTCCTTTTCATCACATGTAGCATGCATATGACTTAATTCTAAGTATAACTATACATGCAACATATTCCTTTTAGCACACTTTAAATGAAAGACGCATATGTGTATTTTGTAGAAAATGGGATTTTCACTCATTAGCTAAACGCACATTCAATTGTATAAAAGTTTTAAGCAAGTACTTCACCATTGTTAAACCGGGGGAGTGAGGTAAAGACCTTCATGGGGCTACTTAAAGCCTTGCATCCCCGAAATATTCAGACTAGATATACCCACTATTCTTGAATATACATGAATGCACGAATGACTACAAGAATAGAAAATCATGTAAATAGTTCATTAAGTTGGAAAGAAGATTTTCATTCATTAGCTAAATGCATATGTGAGTGTCTAAAAGTTTTAAGTGGATACTTCACCATTGTTAACTAGGGGAGTGAGGCAAAGACCTCTTGGGGCTATTTAAAGCCTTACATCCCCATAATATCCATTCTAGATATATCCACTGTTCTTGAATACACATGAATGTACAAATGACTACAACAATGGAAAATCATGCAAAAGTTCATTAAGTTGGAAAGAAGATTTTCATTCATTAGCTAAATGCATATACAAGTGTATAAAAGTTTTAAGTGGATACTTCATCATTTTTAACCAGGCGAGTAAGGTAAAGACCTCCTTAGGGCTACTTAAATCCTTGCATCCCTGGAATTTCTAAACTATATATACCCACTATTCTTGAATACACATGAATATACAAATGACTACAAGAATAGAAAATCATACAAAAAGTTCATTAAGTTGGAAAGAATATTTTCATTCATTATCTAAGTGCATATCCAAGTGTATAAAAGTTTTAGGTGGATACTTTGCTAATGTTAACTAAGGGAGTGAGGTAAAGACCTCCATGGGGCTACTTAAAGCCTTGCATCCCTGAAATGTCTAGACTAGATATACCCACTATTCTTGAATACACATGAATGTACAAATGACTATAAGAATAGAAAATCATGCAAAAAGTTCATTAAGTTGGAAAGAAGATTTTCATTCATTACCTAAATAAATATACAAGTGTATAAAAATTTTAAGTGGATACTTCGCCATTGTTAACCAAGGGTTTGAGGTAAAGACCTCTTGGGGCAACATAAAGCCTTGCATCCCTAGAATGTCCAGACTAGATATACCCACTATTCTTGCATACACATGAATGTACAAGTAACTACAAAAATAAAAAATCATGCAAAAAGTTATATTTTGCAATTGAATTATTTATACATGTGAACTAAAGCTCTATTTAAATTCTAAGATAGAAATACATAGGAATGAGTTCAAACAAATGTTGTGCCCTTTTCAAATGGGCTATACACTTGTTAACATTCAAACCTTATGTAAATTCGTATAGACTAGAGAAAGAGAACTCCATATCACATGTTCTAAGCCATAGACACACAGAAAATTATAGATATTTATAGTTATTATCACTCCAAATGTTATAGTTGATTTAAAAATTTTTTAAAATAGATTTTGATTTAATAGTGATAATAGGCACACATATTATAAATTTAATTCAACACATGCAAGCTTTACATAAAAGAAATTCATTTAAGTTTAAACATCATGAAAACATGATTGCATGGAACCACATGACACACATCATTTAATATGATTGGAAAGGAATAATAAGACATAAAACACATGTTTCATTTAATCAAACTAATTCTAAGGACAATCATATCAATTGCAATCATTTAAAGTAAACCAAAGCTTCTTATTAAGTTATTTTTGGATGCTTGATTTGATTTAAAGAAGAGAGAAGATCCAATCATTTGCTGCCCCTAACCTGTTTCTATATTAGTTAATCAATTTAGTTCAATGTGAAGAAATTAAGTTGATTTTATTGATTAATTAGATTGCAACATGAGTTAAGTCCATTAATTACCCATTTCCTATATCACCTTAATATATTTACCCAAGTAATTGGGAGCCAACATGATTTGGAAATGCATTAGAAATTAAATCAATAATGATCCTAAGAAATGAAAGGGCTATAATACAATTGGCTCACAATTAATAGTTAATTAAGCTAAGAGACATAATTAAGTACTCTTATAATTCTCCCACACATATGGGCTAATTATAATTTCCTTAGGATTGTCTTAAATTATTGAACACCTAAGAGTCTACCCAAGAAACTTAATTAGATGACATCTCAACTGATTATAATTTCAATTTAATTAATTAAGCCATTTAATTAATGAATTAAACCATTTATTAATCCCAAATTAATTAATTCAAGTTAAGTGAAATGAACTTAGGAAAGATTAGAAAAAAGGTCCCAATCTCATTCCCCATGCTCCTTCACTGCTCCACTAATGATTAGCAAGCTTAATTAATGGTTTTCTTGTTATTTAGAATGTTAATTAATCACCTAATTAATTAAGAAAGTAATTAGGGCTAAGACAAGCAATTTCCCTAATTAACAAAGTAATAAATCCCAAGAAAAGTATGGGAGGTAAAGGTCATCCCATTAATCAACCTCAAAAAGTTTAAAATAATTACTTGGGTAATTAAAGAGTAAATAAGCTAATTAAATTTTTAATTAAACCTAAATTAAGCCTTAATTACTATTTAATACCAATTAAAAATATTTTTATTAAATTCTCCTCTGAAATATCTTTAAAATGAGTATTTATTTGTATTTTTCTGAAGTTTCTATAATTTATGGTAAAATTATAAAATTTTAGTGTTAAAATGCATTTAATTAATCATAATTAACCTTAATCCCACCAGCGCCATGTGGCATGCTGATGCGGTACACTTTCCACATGGCATCACGAGATTAGTTTTTTAAGTTGTCACATCCACGATTGACTCAGCTGGCAATAATACCCATTTTCATGTGAGCCGTCGGATCTGAGATCAGACGACCACAATCAAAGTCACAGTTTAATAAGATTAATCGTTTAATTTAGCGTGATTTGATCATGACCATCCATTCTGATCACATGAAATGGACGATCTGTGATCTATCTCTTCCTGAATGATGAGAGACACAGGTCATCCATCGTTTATCGCTCGATCCGAGCTCACCCGAGCTCAAATGAAGATCAAATTGATCTCACACCTTCAGGGAAGCAAATCAAAGAGATCCAACAGTGGAAATCTTGCGACATGAAACTTTTCTTCACAAAGGACCAAACCATTTTGAGCTAAGGATCAATTTCAATGGCATACCTCACCATGGCTTATGATTGGCAGTTTTAATGATTGATGAAGCTTTGTCTAGTAGATAAAGCCCTGTTGAGCGGAATGAACTTTGATTTGGTGTAGTTTGCTCAGAAGGCCAATGCACTAGGTGTGGGTGATCGGTTCTGATCGAACTACCACTTTCAGCTGTCAGAGGCGATGGGAAGCAATTTGTTCTTGCTCCTCTAGCTCCAAGGAAGGTGTGTGCAAAGTTAATTGCACTTTAGTGGAGGTTTGAGCAAATGGGAATTAGAGGTCACCCTTCTTGTATTGGTTTTTTATAAAACCAGAAGAAGAAAGTTTGGGGAGCTTGAGAACTTTAGAAATCGCTCTAAGATGCAGTCTCTGGCTACTAGGGTTGAATCGAGTGCAAGTTTCTAGATTTGAGTGAGAATGAGGGGGTATACCCCCTCATTCTTGATGATCGACGGCTATCCTTGTTTGGCCATTTTGATCAAATGACTACCAAGGGGAGCTCAAATTGGGTAGGGAATCACCTTAGCTTGCTTCACTTAAGTGGAGGAAGGTGTGAGAATGCAACCAAGGCAAGGGGAGTGGGAGTCCTTGCTTCCCACATGCTCCAATGGAAATGGGGAGGTGATTTTAACTCCCATGGGTTATGGCTGACCCAACCAACCCCTAGGTTAAGATAGCCAGTGTCCTAGGTGACTAAGTGGAGCAATGGATGAGTGTCAAGTGGCCAAGGAAGAGAAATGACCATTCCCCCATGTGATTTGCCTCATGTGATACCCTTAGCCCATGTGTATCTTAATCATTTGGTAATGGATTTCTTTGGGTAGATTTGAGATGAGTCAAAAGTGGGTTAGCCCAAATTTTAAGTGATTTGGAGCTCATTTGGTTTAATTTGGCTTAATTTAACCTATTTAGGTTAGATTGGGTTAGGTTGGGTCAAGTTGACTAATTGGACAAATTGGGTCAAACCAAAGGTTGGGTCAAGTTTACATGACCATTTGGAGTGCATTGGTTCAATTATTTTCAATCAATTTGGTCTAGGTTTGATTTTGGCTCATTTGGATTCATATAGGTCAAATGGGACAAGTTGACCAATTTGACCAAATTGGCCAAATTATCTTGGGATGGGTGTTGGTTCAAGTTTACTTGGTTGATTGAAAATGATTGTAGCCTTTGATTTGAATAAATTTGGATTTAATTTAGATTTTGGCAAATTTGATCCTTTAGGTCAATTTGGGCTAAGTTGGGTTAGGTTGACCAATTAGTTAAAGTGGGCTCAATTATGCTTTGGTCAAGTTCAATAATCAATTTGGAATGAACTTGAGCCATTGGTTGCAATCAATTTAGGTTGGACCATGATTTGACCTATTTTGGCCTTTTAGGTCAATTTGGGTCAACTTGGGTCAAGAGGGCTAATTGGGTTAGGTTTGGCTCAATTGAAGGTCAAGTCATCTTCAAGTATTGATTTTGGATTGGTATGAATAATTGGTTTCAAGAGATTTGGCTTAAGTTATAATTTGGCTAGTTTTGGTTTCATTTGGGCTAAGGGTTGACTTGGTCAAATGACCAGCTGGCATGGTTTGACCTAATTCAAGGTAATTGATCACTCTAGGATGATTATTGATCATGATATGAGGCTTGGATGGGTTTGGTTCAATCCAATTTGGGTTGGATTAGAACTCGATTCAAAAGGTCCTTCAGGCCACTTTGGGTCAAGTGGACCTAAATGAGTCAATCAGCTTGGTTTTGGTTTGATTAAGGTTTATTTGGATTTATATATAAGTTTATGATTGAAATATAAATCCAACTGCAATCAATTTGGGCTATGATAGGTTTTGGTTCATTTGAAAATTTTAAGCCAAAAGAATTAAGTTAGGTTTGACTTGGGTTGACTTGAATTTGGCTTGATGATTGTAGGTTCATTTATATTTGGATAGATGATTGAAGGGATGCTTGATTCAAGAGAAAATCCATTAGTTTTGATTTTATTTGGATAGGAATTGGCTAAGTTCAAAGAATTATTTTAAAGGGCTTGAATTGGGTTTTGACTTGATTTTGGACTTAGTTTTGGTCATGTGAATTTATATTTCATTTATATTTGTGAATATAAATGAAGATACAAATGATTTATGAGAAAATCACTTGAGTTTGGAGTGATTTGGAAGCAAATTTGACAAAGCTCATGGAGGTAGGTCAAAAGGGCTTAAGTAGGAAATTGATTTAGTTTTATTTAGTTTTGATCATTGGGATGGGGGTTTAATTTATATTTGTGAATATAAATGAAAGAATAATTGATTTATAATGAAATCAATTGATTTTGGGATGAATTGGGTTAAGATTTGGTTAAGCTCATAGAGGTAGGTCCATATGGCTTAAGAGAGGTCTTAGTTGGATTTAGATTTAGTTTGATTTAGTTTTGGATATTTGAGTTTATATCTCATTTATACTTGTGAATACAAATCAAGATATAAATGATTAATGAAGAGATCAATCAAATTTGGGTTGAATTGAGTGGAGATTTAGCTAAGTCTATGGAATTCAATCATAAGGCTTTAAGGAGGATTTTGATTTTGGATTTGATTATGGGTTTTAATCATTTGGTTTGGGGTTTGTATTTGGATTTGGTACATGATTGAGGGGTTGAATTAGTCTTGGATAAAATCAATTGAATTTAGATTGATTTGAATTTAGCTAAGGCTAAGTCCATAGGATAAGATCATAGGGCTTAGGAAGGATTTGATCAAGGGCTTCAATCATTTGATTTGGGATTTGGAATTGGATTTGAAAGTGAGTTTGAGGTTTTGTTGGAAATTTGGATTGGAATTGAACTTAAGAAGTTGTACATGGATTGGTTTTAAGCTATAGGGTAGGTGATTTTCCTAAGTCCCTAAGGCATGGCCTAATCCTATGATTAACTCTCCTAAGTCCCTAGGCTTAAGTTAAGTGTTCACCTAATCACTAGAAGTGGCTTATGACTAAGGAAGTCTTAGTGTCTAGAATACTCCTAAGTCTAAGAAGAGGAGGTTGAGAACTCACTCCAAAAGTGATGTCAACAGGTAGTTAGCCAATTTAAGCTTATTGATTTTATAAATACCCAACACTTGATTAATGACGAGCTGAGAATCGCCATAAACTCGTAGATTTTGAGCTCCAATGGAGATGGTTTTCTCCAGATCTACTGTGGAGTTTATTTTTTGATGTATTGCAGAGGGGGACCACGTAGATCGTAAGGGATACTTATTGAAGTGATCGGATTTGACATTGAGGTATGATGTACTATCTCGAAAGATAGAGGCATCACCCTTCAATAGACCTAATCACCGAATAGGGAGTCCTAAGGCATGACAGGTCTTCGAATGTACTAAAGAATTTTCCCTTACTTTACATGGATGAATAAAGCAAGGTTATATTAAACTGAGTTTTAAAGTTTCAAATGGGGGAAAGCCTCCATAGTTATTTACATCTTAGGGAATGAAATTCCTTATAAATACTCTCGATTAAAGTAGAAAATTATGGTCTCCAAAGATTTTAAGGTTAGACTATCAAAGGATTGGCTATATTTGAAAATCAATCATGATAAGTCAAATGGAGAGACTTATTTTGGAAGTCAAAGGAGATAAGTAGGGAATACTCATAATACTAGGAAGCCTAGTGAGCATTCCAATCTATCATATGATTGAGCTTTATAATTTTGAAATTGAAGATACTTATTTATTTGAGTTGAATTTTATTAGATTGCTAATAATCTGATAACACAAGATTGTGGAAAAGCCTAAGAGGTGAGAATTTATGCTTGTAGCTTGAGGGAAACAACTACCTCGGATCTTAAATCTGGGAAGCTTTAGCACTATGCCAAAGCACAACCTAAATTTGAATGAAAATGGGCATAAGGTTTATCTCCACAAGAGTAGGTAAACCACTTGACTATTGGGCTTACAACCGCTTGGGGTGGTAGCCAGCTAACTCATCCTATATTTTAAATCCATATGGTCTAGTCATATGTAATTACAAGATAGTTGGGATGTTATTATTTTAGAAAGAGACTAAAGTCCTTAAACCCACTCCCTAAAGACTAGAGCATGAGTTGTATGAATAATGATTTAATCTAATGCAAAATATTTTCAAATTTTAATTAAATTTTGACACTTTATTTGGACAAAGACTTTAGGATTCTAATGTTGTGGTGAACTTTTATTTTCAACATTTGGAGTGCTAAAAATTGTAGTTGGGACACCATAGATCCGTAGATGAATTCAATAGGGTGATTGAGTACGACATTGAGGAATGATGTACTATCTCGAGAGGCATAAGTCACCATCCTACAATGGACCTAATCACCTAATAAGGACTCCTAAGGATAATGGGTCTTCGAATGTACCAGAGATCTTTCCCCTACTTTATATGGAAAAGTAAAGTAGGATTTATTTTAAATGGGGTTCATTAAGTTTCTTATGGAGGCAAGCCCCCATAGTTAATTACATCCTAAGGAATGAGATTCCTTAAGAATACTCTCAATTAAGGTAAATGATTGTCATCTCCAAAGATTTCAAAGATAAGACTATCAAAAAATTAGTTATTTATGGAAAATCAAGTGGGATTGATCAAAATGAGGGAGTTATTATCGAAACCAAAAGGAGATGAGTAGGGGATGCTCATGATGCTAGAAACCTAGCGAGCATCCCAAACTATCATATAGTTGGGCTTTATATTTTATAATTTGAAGAGGATTATATATTTGAGTTGAATTTTTATTAGAAATCTAGGGCTTATAATTTCACAACACAATATCATGGAAATGCCTAAGAGGTGAGGATTTATGCTCGTAGCCCACAAAGGAAAACATTAACCTTAGATCCTAAATCTAAGGAGTTTTGGTGAGGACCAAATAATGACCTAAATCTAAGGCAAAATTTGGTATATAGTTTACCTCCACAAGAGAGAACAAACCACCTAACTGTTGGACTTACAACCACCTGGGGGTGGCTGCAAACTAACTCCTCCTATGATTTTAAATACATGTAGGCAAGTCTTATGCTTTGTAAGATGGCTAACTTGTTGTTTATTTAGAAAGAAGACTAAATCCTTAAACACACTCCCTAAGAGACTAGATCATGAAGGGCATGAATAATGAGTTAATCTAATGCAAATTTTTTTAAGTTTTACATTTAATTTTAGTTGTTATTTGACACGGGCTATGGGATTTCATATGCCTAATGAATTAGAAATTGGTTATGGACCTAAATCAAAAAGATGGAGGTCTGTTTCCACCATGGCTTCAAAGGTCAAGTTATTTTCTCTAGCAAAGATGGAAGCCCTTCATTAGCAAGAGTGAAGCAATATAATTTTATGCATGATGTGAGACATACAATATCCAACTAAGGGGTTGCTAAATCTTTTATTATCTTGATTTATGTTTATGCTTTAGGTGAGGTTATGAGTTATTTAATTTAATTTTTAGTTTTGGATAGAAAATTTATTTTTCCCTAAGAGTCTAATCGCATCCAGGCCATTCAACAACCATCAATAATTAAGAAACTAAGAAAATCATTCCATCCTATTTGCGCAATCATAAACAAAACATCAATTAATTTATAAAATTAGCGTAAAAGAATAAGAGGCGATGTGGTCAGGCTCCATCGTCAAAAACCCTAAAAGAAATGTGGGTAGCCGAGCTCTATCCTTATACAACCCAGATTATAAGTGAAGAATTATAAATAAAGAAAGGGAATTCATGTTAGAGAGTCTTCATTCTTCATTTCTTCATTTCTTCATTTCTTTCTGTCTTCATTTCCATCTTTCTTTTGGTTTGACTTAGGATGTAGTTTGCTCCAAGGCTTCACATAGTACATAAGACATGGTCTTATAACCAATGTTCATCCTAATTCCCTCATAACATTCATTCCAAATTTTAATTGCAAAATTTACATCAGAAAGGGAAAGATAAATCTAACTAAACTTGTAAAATAGAGATTAACTAAACATACCACACAACCCAAGCAGTTATATGAATGATTTGTACTTAGCACCGCACACATGGGTAACCAAGTCCACCTGTCCTAGTTTGGATCATGCTTAGGGGTATAAGCAACATACATAGCAAAAAAATTTATATTTTTATTACTGTGCCCTTAAGCACAATCTCCTACATAAGACATGATTAGGCTAAGATTGTCTTATCATCTAGTCTAAGCACATACACCCTAACATCCTGTATAAAAAACATTACATCACAAAACAAAATTAGGTATTAAACCATGCTCCACCCTAACATAGAGCTAGAAATGATGACTTAGCCTAATGTGTGTGCCATTTAAGGCTTGCGTGGCATGTCTTAGCTAGGCTTTAAGGTTGAAATTTTATAAGTGTGAAGGATTCAATTTAGAGGGTGGTTTCATTTTAAGTGATTTAGTTGATTTGTCAATTTTAGTTGATGATTTGATTTGGTTAAGAGAAGAAAAGAGAAGAGAACTTCTCTTTCATCCCTACCTTAAAACATTTCTATGGTAGATTGATTAATGAATTTTCTTTAGTGAATATTTTATTATGTGTTTTAATTAGACCTAAATATAGATTAATTATAAACAGCCCTATTCAATAAGAAAGGTATCAAAGGATTTGTTAAGATGAATTATTATCACATAACACACAACTATTTATTTCTTTCCACTATGTATACTATGCATATGAATAATCCTAAGCATATATATACATGTAATGCAAATTTTAACACACTTTGATAATGAATGCTAAGATATATGATTTGAGAATTTGGATATTCAATTAATGTATGTTTTTATTATGTAGAAAAGAGGGATTCGTCATTCATTACCATAATGCACATCCACATGTATAAATGACATAAGTGAGCATGACGCCATTATTTTCTACACCAGGGGCGTAAGGTACAAGACCTACTTAGGGCTACTTAAAGCTTCATAGCACCGGGATGTAGAGACTAATATACCACTTTTCTTAAATACATATATATGTATAAAAAGAATCAAATGGATAAAAAATCATGCAAAGATTTTTGTTTGTTTGGTTGTATTGTATAACTTACATGTGTAAATGTGATTATTCTTCTTAAGTCATAACATAGAAATGCTTAGAATGGATTTAAGCAAGTGTGGTGTTCTTTTCAAATGAACTATACACTTTGCAAATCCTATTCAAATCCATGTTAAGAGAAAAGAAGAAAGCAATAAAAAACACATCTTATGCTATAATCACATGCAAGCTTATAATTATTTGTAAGTAGAATCACTTCATTCATAATCTTTGATTTATAAGTTTTAAAAATAATTTTTGGTTTAATAGTGATAATAACCACTCATATTCTTAATTTTAGCCAGCACATGCAATTTGACATAAAAGGAAACATTTTATTTAATTGATTTTTCAAAAGAAATGAATGCATGATTTCATATGGCAAACAATATTTGGCATGCTTGGAAAGAAATAAAGGAATGTAAGCATATGACTTCATTCACACTAATTAATTCCTAAAGACAATCCTATAAAATAAGATCATTTAAAATGAATCAAAATTCTTTAAGGAGATTTTTTATTTTTTAATTTGATTTGACTTAAGAAATGTGAAAAGAATTTGTTGGTCCTAACCCAATTTCCCCATGTGTGAATTAGTTTAGTTTAATTTTTAGAACAATTAGGTTGATTTTATGTTTTGTTTATGTTAAGGTATGAGTTAAATCCATTAATTACCCCTTACTTATACCACTTTAACATAATTAATCAGGAAATTATGAGCCATAATATGATATAAAATCACATGGAATTTAAATCAGCAATGCACCTAGGAAATAAAGGGCCCCATTCAATTGGCTTACAATTATTAATTAATTAAGCTAAAGGGTTTAATTAAGTACTTTCATAATCATCCTGCACACATAGTTTGATTATAATTTTCTTTGAAGTCTCTTAGGTTATTGAACACTTAAGAATCTACCCAAGAATTTAGGTGATTAAGTTGTGGAATAGTTTGGTTCTGAATTTGATTAATTAATCCATTTAATGAGTGATTAAATCATTAATCAATTTGCAAATTAATTAAGTGTTTATCCAAATGAAATGAACTTAGGGGAAAATATTGGACAAGGAATCCTAATCTCATTCCCTAAGTCCATTCACAATTTCATGATGATTAACAAGCTTAATTATTAAATTTATCATTGTTTAATAGGTTAATTAATCATTTATTTAGTTAAGAGAGTGATTAAGGATGAAATAAGCAATTCCCCTAATTAATCCAATAATAAATTTTAAGAAAATTATTGGAGCCAGAGATCATCCCACTAATCAACCTTAGAAGTTTGGAATTAATTGCTAAAGTAATTAAGGAGTAATTAACCTAATTACATTTCCAATAAAATTAAAATTGACTGAAAATTACTGTACAAAATTAATTGCTTTTAATTTTATATTATTCTCCTTTGAATTATTTTTAAAATGAGTCTGAGTTTGCATTTTTTGGATTTTCCTGTAATTAGTTATGATTTTAGGAAGTTTTAGCATTAAAAATAAATTAATTAAGGAAAATTAACCCCCTAATCCCATTGGGTAACTTGGTGGCTGATGCAGCACGCTTTCGACGTGGCACGATGGGATAGGTTATTTAAGTTGTCACATCCATCAATGATTTAGCCAGCAGCGAACGTGATTTCTTCATAGGCCATCCAATCTAAGATCAGACGGCCATGATTAATCTCATGGTTTAGGCTTAAATCAAAGACGGATCTATCGTGATTTAATCATAACCATTCATTCCAATCACAATGGGGACGGTGTGATCTGCCTCTCCCGGCGGAGATATGGACGCCCACCATCGCCGCCGACGAGCTCACCCGAGCTCGGATGGAGCTCAAACTCACCCCACACCTTCAGGAAGCACAATCATTAAATCTAATGATCAAAACTCAAGGGATTATAATTTCCTCCATAAATGACCAAGCAATTTTTATCCTAAGATCAGTTTTGAGCAATACCTCACCGGAGGCTATCACCGGTGCTTCCAATGAAGGAGATAGCTTCGACTAGTAGAGACAAAGCCCTATTGAAGGAATCAAGCCTTGATTTGGACTGGATGGTTTGGTTGACCAAGCTCCCCTTCAGTGGTGATCGGCCTTGATCAAAGTCCTCCTTCTGGTGGCTTGGTGACTTAGGAAATAACTTGATTGAGCTTGATCAAGTCCCTTGATGGTGCTTGCAAGATTAATTAGGTTTTGATGGAGATTTGGATGAGTTTGGCTTTGGATTGACCTCCACTATTCGTTGGGAAAAACTGAGAAGGAGAAATCAAGGGAGCTTGGAAATGGCTTTAAGAAGCTTAGGGATGCTTGGTTTCGATTCCTAAAGCTTAGTGAATTGCGTTCTTTTGGTTTGAGTGGGAATGAGGGGGAGTATATCTCCCCCCTTCTTGGATCGAAAGGTTAAGAGCAATTTTGCCATTTTTGATCAATGGAGGAGATTGGTTGATTGGTTTGGGTTGTTTAACATCCCATGTGAGTTATTTTGGGCAGAGGAGTGGGGGAGAGTGAGTGCCTATGTACTAGGTGAGTGCATTGGGTGATCCAAGTGCTCAATTCCCATTGGAGGGGTCGGTTTGGCCTTGGGTTGGGTCATGGCTGATCCAAGGACATTGGGTCATGTTCACCACCCTCCTTATTGTCCAATTGGACCACTAGAAGGATGCCAAGTGGCCTTGAGAAAGAATATGACCAAATTCAAATGAATTTGGTCATAGGATACCCTTTGACCTAGGGGTAAAGTGGTCATTTGGCCTTGATTTTGATTTGAAGATTTGAAATGATTCAACAGTTGGTTGGGCCAAATTTCAAGTGATTTGAAGTTCATTTAGTTTGAATTGGTTCAATTTGACCCATTTAGGTCATGTTGGGTCAAATTGGATCAAACCATGGGTTAGGTCAAGTTCAAATGATCATTTGGAGCCTATAGGTATCATTAGTTTTGTTCAATTTAGTTTATATTTGTTTTTAGTTCATTTAGGTTCATTTAGATCAAATGGGTCAAGTTGACCAATTTGACCCATTTGACCCAATTGGGTTAGGTCATGAGTTGGTTTAGACTTGGTTGATCATTTGAAATGTATTGCAAGCTTTGGTTTCAATCAATTTTGGTTTGGTTTGATTTCAAGTTGATTTGACCTTTTAGGTCAAGTTGATTTGACCTTTTAGGTCAAGTTGGGTTCATGGTCAATTGGGCTAGGTTGGGTCTAGTTAACCAATTAAAGCTTTGGTCAAGTTTGATAATCAATTTAGAATGAATTTGACCCATTTGTTGCAATCAATTTGGCTTAGATTAAGATTTGACCTATTTTGACTTTTTAAGTCAACTTGGGTCAACTTAGATCAAGTGACCAATTAGGCTTGGTTTGGTTCAATTGATGGTTTGGTCAAGTTCAAATATTGATTATGGATTGGTTTAGATCAATGGTTTTAATCAATTTGGCATATGGTAGAATTTGGCTAGTATGGATTACATTTGAGTTAAGTGTTGACTTGGTCAAAGTCTAGGTTTGACTTGGTTTGACCCAATTTGAGTGATTGATCATCCAAGGATGATTGTTGCTCATAATGTGAGACTTAGATGGGCTTAGTTCAATCCAATTTTGGTTGGATTAGAGTTTGGCTCAAAAAGGTGTTTTAGGTCACTTTGTGTCAAGTGAGCCTAAATGGGTTTATTGGCTTGATCAAGGCTTGATTTAGGTAGGTTTGGTTGAACTCACTTATGGACTTATGGTAAAAATATAAATCCAATTTCAAGTGATTTGGAGTCAAATAGGTTTTGATTCATTTGACAATTTCAAGTGAACATAGGTTTAATCCGAGTTAGTTTGATTTTGGTTTGATGATTGAAGTTTATGTTTATATTTGGGCATGTAATTGAAGGAATGACTGTTTCAAGAGAAAATCCAAAGGTTTCGATTGATTTGAGAATGATTTGGCTAAGTTCAAGGATTTGACTTGAAAGAGTATAAGTTAGATTTAAGTTGGATTTAAGTTGGATTTGGATTTGAGTTTTGAATTTAGTTTTGGTTATTTAAATTTATATTTCATTTATTTTTATGAATATAAATGAGAATATAAATGGGTTATAAGAAAATATTTTTAGTTTGGAGTGATTTGGATTTGATTTGAGCTAAGTCCATAAGATGAAATCAATAGGGCATAGGAAAGATTTTGGATTTGGAATTAATCATGAGTTTTAATCATTTGGAATTGACTCATGATTTGGATTTTAGAATTGATTAATGATTTGAGAAAATCAATTGACTTGGAATTGATTCAAGATTTGATTTGAGCTAAGCCCATAAGATGAAATCAAAGGTCTTAGAAAAGGTTTTGGATTTGATTTAATATTTGAGAAAATCAATTGAGTTAGAATTGATTTAAGATTTGAGTTTGTAGTTTGGTTTGAAAGAAGGAGCAAGGATTGGATTAAAGCTATAGGGTAGGCAAGTCCTCCTAAAACCCCTAGGTCATAGCCTATTCCTCTGGCTAACTCTTCTAAGTCTCTAGGGCTAGGTTAAGTGTTCAACTAATTACTAAAAGTGTCTTAAGACTAAGAAACTCTTAGTGTCTAGAGTGGTCCTATGTCTAAGATGAAGAAGTTGAAATCTCACTCCAAAAGTGAGGTCAAGAAAAGGCGCCCAATAAGTGTGGTGTGACTGATAAGGCATATCACATGTATTGGTGTTGACCGAGATGATCAACAACATTGAACGATCACAAGCACTAACAAAAATGATCTACTCCTAAACTCAAGGTGTGGAAGGAATCAAGAGCTTAGTGCAATGTGACTCTACTCATGTTAAAAAATAAGAGAGCGAATGAGGAATCCACTAGGGATTGAGTATGTGAACCTTCCACTAGGGAAATAGGCTCAAGTCATCCATCGGGGGATGAGAGGTGTGAAATCCACTGAGGAATAAAATTTGGAATCCACCAGGGATAAAAGATATGAACCTTCCACTTGGAGAACGGGCTCGGGTTGGATTGAATTGACTCAACTAGGATATCGAAAAGATTTACATCTCACTAAGGAGAAGCGATTGATTTGATTATTTAATTTGGCTCCACTGGGGAGGAAGGTTAATTTTGTTTTAGATTTTAAATTTTAAATTTTGAGATGGACCGTGTCGGTTTGCGATGGACCGCACTGAGTATGGTCATGTTGACCTTGACCTACTTCAGATTTACCAATCCAATGGGGTAGTCTACCAATCACATAGTAGGACAATCCAACCAAAGGGGTTGCCTTTTGGCAAGCAATAGATGTACTAGGAAGAAAGCGTAGTAGACTTACATCCTCTAAAGTAGTGATCAGTCGCTAGGGTGATCTGTTGGCGAGGAAACGGATTGAACCCAACCTTAGGCTGATTACTGAGTGAATGCCACTAGGGGACTTAAATTAGCTCAAAGATAGTCAAGATTAATTTGATTTTAATTATATTTGATGGATTCCATTGGTTTGTGATGGACTGTACCGAGTAGGGGCCATGTCAGCCTTGACCTACTTTAGATTTACTGATTTTTCTGACCGAGGAGAGAACTATCCAACCAATGGGGTGCCTTTCAGTTTGGACCAATTCAGGAAAGAAAGCACAGGGACTCACATCTTTCATGAATAAAAGATCACTGGGGTGACACATTAGCAAGGTAACATGTCAACCCAGCCTAAGGCTGCTCGTCGATTTGCGACAATCATGCTAGAAAGAATGCATAGTAGGTTTACATATTCCAAAGTGAAATGACTGCCAGGGCAACCTGTTTATGGAAAAATAGATTGAACCCGACCTAAGGGAGACTATAGAGAGAGTGTCACGGGAATTATCTCAACTCAAGTGTAGTCAAGCAATTCCTATTTGGAGTTCTGTTGACACTTCCCTAAAGATAGGATGCCTACTTGGGAAAGGGGCCACTGGGGGCTTGAATTCCTAATTCACAAGCAAATAGATTTGTTTGTTTGTTTGTTTGTTTATTATGGACCCTATTGGTTTGTGAGGGATCATACTAAGAAGAAGCTTATATCAGCCTAGACCTATCTCAGATTTACTGGTCCAAGGAAGAATCTGTGCATCAGTTGAACAAATTCCCCAACCATAGGGGTGCTTGCTAGAAAAGGGGGATTGTCCAATCCAAAAGTAACCCAGGTAGTGTATAAATGGGGTCGCAAAGGACGTGATCCAAGTAGAGTGCCCACAGGGGAGGGGCTACAAGGGCTTTATCCAAAACACTGAAGAAGATAATATCTATAGGTATTTGATAGCCAACTCAAGGAGAAAGCAAATGGACTCACATCTGCCAAGAGTGGTGTATCCACCGGGTGAGTCGCTATCAGCATAGCGAACATCAACCAACCTAAAGTGTCCTTCGATTTGTGATAATCAACCTAGGAAGAAAGCATCGGGGACTCACATCCTCCTACAATGGAACCGACATTTGGATAGTTTCTATCTGTGCTATCCACATAGGCTATCCTAAGTGAATGCTACTAGGGGACTTATATTAACTCAAAGAGTAGTCAAGAGGAAAGGAGCCACTGGGGGACTTATCATAAACCTTAAATATACTCGACCTAGTTGATCATGACGGCTAGTCCAAGAAGAAAGTGTGCAGTCTTACATCTTCTTAAACAAAGTTGACATGAGGTAGCTTACTGACTGTGCAGTGAGGCCTACCAAACTAACAAGGCACTCACTGGTTTGTAGTGGTCAAGTCAAGAAGAAAGCGCAGGGACTTACATCCGCAAGATAAATGACCACTGGGTGACATACTAGCAAGGTAGTATGTCAGCCCAACCTAGAGCAGCTAATGAGTGAGTGCCACAGGGGGCTTACTCCCACATCAAAATAGCTCGAGACAAAAGATATGTGTTTGTGTTTGTGTTTGTGTTTGTGTTTAAAGGAGGACAAGATGCCGCTTGGGTCTATTACCAAACATTAGGCCTCGTGGTCTATTACCAAACATTATCTCTAACAAAAATGTTTGTTTTATTTATGAATTTTTTTAAAAAAAATTTGTTGCTTATGGGTATAAAAATATAGATTTTACGTGCATTTTTCAATAATATAATGAGTAAATCAAAATAATTAAAACAATTTTGAGTTTGTTTTGGTATGTTTGGTAAAAAAAATTTGGGAACTTAAGATTTACATTTTATCACATTTGAAATTGCATATCATAGCATAGTCTCCAAAATAACTTATAAAACTCTATTTAAAGTTATAAATATATTCAATTATAAGACTTTGTAAGTATGCCCTCTCATGCATTCTCAGATAGTACATTCTTCTTCTTCTTCTTCTTCTTCTTCTTCTTCTTCTTTTTGATAAATGTCTTACTCACCTTCATGAAGAGATCAGGTAATAAATAAAATATAAAGTAATATCAATTATAGTAAAGAAATGAATAAAAAATCCTAACAAGTTTAACAAGTGGAGTTTTGTTTTGGCTTAGATTCACTCTAAAAGTTTCCTTTTTTACACAAAAAATTAGTCAAGCAATGGCAGAAGATTCTTTTAAAGTTACTAAACTTTGTTTAAACTTTTATTATAAACACTTTGCCATCATAAATATATATCCATTCAATTTTTATATATAATACTTATATGCATATCTTAGCAAATTTATCATATATGTTGTAGTTCAACATTATCCCTCAAATTAGGTGCATCACAAACCTATCTTTTTTTGAGGAAGGATATTCTATAAAGAATGAAACAACCATCTATTGAATTAATTTACATAGATTTTTTATCAAATAGAAAAATCAACATACTTTAAAGGACATCTAAATACGTGCTAAAGAGTTATAACACTTAATTTCAATTATGGTGGACAATTTTCTTGAATTTAACTCTATAGAAAAGATTTATTCTAAATATAGGGGAATTGATGCAACATTAACAACACCTAAGGCATTTAAACTTATTATAAGTGTTATGATAAGAGATAAATAATATACAACCATACATGAATGAAATAACAAAGCCTATTATCATAATATAAAATAACAATCATAGCATTAGGCTTTTTAATTGAAAAATAAATGGGAATAAAAACTTTTGGATGCACATTATCACTTCCATTGCCTTTGATTTATATATAACTTATGTTGAATTTATGTACAATTAAATGGGAGCTATATGTAGTCCTTATTAAGGTTTTTTACCTTACATAAAGATTGAAAGTGTATAAAAGATTTATAGCCTTTGCCTTATAAAACCCTCTAAAATTCAAACATGAGGAGAGAGAAAGTCATCCTTAATGATAAGAAAGAAGAGAAAATTCAAAATCTATGAAAGAAAAAAGCAATAGAAAATGCAAGATTGAAATCTACCAATGAACATAGCTTAATTTGTTAAAATAAATAAAGAGACAAATGATGATAAATCATATAAATTTGTATTTGTTTTAAATTTTAACACTTCATGTATGTTAATGTCTTTTAATATTTCTATAACTTTTGATATTCTTCATGACATACGCTTACAAATAATTACATAACTTTTTATTTTAATGAACTTTATTTTAAAATATAATTATGATTGTTCTTTTTCTTTCAATAGAGCTTGTTGAAAAATTTGTTTGTTTCACGCTTTGGTGTAATTACATTTTGTTAGTGATCTCGTTAATTGAGTTATTCTTCTATAACTTTTTTAAAGTTATAACATCAACTCATTACTTTATCATTCTTTCTTTATACTTGAATAATTCTTGAGAATGCTCGATCATTTTTATTATTATTTTGCTAAATTTAAGTAAATATTGTTGAGTTTTCTTTTATTATCCACCTGATTACATGAAAATGCGTAATCAATTGGATGTTTTGTCATAGTTCTTAGTAATAATTCCTTAAATATAATTAACCTTCTAATGATAAAATCTTTAATGAAAGATTATAACATACATACATGGTGATAATTTATCTTAAATAGATAAAGTGTAATAAATAAAAATATATATGATTAATAGCAAATGGACATTTTTTTCCTTATTTTAATTTCAAGGTGACTATATTGATCAATGTTAAATTTATTGAAGCAAAGAAAATATTCAAATTTATGAGTAAAGGAAGGTCAAGTATGATGCTAATTAACTTTTATTATTTTGAAGGTTATTATTAATATGAGCTTATAATTATAAAATATAATATTCTAACTACTTTGCCCAATTGTAATTCAAAATTCTAAAAGGCAATTTAGAGAGATCAATTTTATTTTATTTAGATTGATTTTGAATTACCTCCTAAGTAGGACTTTCTAAAAAAAAAGAAAAATTACAAATACCTTCAATTAATTTTCATAGTAAGCAATTTTTTTTAATTTCAAGCACCTCGTTGGTCTTTGTTGTTCTCATATCATCTACATTTGAAACTTATGATTCTCTGTCATAATAATAATGCAAGGTCCTTTATACTTTTAGCCAAATTTTGAACTACAAGCACAATGTAATTCCTTCCTATTATTTTTGAGAGATTTCCTTTGCATAATCTTAGAGTGAAACTATTTCTTGATGATATCAATCTCCTTTAAACAAAATGTTAAGGGGGAACACTCAACCTTTTTCTATAAAAATTCCTCTAACTTGATAATTATTTTATAGTAGGCAGTACTCTCATTTAGTGATACTTAACTTTGCAACTAGCTAGCTTTTGTATATTTACTAGCTTGAAATATAACTCTTTCTAAGTTGATTTAGAAGAATCCAACATTGAATCAATAAATTCCTTATAGTATTCTAAAGATAAAAAATTATCAAGTTTTTTTATTATTTATTCTTTTATAAGTCATTAACAATTAACACTTGAGCTCACAAAATAGCCTCTCATAGTTATTAAAGATATCATTGTGCTTTCTCTACCTAATTGCCAACCATTACTTGATATATATTTTTCTAAACAAACCATTTATTAATATCATCAATATTTTCTCATCCATTAATATCTTGCTCTTTTCTACTATCAAAGAAAATATTATTAGCAGTGTTTTTGACCTAAACTTGTTTAAAAATTCTTGTTGTTGGTGGCTTCTAACTTTTCCAAAAATGAAATTTAGAATAAAGGTATTTGTAATCATTGTCAAGATAAAATATGTAGTGCAAACTTGCCATATAACACTACATGATCCATATATGAAGAACACATAATAAAAATATACTATGCCAGGATCAAACAGCTAGAGAATGAATACTTGTGTAGCACTAAAATAGCTAGAGAATGGGATGAGGACCTTACATTTGATGGCCCATCAGATGATTCAGCCTTTTTGGAGGAGAACTGCATTCCAGATGAATTGTTTGAAGATATGTGTTTTCATGAGAAGAAGCAGTTATAATTTGCTATTCAGGATTGGCCTATCATGAACAATGTTGAGTATGTCATATATGCTTCAAATCAATTAAAATTCATTATATTGTAACCCACCATTAACAAATTTTAGACCATGTTTGGCGCTACGCGAGCTTAATTAAGAGGTTGGGTGGTGTTAGTGATTAGTTCAATAGCTCACCTCATACAGTAGTCATTGGTGCTTAATCGGACACAAAAATGTACATCACAATTCATCTTATTTCATCCAACCGAGTGTAGGGGATTTAAAGCGTGAAATCATAGGTTGTATTGAGCCCAAGTTTAATATAAGAGTGTCCTATATGAAGGCATGGGATGCACGTCGAAAGACAATTAAGGTTATATTTGGCAGTTGGGAGGAATCTTACAGATCATTGGGAAAATTCATGATTATTGTTTGGGCATCTATACCAGGGTCAGTATATCAGGTACACTCAATAGAATCAAACAGATTCCAATGACTATTTTGGTCGTTTGAGCCTTCAATAAGAGGTTGGTAGTATTGTCGCCCAGTTCTATGCCTTGATGGGACTTTTATCCTGGGTAAGTACAAAGGAACACTACTTAGTGCAGTCGGGATCGACGTGAACAACGGCTTATTCCCACTGGCCTTTGCATGGGTTTAGTTTCTACAAGGTTATTTCATCTCGAGATAACATGCATCTAATTCACATCAGAGACAGATCTTTCTTTGGGCCCCACGAGGAGGAGAATGAGCAGAGGAGACAACAGACTACTGCCGCCACCAAAGTTTACCCTAGCATAGTCGCTGATGCATGGTAGGCAGTAGTGATCTGATTGATAAAGTTTACTTAAAGTACTTTGTATGTTATTGTACATATACAGTTGTTATACTTACGCAATATAAGCATAATTCATCAGGTGTGCGTTTCGGTAGGTCGATGCACTTACTGTTGTTTAGGAATGACTTGTTAACTGTCCCAGATTTATGGGTGCCTTATGAGCTACCGGACTAGATATGTCTCCCAGATGCAGTATATTAAGCTGGATCACCACTTATTAATAGCGTCATGGAGCGATGGTGTTCGCAGATGAGTACCTTCCACTTGGCTATTTGTGAGATGACGATTACATTACAGGATGTTGCGATGCTTCTAGCCATTCGGATAGATGGCCCACCAGTGATTAGCAGTGTTGTTGTTGGTTGCGGGAAACGGTGGGCTTCATGGCCAGATTATGCGATGAGTTGATTGGAGCACATCTAGAGCTAGATATCATGTACCGTGATTCGGTCCATCCACATATCACATCATAATTTTGAATGGGATAGGCTCATGCATGTACTTGTTTACCCTTAAAATGGCTACGATGGACATACTACCGAGATTCATATTTAGATCTACCAGAGCTCCAGTTCACTATGCACGTCAAAGCATACATACTATTTGCCATTGGATCTTTCTTTTGCCAGATACTTCAAGTTTTGAGGTTCATCTGTAGTATCTGCCATTACTTGAGGAGATTGACACATTTAGGGAGTTATCTCTGGGTTCAACTGTGCTCGCTCATCTATAGGAAATTACAAGAAGCAGCCAAACCAAAGCGCACAAACATGGTTGGATGTATTCATTTACCGTGTATGGGCTTGGGAGCACATTCATGTGGGCAAACCTACATTATGTGTTCCATATCCTACAGACATTGATGACTTAGCATAAGTTTTCAATGAAGGGTATGGTCGGGAAATGCCATCATCCAACCTCAGAGTTTATAAGGATGAGTTGGATGGACTTCTGCAGAATCAGGTATTCTGAATTGATGTAATGTTTATTGGCATACGCATTATGGGCTTGTAGCTAAAAGAATAATTTATGCTATATGTGCAGGTCATCTGGGAGCCATATGGACGTCAGATCCGCTTGCGTGTCGTGGATATATGTTGACAGGGAGAGGAAATATGGCTAGCTAAAGTATCGATCATATGTTGGAAGAGGGTAGAGTGGTACCTACTAGATCATGTGCTCAGACAGTTTGGCATGTCTCCTACGATTGCTGTTGCCCTGATAGATCCATCGTTCATTCTGGTTAATGGCCGAGGAAAAGCTGATGTTGATTGGGTCGACTATCACCACTCTTACATTGCACGGAAAATGACGCGTGAGTCTTGTGGTGGATTCATCTCAAAGATGATCGAGCCAACGACGTACACATGAGGTGGTATCATTCTTGGACTTCACTTTACATGCTGAAGGCACCGACACTTCCTCCTGACAGTATTACCCCCAAGCGCATGGAGAGCGCTTGATGGTTAGTCTATATGCAAAGTATTACAATTTGGTTTTTCTTATAACAACGAAACACTGATATAAATTTTTGTATTTGCGGAGCACATCTTCAATATTGAGGACATATTCCAACGCTATTTCAAGAGGTGATTATAAAATTTCAAAAATCTTTCGATGATTATGAGGAATTGTGCATGGAACTGAGGCGAAATATGCATATCTCCGACAGTAGATACAGTGATACTGACATTTTAGACACTTCTACATTAGTGCAGGCAGATGTTCCATCGATGGATGTGGGGCCATCCTCTACGCCAGTGGTGGGATAGTCTACCTATACATTTACAGAGCCACCCCAATATTCATATCAGAAAGCAATGTGGTCTCAGATGCACCCATGGCACGCATCTGTCCCACTAGCATATGGTCCACCGTCATTCCATATGACACCGCCACACGGAGTGTACCACGAGTATTCATTGCCTACTCAAGCTTCGGCTGATATACCTCATGTTACTGACTTAGGATATTCACAACACCCCATGGAGCAGGTGGAAGAGGAGGAGGACCATCAACAGCATCATCTAAGTGATCGACCGAGGCACCACGCCCCATTACACTCCTAGTAGAAATTCCACCACGCAGTATCGATGATGATAGATGTATTATCTTTTTTATATGGTTGATGGCATGTACTTGTGACTATTTTTATGTTTGTTATGTTTACTCATTCAGTTACTCCTCATTGTATAATCCTAGTGTTGTTTACTATTTATTTATTTTGGTTAATTCACATGCGAGGAGGAAAGATTCAATGTGGAATTACATATAGTTCAAATCTGATTTAAGAACTTTTTATCATATATGTATTTATTATGGTAAAGAGTCAAATGGAGGTATATCACGAGTCAAAATTCACCTTATTAGTTTTAATGTGTTTTGGAGAAGTAAATGTTAGCAAGTGTAAGAAAATACCTTCAAATATAAGAAAAGAGCTGATTATTTTCTAAGAATGAGTAAACCCATTAAAACTTAATTTATATACATAATATATTGAGAGTGTCTGATATTACCAAAGAATAATATATATACAATAATCCTTGTATTATGGCCAAAAAACGGGGGCTGCCGCAATAACTTTAACTTTTGCAACTTTAAAATTCATACATTGGCAAAAATTGTGGCTACCCAAGTAAGACTCGTCGAAAGTTATCAACATGAAAGCTGCTTAATTTTTTATTACCTTTCCAATGATACCAAGCACGTAATCCGACACCTGATGAGCCTGATATGGCCAAAAAATGGGGGCTATCTACTTAATTTTTTTAAAAAAAATTTATGGCCAGTCACCCAGTCGACGGATGACTGGCGCTGACTGGGCAACTGGGCCTATTTTAAAATTTTTTTATAGCCTAATTAGCTAATTAAGTTACTAATTAAGCCTAATTTAAAAATTAAGCCCTAATTCCACCCACATATTACTTGGATAGATACTAATAGTCATCTTTAAATGATATTTTGGTGATTAAAATAAATAATATTTATAAAATGATGTTGGCGGTAAAAATGTATTATTTTTTAAATCTACCTCTTCGATAAAATACCGCTCATCACGCCATAGTAAGAACAAGTTGATTTGACAACCATACATTACAAATTGTCATCTTTTAACTATAAATACTAAGAAAATATTACGTATGGAGTCCCCACATAGCTTTATGTGCGGACTCCAATCAATGCATTTCATATTTTTCCCATTTTAGTGCTTTAACGCCAGAATCGACTGGACGACAAGGATAATTCCGATTCAGCATTATTTATGGTTACCTAGCCCACCGCCCATCTCGTTCAAACAGTGGAAGAAGAAGCATCATTGGAATGCGCTGGAGGAATTGAAAAGAATTTTTAGGGTTTAGGGTATATTTTTTTCTTGCAAACCGAGCTTAGAGAGAGAAATAGAAAAACTCATTTCTTTTTTACAAAAGAACCATGAAGATGGAGAATGTTGAGAAAATAGCCCAATTTAGCTGAGGATATATTTAATAAAAATTTATTGGTAATTTTCAACCGTTGTATATTAATTTTTTCTGGTTTGTTAGTGATATTCCTTGAAATTATTTTTTATTTAATGTATATTTCCGCTTTGGAGTTCCTTGCAAGAGGACTGTGCTTGTTTTAAGAACTGCTTTGCATGGGTACTTTCTGTAATCTCATGAGAGTACTGACCAATTTCATATCATTTATCATGAGTTCCTAGCCTGTCTGGAGAGAATATGTTCATTACATTCTATTAGAAGCAATTTGGAGGCTGTTTGGTTAGTTTTTAGTATTATTTTGCATCTATACTCTCTTGAGAGTACATATAATTTTGGCCATTTTTCCCAGTTTCTTTGGCCCGGTTGTTGAGATTATGTTCATTACATTCCATTGGAACCATTTTGGAGGCTGTTTGGATGGTTTTTGGGAGATTTTTGCATCTGTACTCTCTATACTCTCATGAGAGTACAGATGTTTTCTCATATTTTTTCCAGTTTATTTTGTCTGGATGGGGAGAATATGATCATTACATTTAATTAGAAGTAATTTTCTGACTATTTGGTTAAATTTTATGAGAGATTTTCATCTGAACTCTCTGTACTCTCTATACTCTCATACTGAGTAAAGAGCATTTTGGGCCTTTTTTTTTCTAATTTCTTTGGCCTATTTGGAGTAAATATGTTCATTACAATCCATTAGAAATAATTTGCAGACTGTTTGATTAATTTTCTAGTGTTATTTTGCATCTATACTCTATATACTCTCTTGAGAGTACAGATGATTTTGGCCATTTTTTCTCACTTTCTTTGGCCTGGTTGTTTAGATTATGTTCATTACATTCCATTGAAGCAATTTGGAGGCTATTTGGATATTTTTGGGGGATTTATGTATCTGTACTCTTTGTACTCTCTATACTCTCTCTGTACTTTCTGTCTCATCTCATGAGAGTACAAAGCGGTTGGGCTATTTTTAACCGTTTGGAGTAAATATGTTCATTACAATCCATTAGAATAATTTGAGGGCTTGTTTATTTTTTTAGAGTTCATCTATACTCTGTACTCTCTTGAGAGTACAGATGATTTTGGCCATTTTTTCTTACTTTCTTTGGCCTAGTTGTTTAGATTATGTTCATTACATTTTATTGGAAGTAATTTGGAGGCTATTTGGATATTTTTTGAGATTTTGCATTTGTACTTTCTATACTCTCTATACTCTCTATACTCTCTATACTCTCATGAGAGTACAGAGTAGTTTGAGACTTTTTTCTAGTTTCTTTGGCCTGTTTGGAGTAAATATATTCATTATAATCCATTAGGAATAATTTGGATGCTGATTGCTTAGTTTTTAGGGGAGTTCTGTCTCTATACTCTCTGTACTCTCTTGAGAGTACATATGATTTTGGTCATTTTTCTCACTTTATTTGGCCTGGTTGTTTAGATTATGTTTATTACATTTCATTGGAAGTAATTTGGAGGCTGTTTGGATAATTTTTTGGAGATTTTTATATGCACTCTGACTCTCATGAGAGTATAGATATCTCATATTTTCTAGTATATTTTTTTTGGATGGAGAATATGGTCATTACATTCCATTAGAAGTAATTTTCTAGCTGTTTGGTTAAATTTTATGGGAGATTTTCATCCGTACTCTCTGTACTCTCTATACTCTTTATACTCTCATACTGAGTACAGAGCATTTTGGGCCTTTTTATTCCAGTTTCTTTGGCCTGTTTGGAGTAAATATGTTCATTAAATTACATTAGGAGTAATTTGGAGGGTGATTGGTTATTTTTTTAGTATTATTTTGCATCTGTACTCTCTGTACTCTCATGAGAGGACAGATGATTTTGGCCATTTTTTTTATTTTCTTTGGCCTGGTTGTTTAGATTATGTTCATTACATTCCATTGGAGTAATTTAGAGACTATTGGATAGTTTTTGGGGGATTTTTACATCTATACTCTCTGTACTCTCATGAGAGTACAAAGCATTTTGGGCCTTTTTTTCCAATTTCTTTGGCCTTTTTGGAGTAAATATATTCATTACATTACAGTAGGAGCAATTTGGAGGGTGATTGGTTATTTTTTTAGTGTTATTTTGCATCTGTACTCTCTATACTCTCTTGAGAGTGCATATAATTTTGGCCATTTTTTCTCACTTTCTTTGGCTTGGTTGTTTAGATTATGTTCATTACATTCCATTGGAAGCAATTTGGAAGTCGTTTGGATGATTTTTGGGAGATTCTTACATCTCTCTGTACTCTATCTCTCATATCTGAGACCATGTTTTGCCTTTTTTAGTTTCTTTGGCCTATTTGGAGTAAATATGTTCATTACATTATATTAGGAGGAATTTGGAGGGTGATTGGTTATTTTTTAGTGTTATTTTACATCTGTATTCTTTGTACTCTCTTGAGAGTACAGATAATTTTGGCCATTTTTTCTACTTTCTTTAGCCTGGTTGTTTAGATTATGTTCATTACATTCCATTGGAAGCAATTTGGAGGCTATTTGGATAATTTTGGGAGATTTTTTAATCTAATCACTCTCTGTACTCATGAGAAACGTGAGCATTTCTTTTTCCTATTTCTTTGGCCAGTTTGGAGTAAATATTTTCATTACATTATATTAAGAGCAATTTTGAGGGTGATTGGTTATTTTTTTAGTGTTATTTTGCATCTGTACTCTCTGTACTCTCTTTAGAGTATAGATGATTTTGGCCATTTTTCCCTACTTTCTTTGGCCTAGTTGTTTAGATTATATTCATTACATTCCATTGGAAGCAATTTGGAGACTGTTTGGATGATTTTTGGGAGATTTTTGCATTTGTAGTTTTGTACTCTTAGGATTTAGCATATTTTTTCCACTTTCTTTGGCCTGTTTGGAGGGAATATATTCATTTGTGGAGCTATTTTACATGTCACATATTTTTGGAGCTGTTTGAGCATATGAATGCGGTAAATGAGTAGTGTGATGATGCAGTCATGATGTCTAATGACCCAAATTTGGGAAAACTCTTTGGCACCACTATTCAGAATGAAACAGGCATGCAATATGACTATGCACATCAAAGCTGGCTGTTGAAGGACACTAGTTATTGGCCAAACTCCAAGAAATTGAAATCAAAAGATTTTTATGTGCAAAGGTTGAAGAAATCAATCTAACAACTTAACAAAATTCCAAAATTGATACAAGGACCGGTTGTCCCATGATTAGATTCTCTCTGATTTGAAGAGGGGATGGTTAAAAAAATACAAAAGTCTTAATCATTCTTTGGCAAAGCTGACCTACATCTTCTCGGATCACACGATGCATTAGCGATGAGAAGGTGTGAATAATAATGAGAGGCCAATTAGAGCAACGATGCATTCAAATTTATCTGGCGAGAAAGTTGGTAGAGAATATTGGATTCATAAAAAGATGCTTTCAATTTCATTCAGAGAGAAGATCAAGGATTACGATGGTGAAATGCATGCTTAATTTGTTGAAAAAAGGCAAGTAGACGGGATGTTTATGGGATGTACAAGTTGATGAGTCGATTGCTTAGTAAGTTTTTTTTTGGAGAAATGGCATGTCTAGGATAGAATATTATTGTTTTGGGGATGTGATAATTTTTGATACAAGCTATCAACTCAATAAATATAATCTTGTTTATGCCCCTCTTGTTAGAGTGAATCATCACTGACAAAATATCTTATTTGGAGTAGCCTTTTTATCAGAAGAGACAATTGAGTCATTCTCATGGCTATTCCAAACATTTCTTCAGTTGATGAGTGATAGACATCCTATAACAATATTCATTGATCAAGATCGCTAAGAGCTACAAAATTATATTCTCATACTGTCATAGGTTGTGCCAATGGAATATTTCAAGAAAGCTCCTTCCAAGGTTCATTGCTTTAATAGTAATAAGAGAGTACAAGGCTATTTATACATGCATGAGCAAGTGTGACTGAGGAAGAGTTTGAAGAAGCTTGGTCTACCATGCTAGAAGAAGGCAATTTGCATGATCATGCTATCCAGCTTTATAAAATTAGATCCAAGTGGTCCACTATTCAAGACTCATTCGCATGGGCATCTTGTGACACAACGTAGTGAGTCCACGTATAATGAAATCTCTAAACCATCAAGTTTGCTCACGAGATTATCTTGGGGTTGGAGAAGGTTATGGAGACATGAATGAACATGATGAAGACTTCAAGTGTAGTCGAATTATTCTGTTGTTAAGACCAGTCCAATTTTAAAACAAGCTACTATGTTTTATACAAGAAAGCTTTATATTATGTTTGAGGAAGAATTTTTGCATAGAGTTGGAGGCCTATCGTAAGTGTACCCCCATGGAGTATTTGGCTTAGAGAATAAAATAAATCCAAAACATGGACTGTCCATTTCAATGGGACTACCCTAGATGTAACTTATACTTGCAAAAAATTTGAAATGATGGGATTACTTTATGCCCACTGTATCAGAATTCTTAGTCAGGAAGATGTAGTGCACATTCAGATAAGTATCTTCTCATGCGATGGTCTACCAAAGTGAAGAGGGATATCTACATCGATAGTGCATCCAAAAATTAAGAGATATAGAAAGCACAGATGGAAATGCAACTAGCATTATTTTTGAATCACATAAGTCGATATGCATATCAAATAAGCATCAGGGCACAGGATAATAAGAGAGATGAGGACTATATGCTTAGATCCTTAAAAAAACTATATGATGATGTCGACTCTATAATAAGTGAGAATTCTCCTCCAGCTGATAGAGCATCTAAGAAGAAGAAGTCAACCATAGTAGATAAGGGAAAAGACATCTTAAAGGATCCAATTAAGTAACGTCCAAAGGGTGTTTCCAACGCAAGGCTTAAGCGATATTGGGAGAGATCCAAGAAAGCCAAGAGTAATTTTCTATTTGCCTCTTAATTTTTAGTATTTTAAATATTATTGTTAATCTTCAAACCTTCTTATTTTTATTGTTATAGAAACCAAAGTACTCGATAGTGTTGCAAACCTTTCTCTATTATCAAGTGTTTTTTTGAATGCATGAGAATATCATACATCGATGCTGTAAAAATTCATCAACTAATATGATGTTCTACCGCAAGAATTCAACTCGAGTTCCACAATCAATCATCGGTTGAAGGAACACTAATGATGGATATTATTACAGAAAATATTTTAATGCATGACATCATTTAGTTATGTTCATCAATCATTTCTGTAATGCTTTAAAGTCCCCAAGATGACTTTATTTTACTTATCAGGCACAACAAGATTAGGAGAGTACAGAGAATATAGAGAGTACAGAGAGTACATATAGTACATATGCAAAACTCCCCTAAAAACCAAGCAATCAGCATCCAAATTATTCCTAATGGATTGTAATGAACATGTTTCCTCCAGCCAAAACTGAAAAATAAAATGCTATGTACTCTCATGAGAGTACTGAGAGAGTATGATAGCGAACTTGCTTGAAACCGAAGGCCTAAATGGACATTAATATTGATCAATTATTTTTTGCTTGGTTTTTTTTCTATTAGTGGTTTTCCGAGTTCGGTGTTTGTATGTCGATTCTACTTGGAACTTTGGTCTATTGACTGCCATGTGGTCATCCTTATTAATTATGGCTTTGTGGTATGAAATTATTCACTACCTCAATCGATTCTTATTTCTTTTGACACTGCAAGTATATTGGGATATGATGTCATTTCTATGTTGATATGTACCATCTGTATTATTGATACTTTCGTGATTTCCTGACTAGGGGGTTATTATGGACTATGCATTCTGATATAATGTTGGTTATGTTTAGGCCATCCCTTTACCACTCTAATTTCTGTTGTTATGCTTGCATATGTGAATATGGTTGTGCCTTAGTAAGTAGGTAACTATGATTAGTGATGTTATGTGGTTAGGGTTGTTATTGGCTATGATTTATGATGTTATGTACATGGTGTTTATTATCTTAGAAAGGGAGTTGTCAACCTTTTGCTTTCCCAGTGTTGTTGGCTAAGATCACAAGATTTCTATCAAATTGGCTACCATTTTCCCCCAGATTTGTAGGCTATGATGGCTAGGATGACTTCATCCATTCCTTGGCTGGTAGTAGCAGGTGTGATGTAAACCTTCCTTTGAAGTTTGGATGCTCATGCTAGCAGCTGCCCCAATTTATTATGACTGAGCCTGAGCCTCTCTCCACCTATTTCTCCATATCTCTCTCATTACATTATTTTACTTTCAACCTAGCTTGTATCACTTTAACTATGCTAATTCTTCGTTCTAGATGTTTGCAGATTCTACTTTGTGTAAGTTCCTTCTCTTATGTAGGAGAACTTTTGGTGGCATACACTTCTCTTATCCATAAGATTTTCTACTAATGGCTTGCCAATTGCTTGCTCATTTGCTCTATTTATACCTTTTGCTTTCTTTTCCTCTTTCACATGTTTTGACTGTATTTAGCTAGGGGATTTTCTCTCTAGATTGTTTGTAGCTTTTAAGCAATAGTTATTGAGTTAATCCCCTACTAAGGACCTTGTAATCCTTTGACTGTGGCAATAAAATTTCTCATATTTTAGCAAATTTCAGTATCTCATTGATGACTCTACCTTTCTTAAGAGGATGATCTGATTTTCATTGTAAGCATTACATAGTTTGATATATACTCTATAAAGTACTCTATATTTTATGAAATGATTTTTGTTGAATGCATTACAAAATTTGATAAGCCCGTATGTTCCTATCAATAAGATTAATAGAACTTGAAGAAAAAAATTATGTAATGAAGATGATATTAGTACTGATGATATTAGTTTACTAAGTATTTATAAATTTGTCAATAATATTAATTTAATTAAGATGATACTTTCAATTATTAGATTATTCAAAAAAAATCATCATCTTAAAATAAAGAATTCATTCCACATTGCCCTCAAAATTTATATTTTTGAATAAGACATTGTTAAGCTACATGTTCAGTAGTTTATTTATCTATTTTATGCACTACATGATCTAGTAGATAGTAGGTTTTAAGAAGCATGATTTTGACAAATAGAAACTAATTTCAGACATTTAAAAAATTCTAGCACATTTTTAAAGAACATAATTTTCTTTATTAAAGAGTTAAGTTTAATAATAGTACCCACTTATATTAAGTTCACATATTAAGTGGTTTATATTGCTTCTCCTTCATACTTTCAGATTGTGGCATTATGAATGTGACTAAGTATAATGGTTTATTACTAGCGTCCGATTTGACATACCAAGTATCATTCAATCGTAATTTTTAGATATTACACAATACAAATTCTGTAATTATTAATTTTTAGATAATGTAAATTTTAACTTCACTTTTTTAGTTGATCTGAATTTAAAATATGATATAATTTGAATATCAAAATTAAGCATATTTTCTCCAAACAAGTAAAGAAATCATCATAGAAAAATAAACAATATTATATCAATTGCCCATGATTAGAAGACCATAGATAGTACAAAGAGTATAGAGAGTACAATGAGTATAGAGAGTACAAACAGCATAAAGAGTACAAAGAGTACAGAGAGTATATAGAGAGTACAGATGGTACACTTGCAAAATTGCTCAGAAAACTCATAAAAAAGCAACCCAGGAGCCTCCAGACTGCTTTAAGATTATAATGAACTATTCTTCCCCAACCTGCAAAGAAAAAATGGAAAAAAATGGAAAAACATTAAGAAAATAATCTATACTATAAGGAGAATACAAAGAGTTCAGCTACAAAACACCTCAAATATTTTAATAGTCGACCTCCAACCTGCCTGCAATGGAATAAAGAGTATAGATAGTACAGAGAGTACAGAGAGTACAGAGACTACAGAGAGTATAGAAAATACAGTGAGTACATACAGCATAAAGAGTACAGAGGGTACAGAGAGTATACTTAAAAAATTGCTCAGAAAACTCATAAAAAAAGTAACCCAGGAGTACAAGGTATAGAGAGTATCAGAGAGTACAGAGAATATAAAGAGTATAGAGAGTACAGAAAGTCTAGAGGGTACAGACATCATAAAGAGTACATAGGGTACAGGGAGTATAGAGAGTACATAGGGTACACTTACAAAATTGCTAAGAAAACTCATAAAAAAATAAACCATGATCCTCCAAACTACTTTAAGGTTATAGTGAACAATTCCTCCCCGGCCTGCAATAAAAAAAATGGAAAAAATGAAAAAAAATTAAGAAAATAATTTGTAGTCTTAGGAGAATACAAAGTGTCCAGCTACAAAACACCTCAAATATTCTAATAGCCAGCCTTCAAAACTATCTGCAATGAAATAGAGAGTACAAAGAGTATAGAGAGTACAGAGAGTACAGATGAAACACATCTCATTAAAGTAGCCCAGCGTCAACCAAATTGATATAGGTGATCTCTGCTAAACATATTTTATCCAAACTGCCCAGGAAAATTGAAAAAATAGAAGAAATACTCTGTACTCTCAGGAGAGTACAGAGAGTATAGATGTAGAATAGGTTAAGAAGTCTAACATTAAGGTTCCTGGCAACCCAGCTGATTGAAGAGAGCTTAGACAGGCAACCCAGCTGATTGAAGAGAGCTTAGATAGGCAACCCAGTAGCCAACAAAATATTTTAAATGGTATTTACACAAGATATTCTATCCAAACTTCCTTGAATAAATGAAAAAAAATGAGGAAACCTAATGTTAAGAGTACGTAAAGCACACACCAGAAAGTCGAGAACATGAACAGATTGTGCACATGCTATCTCAAGAAAAGGTTTAAATAATAAATAATAGCTTGTAAAATAGGTGATTGTAAAATATCAAACTTCAAATGTACAGTTCTCAGCTTTGATTTTTCATTCCCAAATAAAAGATAGCGTAAGAGAACTCAGCCCTAAAGTAATTCATCTTCTTGGGCCAATCATGGTGGTCAGCCCAGTTCGGAGTTTCGATTCGCCTTCATGTACTTACTTGACAAACATCCCATCAACAATATGTTATCTTGGACTAGCAGCCCACTCACCATTTGATTGATCATTTTATGGGATCACTCATAAAAGACTAGCCATCATCTTTAACAAGTAATTTGATCTGAATAGTAAGAAGTATAGTTAATAAGTTGGCCCAAAAAAAAGTTTAGGGGAACCAAATTGAAAACAGTTCTTACAATTTCAGGAAGAATGGCCTTATGGGTTGGTTTTGATAATGAGTCATAAAAATACTAGGAGTGTCCAACCAGAGTGTCCAATACTGATTATCTATAATTAGAAGTAAGAGTAGCTCAGCCCTTGACACACTGTCTATAGTGACATGTTGGATGAACATTTTGCTTTCCTTTTGTAGGCCATATTTTGCATAACTCTACAAGAAAAGAAGATAACATTTATAAATTCTAGCTTCTATCAATACAAACAAGGATTGAATTATAATGCCCTACATTTCTATGGAATAATATACCCAATGCAAGCATGAAATATAAATAGGGGACATACAGCCCCGGACAGAGTGAATACTTCTCGGCCAGTAAGAAAGTGAAGGCATCAATGTGTGCATCTGAGAGATACTGATATGTCAACAACTCATTGATCTGCCCTCGTGCAATAATGATATTCCTAGCCGCGAATACTATATCACCCCTGCAAGTGAGAAATATTTGAAAGTGAGCTTAATTAAATGAATTGGTTATTTTATGTATGAAGAAGGAGTCGAATGAAGAATGTATTACTTGTCCTCAAATCGAGAGCATGACGTGTCAATAACAGTCGGCTTAGGGGACATCTCGGATGAGAAGTCAACAAAATGATGTGCCTCTGGAAATTAGAACATGAAAGTTAGTGATGAAGAGCTAGATTCACTTGTGAATTAAGGATCGATCTGGCGAGATGATGCATACCTCGATGCTCCTCCACCACAACGATTACGTGGGTCATATACTTTTATTGGATCTTCATCTATACAAAATTTAGTGAAATCTATTTCTATTATCTCAAATTTAAAAGAAAGTAACTTAATACCTCCTCGATCTGTTTTCGGAGTGGAGGCCACCACATCACTTATTCTGCATCGTGACTTCCTGTAAGTGTGTATGAAGGGGGAAGAAATAGCTTTCCAATTCCTCATCTATCGAGCCTTCACACCACGCTCAATGTTGCCGATTAAAGGCTTCATAGCATCTTCATGTGCAGTGGAGGCCTCCACAAGAGCTTCCCCTATGGTGGACTCCACAGGGGCTTCCCAAGTTGAAGTATCCACAAAGGCTTCCCAAGTGGAAGTATCCACAAGGGTAGCAGCTGTAGTTGCCTCCTCTCCAGTGGTAGCCTCCACAGGAGACTCCCCTGTGGTAGCCTCCATAGGGGAAGCTCCTATGGTAGCCTTCACAAGAGCTTCCCCTATGGTGGACTCCACAGGGGCTTCCCTAGTGGAGGCTACCATAAGGGATTCCTAAGCGGAAGTATCCACAAGGGTAGCAGTTGTAGTTGCCTCCACAGGAGACTCCCCTATAGTAGCTTCCATAGGTGCTGTCCCTGTGCCTGCCTCCTCAAGAGTTTCCCTTGTGGTCACCTTCACAGGAGCTTCCCCCACACTAGAGATGCTTGGACTCCGTTGCCCAGTAAGAACCTCCTTGATAGCAGTAACCCACAAATCAATCCCATCTATTCTCTTTGTTATTATTGCTTGAAAAGACGATATTGTATCTTTCAAGTCCCTGAAACCTGCAAGTATCCGCAGAGCCATCTATGGGGTAGTAGGCGGGCTAGATATGAGGGGAGAATATCGAGGAGAGACATATGGAGATTCATGGGAACTCAGTGGACTTAGAATGAGACTGCTATCTCGACATGTGTTGTATGTTGGGCAGGGGACAATGATTCAAGGAGCCAGGTCTCCTCTTCTTATATGTACAATGAAAGGCGGACACTGTGTTAAATCGATAAAAAATGTGATGACTTACATAAATAAATACATTCTTATATAAAGTGATATTATTATATGTCACCCTGTCCTCCCAAATCACAAAACATCATCTGGAAACTTTATTTTTGGCCATCAAGATACGTGGCTTTGTAGATGGAAATAGCGGCCTTATGATGCTTATGTGCTCAGCCGCCCAGATCTACAATGAAAATTTAAAATAGTTAACTTCAATGCATCAAATAATACATAAATGAAGATATATAATATACCATAAGAAGAGTGACAAAGCCACTTATGTATACGGGTGCCTTCTGGGTCTGAATCTTTGATATAATACCATCAAATTATGAAACTAGAAAGGCCCAAATGGCCTCTACCCAATTGTATTCAACAAATTTATCTATGTCAACGGTGTAGGCAATCAATTTTGATGCCACCTTATAGTTGTGATATACAAAAAAAAAAGATTTGACAGCAGAAAATGTATGTACAACTGCACAAATTGTGCCACAGGCAACGAGCTATCCGAATGCTCAACTTTATTCTTATAGTCCACTAAACTAAACTACACGGATTTCTGCCATAAGACCTTCTCCCCTCTTGGCATCCCTACAATTCAGAACTTCATCGGGGTGAAAAAATCCGCGCCCACCCATAAAGAAAGCATGCTTCTCTATGTCAAGCAAGGCGGGTAATGACAATTGAGTCTTCTTGAAGTCATGGTAATGAATTGATGGATGAAACCTCTTTAAAATGTCAATGACTTCATCAGTAAAGCATGCTACAATATTATCAAACATCGTTCTAATGGTGGTAAGCCTGCATCTCGAAGTTATCATTTTCTCAAACATGGTAAACTTCAAAAAGAAAAGTCAGTTAATGAGAGTACAGATGCAAATCACCCATAAAAACTAACCAATCACCCTCCAAATTGCTCTTAATGTAATGTAATGAACATATTTTCTCCAAATAGGCCAAAAAAATTAGAAAAAAGGCCCAAAATGCTCTATACTCTCATGAGAGTATAGAGAGTACAGAGAATATAGAGTACAGAGAATACAAAGAGTTTAAATGTAGAACTCACATAAAAATAAGCAATCATCCTCCAAATTATTCTTAACGGATTTGTTATGAACATATTTCCTCCAAACAGGCCAAAGGAAATGGAAAAATATTATCAAAATGCTCTATGATCTCATGAGAGTATAGAGAGTACAGAGAGTACAGATGCAAAATAATATTAAAAAATAACAAAATAGCCTCCAAATTATTCATAATGGATTGTAATGAACATATTAACTCCAAACAGGCCAAAGACACAAGAAAAGGCCAAAATGCTCAGACTCATGAGTAGTAGAGATGCGAATCTCTCAAAATCATCCAAACAGTTTTCAAATTGTTTCTAATGGAATATAATGAACATGATCTAAACAACCAGGCCAAAAAAAGTGAGAAAAAAGACCAAAATTATATGTACTCTTAAGAGATTACAGAGAGTACAGATGCAGAACTCCCCTAAAAACCAAGCAATCAACATCCAAATTATTCCTAATGGATTGTAATGAACAAAAGAAATTAGAAAAAGGGCAAAGCCTCAGACTCTCATGAGAGTATAGAGTCTGATGCAAACTCAAAAATCATCCAAACAGCCTCTAAGTTACTTCCAATGGAATGCAATGAACATAATCTAAACAACCAGGTCAAAGAAAGTGGGGAAAAAGTGGCCAAATTCATATGTACTCTCAAGAGAGTATAAAGAGTACAAATGCAAAATAACACTAAAAAAATAACTAAATAACCTTCAAATTATTCCTAATGGATTGTAATGAACATATTTACTCCAAACAGGCCAAAGAAATTGGAAAAAAATGCTCAAAATATTATGTACTCTCATGAGAGTACAGAGAGTACAGATGAAAATCTCCCATAAAATTTAACCAAACAAGCAGAAAATTACTTCTAATGGAATGTAATGATCATATTCTCCCCATCCAGGCTAAACAAACAAAAAAATATGAGAAAATAATCTGTACTTTATGAGAGTACAGAGAGTACAAATACATAAAAATCACCCAAAAATCATCCAAACAGCCTCCAAATTGCTTCAATGGAATGTAATGAACATAATCTAAACAACCAGGCCAAAGAAAGTGAAAAAATGGCCAAAATCATCTGTACTCTTAAGAGAGTACAAAGAGTACAGATGCAAAATAACACTAAAAAATAACCAAACAGCCTCCAAATTATTTCTAATGGATTGTAATGAACATATTTACTCCAAACAGAATAAAGAAACTAGAAAAAAAGGTCCAAAATGCTCTGTACTCAGTATGAGAGTATAGAGAGTACAAAGAGTACTGATGGAAATCTCTCAAAAAATTTAACCAAACAGCCAGAAAATTGCTTCTAATGGAATGTAATGACCATATTCTCCCCATCTAGGCAAAATAAACTGGAAAAATATGAGAAAGTAATATGCACTCTCATGAGAATCCCCCAAAAACCATCCAAACAGCCTCCAAATTACTTCCAATGGAATGTAATGAACATAATCTAAACAACTAGGCCAAAGAAAGTGAAAAAAAATGGCCAAAATTATTTGTACTCTCAATAGAGTATGGATATAAAATAACACTCAAAAATAACTAATCACCCTCTAAATTGCTAATGTAATGTAATGAACATATTTACTCCAAACAGGCCAAAGAAATTAGAAAAAATGCCCAAAATACTCTGTATTCTCATGAGAGTACAGAGAGTACAGATGAAAATCTCCCATAAAATTTAACCAAATAGCGAAAAAATTGCTTGTAATAGAATGTAATGACCATATTCTCCCCATTCATGCAAAATAAACTAAAAAAATATGAGAAAATCATCTGTATTCTTATGAGAATACAGAGAGTACATATACAAAAATCTCCCAAAACCATCCAAATAGTATCGATATTGCTTCCAATGGAATGTAATGAACATAATCTATACAAATTGTTTCCAAAAATCCCCCAAAAACCATCGACTGAACATACTATCCCTAAACAGGCCACAAAATTCATCATGAAATAGCACCAAACATCCTACCATGTGATATACTAAACATTTCACAAGGCTAAACAGTTCAAAAATTTGAAAATAACGGCATGTACCATCATGACAGTATAGAGAGTACACATGTAAAATATCTCCAAAAACTACTACAACACCCATTCATTTAAAGGAATCAAATGTTCCAAAATGTTCACCTACTAGACGGTGAGAAGAACAGAGAAAATCTGAAATTCATTAAAGTTTGGGAATGCAGGTGTAAATACCTCATGTAATCGCCTACAATACCTCAATTTTTGATTTGCTAAATCAATCGGGCGTCGAGGCGAGAGCGGGCGAGGCGAGAAAAAAATCCTTCGAAAGCTCTAAAGCGTTATGTGATGAGGAATGTCGAACGATGCCCGTCTCATTTTTCTTCTCCCGCTGTTTGAACTAGACGGACTAGGTCGGGCCAGGGTAAGCGTAAACGGTGTCGTGAATGCGCCTTCCATTTACAGCATCGTCCGTCTGCACCGTTAAGCTAAACGGAAAAAAAATGTTGGACACGCGATCGGCCGATTAGTAGCGTAAAGCTATTTGCTCGGACGTAATATTTTCTCATAAATACCACTCTCTCGGCCACCACAACTTCTCATCCCACGTTCCCTCTAAGAAATGGCTAATAGCATTAAGCTCAAGGCTCTTGCGGTCTAAATGCTTAGCGATGCTTTGCCTTTCCCCAGTCCTTGAAGGAATTTAGCGAGTCAAAGTCCCGGTTCTACCACGCCGATGGCGGCGATGAAGGAGGAGGAGACGGAGATGGTGGCAGTAGCAGTGAAGGTGGTGGTGACGAAAGTGGTGACGGCGATAATGGTGGAGGAGATGGTGGTGATGGCAATAGTGATGGAGGTGGCGAGGGAGATGGTGGATGGTGGTGGTGATGGAGATGATGGAAGAGATGAGATGGCGGTGGGGATGGTGGTGTGGCGATGGTGGCAGTGGCGATGATGGCGATGACCATCATTAAAAGGTGAGTAGAAGCAAGAGGTGGCCGTAGCCACCGTCATGTTGGTGGTGGTGATGGAGTCCCCAATTGAGGCTATGATGGTGGCTGCATCCGGTTTATGTTCTACTTAATAAATAAATAGAACTTTCATATTATGACTAATAATAAGATTATTATCTCTTGTGGGGTTTCCGTATGTTCGTGTGGTTGTGTACTGTAGTCTTTAAAAGAGTATGTAATTTTGTGAAATTATGATCTAGGTTGTAAGAGAAATTATGGTCATGTGCCTTATGTGACGCATTGTCATGCGATGCTGACGATGTATCTTTCCTTATATATAAAATAAGAAACACTTATAAATTAACTTTGTGACTTTCTTAAAGCTCAGATATTATTTCTAGGAGATGAACAGGGAAGAAGGTTGCCAACGACCATTTTTGCATACCAATAGCATGATCCTATAAGATTTTCTCATAAGCATTTAAAGGGAAAGACTTTAAAAGGGACTGTATGTTTAATAGCAGGATTTAGACAGATTTAGATTGGATTTAAACTATATATATACTGCTAAACGATCGAAATAACTGTTATAAATCCTTTAGGATATTAAATCTCGTTTCACCTCGAATTTAGCTAGAATCCAGGCATTGGGAATGTCTCGCGAACTCTTCTTCTTCATATGTTAATGATCTGATTGATGACTTCTCCAGTGAGTTTCTATCATAATTTCCGGTTTTTTTTTTTATCTTTAAGGATTTCGAGTTTGAGGGATGAGAATTGGAGGAAAAAAAAAGGTGATAGTTGGATAAATTTTTAAAATAAGCACGTTTAAAATCTTAATTAGTGAATTAGGCACAAAAAAAAAAATTTTATGCACAGTCGTCTATTTAACGGGCGACTGGCGCTGACTGTATCTGCACAGTAAGCATCAATCACCCGTTAAACGTGCGACTGGCATAAAATAATTTTTTTTTAAAAAAGCCGAACCGAGATTGGGACAGAGCGTCCAATCTCGCTTTTCTTATACCGCCATAGATCGCCGCACGCCAGCCACCGGGTGCCAGCCAACTCAATCCGGCGGCCTGCCCACTACTGGCGAATCCGACGTAGATCTTTAGAGAATCATTTTTAGGTATTTTTTGAGATTTTTTATTTTTTTTTTTATAAAATGAAAAATATGCAAATGTGATTTTGATTTTTTGTGTGTTGTGATGTTATTAGTTAGTGTATTATGTGATTAGCTAGTTTTATGGTTAATTTTAGGCAAATGTCATGTGGATTTTAGGTATTTTCTGAGTTTTTTTATTTTTTTTATTTTTTTTTTGCAAAATGAAAAATATGCAAATGTGATTTTGATTTTTTTTTGTGTGTTATTATGTTATTAGTTAGTGCATTATGTGATTAGCTAGTTTTAGGGTTGATTTCACGCAAATGTCATGTGGAATTTAGGTATTATAGGTATTTTTTGAGTTTTTTTTTTTTTTTTTTTGCAAAATGAAAAATATGCAAATGTTATTTTGATTTTTTGCGTGTTATTATATTATTAGTTAGTGTATTATGTGATCATCTAGTTTTAGGGTTGATTTTAGACAAATGTCATGTGGATTTTAGGTATTTTAGGTTTTTTTGATTTTTTTTTTATTTTCTTTTTTGTAAAATGAAAAATATGCAAATGTGATTTTGATTTTTTGTGTGTTATTATGTTATTAGTTAGTGTATTATGTGATTAGGTAGTTTTAGGTTTGATTTCAGGCAAATGTCATGTGGATTTTTGGTGTTTTAGGTTTTTTTTGAGTTTTTTATTCTTTTTTTGTAAAATGAAAAAATTAGGGTTGATTTTAGGCAAATGTCATGTGGATTTTAAGTATTTTAGGTATTTTTTAAGCTTTTTTTATTTTTTTTATAAAACGAAAAATAGGTAAATGTGATTTTAATTTTTTTTGTGTTATTATATTATTAGTTAGTGTATTATGTGATTAGCTAGTTTTAGGGTTGATTTCACGCAAACGTCACGTGGATTTTAGGTATTTTTTGAGTTTTTTTTTTTTTTTTGCAAAATGAAAAATTGCAAATGTGATTTTGATTTTTTGTGTGTTGTTATATTATTAGTCAGTGTATTATGTGATTAGCTAGTTTTAGGGTTGATTTCAGGCAAATGTCATGTGAATTTTAGGTATTTTTTTGAGGTTTTTTTTTTTTTTTTTTTGTAAAATGAAAAATATGCAAATGCGAAGTTGATTTTTTGTGTGTTATCATGCTATTAGTTAGTGTATTATGTGATTAGCTAATTTTATAATTGATTTCAGGCAAATATAATGTGAATTTTAGGAATCCTTTTGCTGCTCCCTGAAAGAGATAAAGCAGAACTCAAACAAAAAAAATGAAGTTTATGATCATCAGTCAATTTGTCAGCCCTAAATAATAGTATGCAAGGAGCCACAATCGCATTTTTCAATCAATATGAAAGTCGTGAAATATTTCGTGCTATTCCAACGATACCAAGCTCGCTAAATTCGGACTACGGACGACTCTGGTACGCCCAAAATATCGAGGTTGGTTCAAAGTTTTTTTTAAAAAAAAATTCTCAAGAACAGTCGTCCGTTTAACGGACAACGGCTACTGTGGTATAGAGATCGCGCCTTAAACCGGCCTTTTTTAAAAAAATATTTTTAGTGTCTAATTCGCTAATTATGATTTAAAACATGCTTATTTTAAAAATTTAGTCGTGAGATTTTCCAATTTTAAAATTATTAATTAGTTCGATAATAAAAAAATGAACTGTATCATTTAAAAATATTAAGTGAATAGTAATACTTAATATTAATTAATTAAAAATATTACTTTACATAAATTAATATAATATGTGATTTAATTTTATTAAATATAATTTATTAATATAATTAATAATGTAAAGGACAATTTAATGATTGTTTACAATATTAATTTCTAGTATTTATAATACTATTAATTAAAATTGATAAAAATTATTAACCTTTCAATCATATATATATATATATATATATATATATATATATATATATATATATATATATATATATATATATATATATATATATATATGTGTGTGTGTGTGTGTGTGTGTATATATATAATTAAAAATTAAATAAAATTAATAACATAAGTTAAATGAATTTTTTTATTAATTTTCTAAATAGAAATTATTTTAATAGCTTATTAAATTACTAATTAAATATTAAATATAATATTGTATTAATTATGGTTTTTTAATTAAGGTTCATCTAAGTAAATTAAATATAGTAAGATGTATTTATGATATAAATCCTTAAATTATGAAGCAAAATAGCAAATAATTAATCTAAATTTAACTAAATTTATCATCTACGATACTAAGATTTTATCCACAAAATTTTTATTAATATTAGAATTATAAGTTTAATATTAAAAATAATATCTTTTAAAAAATATCCTCATCCCTTATCGCCGTTCATTATTGGTCTCCATCGCCGTCCTCTGCCGTCAAAATATCCTCATCGTGCGTTATAGGATAAATAATAGAGTTTGACTTAAATATAAATTTTAATATATAAATCCTTCAAAATATTATTTTGAAATGTGATTATATTTAAGTCCGTAACAAATAAATAAAATATTGAATGGACATCACCAACAAATCAAATTGATAACCATCAATTATTATTATTAATTTTCTTTTCTGATGATTTTAATTTAATGAAAAAAAATTTGAGGACGCTAAACTCGCAAAGGATAAGAAGGTGGAATAAGTGAGTCAAAGTTTAAGTCGTCGGAAGTAAACGACGCGTTCTATTAGTCTAATCTGATTTACTTTTGATCTCATTTTGCTGACTGTTATTTTATTTTTTGCAAGAAAAAAGTCATTACGAATATATATATATATATATATATATATATATATATATATATATATATATATATATATATATATTTATTTATTTATTTATTATAGAGAGAGCTTATTTTATACTACAATTAATTAAAATATTATATCCGAAAAAGGACTCGGCTACAATATAAAATTTCAATATAATTCAAATTCACCATTTATTTTAAATTTAATATATTTGAAATTCATCTATTTTAGATAAATTTCAAATACATGGCTAATTTAAAGTGAAGACTGTTTCTGCCTACTACCACCCACTAATCTCTGACAATCAATTATTGTCATGGATGGCTGCTAGCTGCCACCACTACAGAGTCTAACCATCAACTATAACCACAGTTGGCCACCACTACCATCCATTATCCCCCAACCACCATCATCGTTATCACCACCCTAGCCACCACCATCGCTAATCACCACATTCAGCCAGCACCGTTGTCGACCACCAAAAAACTTTAAAAATGAGATTCATTTCTTTTATTCTTCTCAGCTCCACTAAGATCATGATGTTGCTTAGGAGCTAATGATATGGTTGACAAACGTCTTAGTTATTATTCTATTTCTTAGGGAATAGAAATCATTAAAGTCTCAAACTAGTGAAGATGTCACTTCAATAGAACTTGAAATTGTCAGAGATCACAAAATATTTTATCTCTTCAGTAGCTCAACAAATACTCGATATGTTATAATAATAGATTCTACTATCTTCATTTATCCTCCTCAACATAATCAAAAAAATACTTTGAGAGACACATCACCCCCAAGATTCATAGCAGAATTAATAGAAGTGCCACATGAAGCTTGAACCTTATGATGTTAGAAAAAATTGGGTTAAAATGCACTCGACCAAATATAAGTTAAAAAATAAATAAACTTAGCTTTAAATTGCTGGCCACTATTACTATATTAATCATCTAAACAGTCGAGTAATGCTAACAATTCAAAGACTCCACCTCTCCATGAATTGGGCGTTGTCATAAATAGGGTGAGAGGCTAAGTTTTTCGGGGGGACATTTGAGTGAATTTAATCGTAAACTCACACATATAACATATGTACAATGACTTGAATCCAAGACCTCTTGGTTGAAAACCAAAGCTTTCAACCACTAGGCTAAGGTGTCTTGTACTGAGAGGCCAAGTTTTAAATTACCACCTCTATTCTTAAAGCTCTTAATGGTTATGACATGCTAAAAGATTTATAGCAATAAAATAAATCAGTTAAAATAAGCTATTATGCATGTGAAGTTACAAAAATTGTTCTTTGGCATAATCAAAAAAAGCGACATAAAAATTTAGTTTGTTTCACTCGATTTTCATGACCCTCTTAAGCAGATTGAAGTCAGATATTTTATTCAGAGGAGGCACCCACAAATAATTGAAATTCAATTTCTTGATCTCTATCTTCAATTTTTTGAAACTTCAAATTCTTCCGAAGCCCCAAGTTCATGCATAAGCATTTCAAGACAAGAGAAAGTTCCAGAGGGCTTCAGAGGCACTCAAAAATATGTTGTTGTGTTGTGCAATAGATAATAAAAGATGCAAAACATACAAAATAATTTAGTCTCATCTTGTGGAGAAACCAAGGGTGGGTGGTGATGACAGCCACCAATCCTAGATGTTTATCAAACTCTTTAATATTATACAATACATTAAAAATTTTGTCTCGCCTCCAAAACTTAAATTCTTAATAATAATTTAGTATTAATTGTTTTTAAATTTAATTATCATGTATATACTAGTTTCAAAAATTTTCTTCAAAAGTTAGAAAAAATGAGATGAGTGTTTGTTTTTTTTGTTTAAAAGGATAAAATTATTTTAAGAAAAATAAGCTATACATATATATATATATATGAGTGTTTCTTTGTTTGAAGGTTGAGTATATTATTTATTTTTTATAGACATTTTAGATAAACATTCTAAGTTAAGTATTGGATCTTAAATATAGATATTGATCATTCAAAATTGATAATATTTGTTAAACTTATATATAAATTTTATCTAGAAGCCTTGATGGATATATATATATATATATATATATATATATATATATATACATATACAATACACTTAAAAATTAAATTAGAGCATTTTAAAATTGAAGCTCAATAAAATCAAAATTTTAAAATCTTTCCACAATTTTTGATTTATGTCAAATATTAACTAAGTAAAAAAATGATCATATATAATAATTAATTAATTAGACTGACTATGACACTGATTGTTTGAACTATAATAATTGAACATGTATTTTCAACAATGGAGATAGTTATGACAATATTATTGAATAAAATGAAATATGATATTTTTGTAAGCTCATTGATAATATATATTGAGAAAAATATTTTAATATATTTTAATGTGGAATCAATAATTGATGATTTTATTGATATATATATATATATATATATATATAGAATATCAAACATAAATTAAAATGCTTAATCTTCAAACATAATTTTTTTATTTCGCTATCATTCTTTTAAGTTATGATTTTGCCACTAGTCTCATCAAAATTAAATGAGCTCTTAAATGATCTCCATAGGTGATAAAAATAGGACTGAATTTTATATATATATATATATATATATATACATATGCCTCAAAAACTGACCTAATTCAGCCCGCATATTATTTGGACAGATACTAAATTTAGGATGATTTTTAGTCATCTTTAAATGATATTTTGGTGATTAAAATAAATAATATTTATAAAATGATAATGGTGGTAAAAATTTAATGTTTTTAAAATCTACTTCTTTGATAAAATATCGCTCATCACGCCACAATAAGGGCCACTTGATTTGACAAACGTACATTGCAAATTGCATCTTTTAGCTATTAATACCACCCTCTCGGCCACCACAGCTTCTCATCCCACATTCCCACTAAGCAATGGCTAATAGCATTAAGCTCAAGGCTCTTGCAGTGCTAGTTCTGCTTAGCATTAGCATTTGCCTTTCCCTCGCCAGGTCTTTGAAGGAATTTAGCAGATCAAAGTCTGGTTCTAAATACCACGTTTCCGATGACGACGGTGAAGGAGGAGGAGAAGGAGATGGCGGCAGCAGTGAAGGTAGTGGTGACGGTGATAGCGGTGGAGGAGATGGTGGTGATGGCAGTGGTGATGGAGGTGGCGGAGATGGAGATGGTGGGGATGGTGGTGGGGATGGAAGCGGCGGAGATGGCGGTGGAGATGGAGGTGGTGATGGTGGTGGTGGCGATGGTGGTGGTGGCGGTGTGACCGTTAAAAAAAGTGAGTAGAAGCAAGAGGTGGCCATAGCCACCATCATGATGGTGGTGGTGATGGAGTCTCCAGTTGAGGGCTGTGAAACTGGCCGCATCCTGTTTATGTTCTACTTAATAAATAAATAATAGTTTCATATTATGGCTAAGAATAAGATTATTATCTCTTGTGGGAGTTTGCATATGTGCGTGTGGTTAGTGCTGTAGTCTTTAAAAAGTATGAAATTATGATGTGGGTTGTAAGAGAAATTATGGTCATCTGCCTTATGTCAGGCATTGTCATGCGACGCTGACGATATCTGTTTCCTTATATGTAAAATAAGAAACACTTATAAATTAACAGGGAAGAAGGTTGCCAACGACCATTTGTGCACACCAATAGCATGATCCTATAAGATTTTCTCATAAGCATTTAAAGGGAAAGACTTTAAAAGGAGCTGTATGTTTAATAGCAGGATTTAGACAGATTTAGATTGGATTTAAACTATATATATACTGCTAAACAATCGAAACAACTGTTATAAATCCTTTAGGATATTAAATCTCGTTTCTCCTCGATTGGATTTAGAATCCAGGCATTGGGAATGTCTTGCGAACTGTTCTTCTTCATATGTTAATGATTTGATTGATGACTTCTCCAGTGAGTTTCTATCATAATTTCCGGTTTTTTTTATCTTTAAGGATTTCGAGAATTTGAGGGATGTTAATTTGAGGAAAAAAGGTCAGAGTTTCCAATTTTAAAATTATTAATTGTTTGATAATAAAAAATAAACTGTATTATTTAAAAATATTAAGTGAATATTAATACTTAATATTAATTAATTAAAATATTACTTTACATAAATTAATATAATATGTGCTTTAATTTTATTAAATATAATTTATTAATGTAATTAATAATGTAAAGAACAATTTAATGATTGTTTAGAATATTAATTTCAAGTATTTATAATACTATTAATTAAAATTGACAAAAATTTAATAGATAAAAATTATTAACCTTTCAATCATATATATATATATATATATATATATATATATATATATATATATATATATATATATATATATATATATTGTGTGTGTGTGTGTGTGTGTGTGTGTGTGTGAGATATAATTAAAAAAATTAAATAAAATTAATAACCTAAGTTAAATGAATTTTTTATTAATTTTCTAAATAGAAATTATTTTAATAGCTTATTAAATTACTAATTAAATATTAAATAAAATATTGTATTAATTATGATTTTTTTAATTAAGGTTAATCTAAGTAAATTAAATATAATAAGACGTATTTATGATATAAATCCTTAAATTGTGAAGCAAAATAGCTAATAATTAAGCTAAATTTATCTAAATTTGTCATCTATCATAGTAAGACTTTATCCACATAAAATTTTGTAAATCTAAATTTATAGAATTCACCAATAAATCAAACTGATAACCCCAAAAAGCATCAATTAAAATATGGAATGGACATCACCAATAAATCAAATTGATAACCCTCAATTATTATTATTATTATTATTTTTCTTATCTGATGATTTTAATTTCATGAAAAAAAAAAATTGAGAACGCTAATCTCTCGCAAAGGATAAGAAGGGAGGTGTGGCGGCGAAGATGTGGAATAAGTTCAAGTCGTCGGAAGTAATCGTTGGGCCTAAGGCTGATTAGGGGAGTAAAGTAAACCTCGCGAGTTCTATTAGTCTAATCTGATTTAATTTTGATCTCATTTTGCTGACTGTTATATTATTTTTTGCAAGAAAAAAAGTCATTAAGAATATATATAGAGAGAGAGAGAGAGAGAGAGAGAGATTGGGAACAAATAAAAAATTATGCGGTTTCTTGTCGTCGAGAGATTTCTTGAGATTATTTTATACTACAATTAATGCAAATATTATATCCGAGAAAGGACTCGGTTACAATATAAAATTTTAATATAATTCAAATTCATCATTTTTTTAATTTAATATATTTAAAATTCATCTAATTTAGATAAATTTTAAATACACCGCTATCATCGATCTCTAACAACCGATCGCCCGTTTACTTCTGCGCCACTATCACTTCTCACCAACACCACCATAACTCACCCACCTCTCTATCCACCATCATACATCCAACCTCAATCGGTCCTTCATCTATACTCATCATTATTTACCGTCGATCGGCTTACTAGCTATCGTTGCTTATCAATGTCTTAACATATCGCCCATCACGTCGGTCAAGTGCTTCAGCCAGCGAAACCACCATGACTATGACCCGCCAATTACTACACAACCACCAAAAACCGCCACCGGCCAGCGCCACTGTTGATCGCCACCTACCATTTGCCACCAACCCTGCTGGTCATCTCCAAATACATGATAATAAATTCACTTTTTCAAACAAAAAATAAATAAATCTTATCAAATTTTCAAGGCAATCTTTTTTAACTAAGTATCATTAGAAGCTTAATTAGATAATTAAGCATAATTAAAAAAATTAAGAATAGGTATAGTCCATATGGGTTCCAACGCTGGTGTGGCGTACACATGATTGAGGTCGCCCACTTAGTTGGCGGCCGCTGATACAGAAACTAGTAGATCACTAATTGGGCGGCTTCAGATCGGGCCCACTAATTGGGCGTTATCAGATAGGTAATTAACAGCCAACTAGCATTCTACAATAATTAATTGACAAATGATCATGGATATCAAACCTAACTAATTGCAGTACAACAATCCCTAAATAATTGCAGTACATCAAAAAGGAAAAAAGAACAGATTTGACTGAATAAATCAAAATAGTTATGTTATTTGATTTGGTCTAATCGATTCAAAAAATAAAAATTATCCAAATCGGCCAAATGCACACCCCAACATATGAAGGATTCTTTTGATGGACCTATGACAGGTGGCCCATCAACTCGTACTCCCAAGATCATCGCTACGCCCTGGAGTGTAACAATCATCTCACCGACAGCAAGCCGAAAGGCATTGGTCTGCGGAGACCATCTCTCAACCAAGGTAGTCAACAAATGATGAGCTAGGCGGATGAAGCGAAGCTGGCTAACACAGTGTAGGCCCACTTGCTCAGCCGGATGAATCTTCACGCGTGATGGGCCACCGATAAACAAGTGTGATGCGCCTCAAGCAGTGCTCAAAAAAAAAAAAATTAGCCATTAATCAAATTGTCAAAATCAAAGGAAAGCATATGTAAATTAAAAAAAAATATTACTTACATGGTGCGGTCGATGCTGCAGCGTAGGATGCTATGCTAGATGAACCTCGGTGCCTGGTGGGTCGGTCTCCCAGTAGGCCGACATCACGCCTATTGGTGGGTGGTGCTCTCCCCATCAGTATAAGAAAACAAACGTAATAGACCAGCATGTTTATCAGAAATTATACAAAGATCACGTCTAGTAGAGACAAAGGGCAGCATATCATGTAAGCATAATAGGAACCACAGCCAAGAATCAATCGACTCGGACTCCACAACAAAGTGGAAATAATCCATTATTTTATCGATTTCAACATTAATAATGTACCCGATACTTTTAGCAAAAAGTACCGTCTAAGCTCATTCTGTTTACTCCATCCCATGATTGAAGGGCCAAATGCCCAAAAAAGTCTCTGAGCGTAATGCTACTGAATTTTGTAGTACGAGATAAGGAACTACAAACCCATTCCATAAAAGGCGAGAGTCCGTAGACTCTTTTAAATATTACTTTTATTGCCTTATGCCTCGCATCCCAAGCCTTCATGTACTAAACTTTAACATTGAATTTCGATTCCATCCTACCTATAATCTCCTTTTTCATCTATCGATGCGATCGTATAATGAAGTAAGCTATGAATTTAGAGCTACCTGTCGATGACTTTCGCATGGATACATCTATGATTTTCACCAACTCTTGATATTCTCCAAGCACCCCCTAAGCGTCGGCTGTTGCTACAATGCAAACGTCACTGACATGATCTAGTAGGACTATTATGTTATACGCAAATAACCGTGTGGTTTTTCTAGTTAGAAGTAACTGTTTGGAACTGAAAATTATTTATTATGCACCACCCAACAACAAATTGACTTCTTTTTGTGAAGCACATACCTTCGACAAGGTCACTTTATTTCGTATCGTCCATTAGACGGTTTCTTGAAGGACCAGTAAATATCATTGTCCCACTCTCTCTTTTAATCAGCACATACGGGGACAACATAACTCTCACTAATATTTGGAGTGATTTCTTAGAAGATCATCTCTGTAACAATCTACCCCGGTGAGTCATCATCTAATATCCATCCTTGAAACTCGCATATATATCTTTGCCTTTCAAGACAGGTTCTCCTCACAACATCAACCATCACACAAAACTCATAAGTTGGACGATAACCAATCATACTAATTATTAAAGATATTGACAAGATGTTACGGGAATCAACTCATCAAAGTGCGTGTCAGAGGTGCATGTGCGTTTAAATCACGGTGGTATATCTCGACCTTATTGTCGGGATGGATTAACATCCTCCACTTCATACAAACTAACCTCTCCGGCGTTACTTCACGCCATCCGATATTACATGCTATAAATCCATTACCCACGATGCGACTGTAAGAGTGATTGTGTGATACTCTAAATCAATGTGCAAGGTTCTCATAATCCGTTGCTTCAATTCCAGTAAGCTGCTATGACGCGGAACCTTAACTGGACAATTTTGACTTCCCACATAACTTGGACTGAATAGCTCATCGATACTCAGTTCGCCTCCATAGAAAAGAATCAACGAAACAAATTCTCTATTCATTCTTGCAAAACAAGCTATATGAATAATCAGAAATTTATATTAATCGACACCCTAAATAATACTACCATTTGGCTACTTAACACCTAAACCGCCAAACCTAAAACTAAATCCCAAACAAAAGTCTAACCATACAACGTAACCCTAGCACCGTACTCTATTAATTTATAAATTGATAAAGAAAGTGATTTACCGTGTGTTCTGAAAACGAGGAAGTCGCAAAAAATGTAGAATCACCAAAGGAAATTTTCTTCAAACGAAATGGCGTTCTTATCATCTCAGCTAATGTTGACTTCCGCTAGATGGGAGAGGGAAGTCATCAAATAGCGAGAGAAAGTTCCCATCGATTACGGACAAGGCAGCAATCAGGAGGTGACGGGCCGGAAGTTCGAGAGAGGGGAGGATCGTGCTGAGAAATGAAGGGCAATTGGAGTTGGTCAGTTCGGTCGAAACTCTGAGGAAGGAAGCGATTTGGGGCGAATCGAGTAAGCGAAAGAGATAGCGATCGACCATCATAATATGTCACCGTCCACCCATTAGTGGGTGGCTTACCCCTCATGTGGCCACTAAGTGGGCGACGACCTTTCATGGCACAACCATGCGCGTCGGAGGCGTGGCCCACCACTAATTGGGCTATATCTTAATTTTTTTAATAATACTTAATTACTTAATTAAGCTTCTAATGATACTTAGTTTAAAAAAAACCCAATTTTCAACCGAGCAATAATAAAAATATTCAGAGTACATTATAATTATTTTATACTTAATTTTATTTACACTATATTTATTTTTCAAGTAATCAAAATGCCCCTAAGCATAATTCATTTGGTATCTAAAAAAGAATCACTATTATTTAATTGAGTTGTATGTACTAGATATTTGTTTTAAATACTACTAAATATTTGATATTTTATCAGATAAACCATCTCATAAAATATAATTTTTTAATATTAATTTTAAACTTTGAAGAGCTCAATATTTGATTAGTAATCATTAGCAATTGATTCTAAGAGAAAGTGTATTAATCACAGTAAACCCAATAATATCAGAAATGTTGTGATTTAAAACCAAATGTAATTATTAAAATATAAAATTAGAATTTTTCTCAAAATCATTTATGGTCTTAATGTTTTCCAAATTTTATAAACTTAGGGCTAAAATGAGCATCTCAACAAAGCTAATCTGTCGAGCTTAAGTTTGTAATATTCTAAGACCTCTAAAGTACTTAGATGTTTGATGACCAATGATGATCAACGAGACCTTTTTATACTAACTAATAGAGTGTCTAGATTTTATGGTATAAATGCATAAAGAAGATCATATTTCTATACATTTATGGGAGAAATTTTGCTAAAACAAATTTTGGACATATAAAATTTGATAGCCCTGCATACCATCATTTAATGTTGGATATCAACTAATGCTAATTCATGTCATCATACATCATTAGGCGCCCTCCATTAGCTGACTTTTATGCTCAACTTATAAATATCAGTTTATGCTTGAGTTTGATTAGTTTAAATCACTTTTTATGCTAATTTGAGTTTACCATGCTCATTCTAAGTTACATGTGCTTAGCTAAAAAAGTAATCCTAATTGATTGTTAGTTCACTCTAGATATGATTTAAGTTATTTCTCCTCTTCGAATACAATTTTAGTCCTCAAGGCATTCCTACATTAAACCCTAGCTTAGTTATAAACTTTATCGATCACATAGCTTGAGTCCATTAGGATTAAACCCTGTATTGATTTTAAGACTCTTATGATTACAACAAATGCATGCCAAAAGATCACATATCTTTCAAATATTCATCTGAATTCTCTTCTTCAATTTGGTTTGATCAAAGTTAGCCCTCTGTTAGACCTAACCGTGGCTTTACCCTAGTATATTCCAATGAACTTAGTATGTGGTATAAGAATGTTATTTTCTTCTTCAATGGCTTTAGTACAATGAAATAATTTTAATTGAAGATTGGATCCTTATATTTGGATTTTGATCTTAGGTTTAACTTGGGGTCATACTTAGATCTCAAATCCTTTGGACCACAAGCCAAATTAGTGATGTTGAATCAATTGATTGGACAAACTATTTTGATATGACTTTTATAATCAAATAATAAATAAATTTAATTTAATTGAAAAAAATATAATTCTAGAAAACATAATTGGACAAATTAAGAAAAAAATATTATCTGATTAGTTCAATACTTTATAATTGGACAAATTAATTAATCTTGCTCAAAATTTTTTAATTGGTCAATAAATTAATAATGGCCTAATTAAGCTCAATATACCTTTACATACCCTAATTGGACTATTGGAAGTAGTTAAGCCAAAATGGACCTATAAGCTTAATAGGATCTAAACTTTTAAATTGCCCAAATTGATTGAGCTTAAGGACTTAGACTAATTACACTAGTTCAACCATAGAAGAATTTTTTCCAGTTGGCCTTGATTTAGGTCAATAGGTTCACTTTGATCCAAGTTGACTTATTTGAACCCCTTAAACCAATTTAACTAAATAGACCCAATTGAAGCTAGTCAATCCATGGAGCCAACTTCAAATGATCCATTATAACTAACTTAATTTAATTCACTTTTAATTGCCCCAAAATTGTCAAATTAATCAAATTGAGCTAAATTTATCTAATTAAACTATTTAGACTAATTAACCAAACTGATCAAATTGCCCTTAATCAAGCCTTCCATTTTCTCAAAGTGGACTCACCATATAGGTATTTGACCCAATGGTCCCTTGGGTAAGCTAATTAACCTCAATTGACCTAACTTAGCCCATTTGGATGCTTAAGATATCCATATAGCAAAATTTTATTTAAAGCCTCAATTTAATGAATTTGATTGAACTATGCTACTTTGCTGAATTCACCACATCCTAAGTGATTCAAATCATCAATTGGTTTGTTCTAATTGAACTAAGATGAACTCATACTTGACTCATTTGATATAATTGAACCAATTTTTATAGAATGACTTAATTGAATTAACCCTTCAAAAAATGGTCATAGGCTCTCCACATACCCATTGTTTGACCTATCAATTGGGCTTTGTATCTTATTAAAGTGACCCATATAGTCAATATGAGCCTAAACCCACTTTAAACTCAACTTAGATGTAATTAATGATTCAAATGGTAACATATGATCAATTCCTAAACTAATCCATTATTTAGCCATTAATAAAAGGTTAAGAGATTTTAAAAAAAGATTAATACATTTTAAGAAATTAGCTTTTTTCAACACAAGTACTATACTTCTACTATTAAGATATCTCCTATTCAATCTCAACTATTTATCCAGTCAATCTCGATCCAATCATTATAGGAATCACCCAATTGTTAATGTTTAGTGGTTGGGTTACATGGATTAAGGTAATGGCAAGGGAAGAACGTCCCATTCTTCTTCTAGACTTTCAATGGCCCCCAAGATATGTTATATGCCATTTTAGCATTGATTTAATAATTTTAGTCAGATCTATCCAATAAGCATGTTTAAAACTAATTTATGGTATGGTCTTTTTTTTTTCATCCAAGCCATCTATCCTCTTTGGCTATATGGGTAAACCTTTGAAATCGTTGATCAGCTTTAAGCATCGTGATGTGGAGAAGGATCAGGGTGACAAATTATTAGAATTTCACTATCCCTTGATAGAGAGCTTGTTCTCATGAAGCTGTAAGATTGAAATCTTTAATATTCATTAGCTTTATATAAATATATTATCATATGAATTTTTTAAGTAGCATTAACATGATAAACTAAATTTCTTTGGTTCAACATGATGTGAGGATAGGAATATAATTATGACCATTCATTGATTTATTATTAAGATTAGATTATTGTATATAAACTCAAGCAGTTTGATATACTTTTTTTTTTTGATTTTTGGCTTAGAGCAAAACAATAAGTTAAAATTGATGAAATTTTAATCATAAATGCATTGGATAATGTAGAATTTAAAAAAATTAGTTTCATGGGCATATTTTTATATTTTAATTTAAAAAAAATATTTAACTTACTATTTTAATTATATAAATATCTAGTGGTTTTAAAAAAAATTCAAACTTCTTGGGTATGTTAAAGCCATCAATTCAAACCTACAATAATTTTGGCTTGGTTAATTTTTTAAAATTATTAGAGCTAATTTTTGTTTTAGTAATTGAAATATTTATAAATTTAATTATTAGATATAAAATATCTTTAATAATGATGATAGAATTTGAAATAGTTTAAATTATTATTTTAAATTTTTCTAAGCATTTTAAAATTTGATTCCCACTTTTGAATATATATTGATTCAAGAAAATAAGGTTTTAAAATTATCATCATTGCATGATAAGATCAAGTGTCTATGGAATTATTTTCATAAGTTCATGGCATTGCAATTGACCTTCTCTAATTTTCTTAATATTTTCCAATCCAATTTCTTAACTTTAATAATTAAAAAAAAACATTCCCTTGATTATTGATTATAAGAGAAAAGCTTAAATAGCTTTGGAAAAATCAAGGTAGTCGAGAATCATCATTTTGAATTATGGATGCATAACCTAATTTTTCCAAATGTGGATTTACTTTTTTTTTTTAATATTTCTTATCAAAAAATCTATTATTAAAATTTCTAGAAAATAGGTTTAATCAAGAAATTCATTTCATAACTCATGCTTGTTGTGTTGACTTTGATTTAAAATTTCAAAATCATTTTGAGTGATTTGGAACATTTTAAATTTTATTTTTATTTTTAAAAGTTATTTTATAATTTTTTATAATTATATTTACATTAATTATAAAAATGTTAAATAATTTTGAAAAAAGTCTAATAAATGAACTAATTGTTTTATATGATTATCCAAACCAAAAATTTCTATAATACCATACAAACACCCATTCACTCACACATATTTCTCCAATTCTCTTGAGAACCATTATGTAAGGTGATATTATTTTTTTTATGGCGAAAGAGATCAAGAGGCAACAAGTCATTATGTATTCCATAACTTGATAGGCAATTCATAGATGTTGATGATGCAATAGCTTACACATGCTACATGGGATGTTCTATTATCAATTCAAAACCATTACTTTCAGAAATTTTTTTTCCTTATTATCTCTAATCTTTTCATGTGTGCCACACTCTAGTTATTAATTTTACTTATTTATTCCTATTATTTACAAACCTTTAGTACACCAATATGTGACACATCATATGTCATCAACAAGTTATGATCACTAATCAACACTTGCACTACCTATCATATCTAACATAAGTGCATGCACACATATTTTTGTCACCAATCTCACTTATTAATTGGACCCTCATAAATCAAATACAAAGTTGTTCACCTCTATAGTATCATCACCATTTATTAATGTTCTCACACAAAATGCTTGTGCCATATAACAAATGCTTTAGCATTAAGTAATTCTTAAAGCTAATGATTGTAACAACATTATTCCACTACTTTTTATCATTATGATGTACTATATGTACTACATTTAATATTGTGAATATGCTTATTCAATTCATTAAACTCACACTACTATTCACAATCATAAGGTCAAACATTGATAAAGCGTTACTCTTGCTCATATGATAGTTTATATCTTTAAAATGAAGTATAATATAATCTATCATGATCAATTCAATCATATTCTTTCTCCCTTCATCGATCATATTTTTTACATCCTAATAAGAAAAAAAAGCATGTTGTCTATATTAATAGTAGTGATGATGAAAACGAAGACAAAAATTTCTCATCGACATCATCTCCACCCCAAACTTCTTAACATATCCATCTACAAATATCTCAAATATGATTGTATTGAACACCTATTAGCCTAAAGCTTAAAATTAATGATCACATCATATAAGAAAATGAGGGATGAAAATTATAGTAATAATAAGAGTAATTGAGATAACTATAATATGAACATGAAAAAGATAAGTTTGGTTTAATAGCTAGTTTCCTTATATCTAAGACAACAAATACCATTCCTTGCATCCCAACCAGGGCCTCTTAGATGATTGAGTTTGTATTTTTATGTTTTAATTTTTCTTATGTTTGTGTGTTCATTTTTTTTTTTATTAATTTTCTCTCTTTTATAATGTGTTAAAAGGTGGTGTAGGTTGTTTGATTGCTTTATTATAGTTTATTTTTTATTTTTTTATAAATATCTTTTTATTTAATTATAGTTTTGCTAGTTTGCATTTTGCTTGTAACTTGAAAAACTTTGTGAAGTGCTTCTAAATTTTGTATGTATATCTTATGATTATATGTATTACAGATTACAAATAACATATAAAAAGAAATAATTTCAAAAGTACAAACTATCATTTGTGGCCCTGTGTCAAGAAGATATTTGTCTTCAAATGCCTTTTATTTAGTTAAAAATCTTACTCAGCATATTAGTTTGGGTACTCCTTTTCTACTCAAAATAATGCCTATAATAAGTATTGATGATATCGAAATACAATGTATTCTCTGGAATAAAGAAATTATATTTTGATTTATCAACAATCCTAAAGAAATTATAATTAATGAAATGAATAGACTTAATATTAAGTCTATGCATTTGAATTATCTCAAAGAAGAAATTGCTAATCTAACCATCAAGCAAAAACTTTCTTCTTGACAGATAAAAAATAAAATTCAATTAAGTCTTCAAGAATTCCAAATGATCTTTGTAGTGACAACCCAATTGCCTTTTGGGACAAAAAAGTTCATTCGGTGGAACTTCCGTACATTGATAATTTCAATGAACGTAATATTCCCACCAAGGCTCGTCTCTATCAAATGAATGAACACTACCATTCTTTATATAAAAATGAGATTGATGAATTATTAGCTAAAACAATAATTCGATCATCCTACTCTCCTTGGAGCTGCACTGCATTCTATGTTATGAATGCAGCAGAAAAGGAAAGAGGAAGACCGAGGCTTGTAATTAATTACAAACCACTTAATCAAGTCTTTAAGTGGATTCGGTATCCTATTCCCAATAAAAGGGATTTGCTTAATAGACTTCATAATGCCAAAATATTTTTAAATTTGATTTAAAATCTGGCTATTGGCAGATTCAAATTAAGGATTCGGATCGCTACAAAACTACTTTTACTGTTCCTTTTGGACATTATGAATGAAATGTAATGCCCTTTGAACTTAAAAATGCTCCATCTAAATTTCAGCATATCATGAATGATATATTTAAAGATTACTTTAAATATTTTATTATTTATATTGATGATGTTTATATTTTTTTTTCTAATTCCATTGAAGAACATTTTTCCCATTTAAAAACCTTTAAATGGCTTATCTTGAAAAATGGTTTGGTTCTCTGCACCCAAAATCAAATTATTTTAAACAAAAATAAGATTTTTGGGACATAATATTTTTAATGCTTCTATTATCCCCATTAATAGAAGTATTAAATTTGTTGATAAATTTTCTGACATTATTCTTGATAAAACTTAGCTACAAAGATTCCTAGAAGTCTTAAATTTTGTAGCTAATTTCAATCAAAACTTGGCACAAGATGTCCCCCCTCTTTTTGATATACTGAAAAAATCTCCACCACCCTGGTCTGATCTTCATACCAAGGCGGTATGCAAAATTAAAGAACGTGTTAAGAACCTTCCATGTCTTAACCTAATCGATCCAGATAGTTTCAAAATTATTCAAAATGATGCCTCTAACTTTGGCTATGGAGACATACTAAAACAGCAAAATAATTCTAAAGAAGAATTAGTCTGCTTTACTTCGGGAAGATGGAAACGACCTAACAAAAATACTCAATTATCAAATGAGAAATGTTTTCTATTGTAAAATGTATCTCTAAATTCTAAGATGATTTACTGAATCAATTGTTTCTTCTTAGAATAGATTGTTCTTCAGTAAAATACATCATTGAGCAAGACGTAAAAAATTTAATTTCTAAAAAAATTTTTGCATCTTGGCAAGCTCAACTTTCAATTTTTGATTTTACTATTGAATTCATTAAAGGATCTGAAAATTCTCTTCCTAATTTTCTAACCCGTGAATTCTTGCAGGGATGATCAGGGGTGGATCACCTCTCACGGAAGGATAACCCCTCCTAACAGAGGTGGTTCCTCCTTTTGCGGTGGTCACAGTCATGGCCGCGCTAATGGAAAAGATCCGACCAGCTCAACAGTTAGCATGATTGACTTAAAACTTTTTTATATGGCTCTTCTTCAACCACAGTTGAAAAAGGTAAACCATCAAAAGCTGCAGCAGCTCCATCCCTTGAAGATGCCGTTGCTCATGAACCTGTTTACTTCACCAAAGAAGTTCAACAAAATATAATTGAAATTAACCCATCTAATTATTATATCAATAATCCATTGGCACTATTTGAAAGATATTTGGGATACAATCCTTTCCCATATGAATCTAATCTCTCGAGAAATTATGAAAAAAATTTAACACAATTAAAATGTGTTGAAATTTCTTATACTCATGATCAAACAAACCATATGATTTTGTATAGCAAATATGCTATACATAAAATATTTCATCAAAGTGAATGGGGTTTAACGCCATTCCAAGAAAAAAATTTCTTTATCCACTATTTTACTGCATAAATTTGGTGTAAATTATTGGTGTTATATGCAAGCTATGATGAGAGTCTTCTTCCTTGTTAATTATAAGCAAAGACACTCCTGGATGATCATTTGAATAAAGATATAATCAACAGAGATCCTCCGGCTTGGTTCTTCAGATGGTGGAATTACTTCGGAGCTGAACTTAATATTTTACCAGACCCAATCAAAGTGGTCTTCAATGAATGGATGGAGGAGGCTCCAAAATGAGGGTCATCAACCCTAGAAAAAAGATTCACGGGCAGAATCTAGCCCACTTCTTTATAGATTGCCAAATATCTTGGATTTGGAGTTGGAACGTTATACTCGGGAAGGACCCCTTTAATCAGCTGGTCCTTCAAAAATAATTTCTACTAAAATGGTGGAATCATATCAGCATTGAGGACAAGCCCAAGCAGATCAGATCTATTATAAAATCCTATTTAGAATCATCGATTCCTCAAAAAAATATAGATTTTGAGTTATTAGTTGATGAGGTGCTTGACAACATTAAGAGATGTTATCCTCATGAAATGGAGATCCAACATAAGGATCGTCTCCACAAAATCTATGATGATCAACTCACTAAGGTGTTGAATCACCCTATCAACATCTGTGATAGTGGCGAGTGATCTGACGGTGTCAACGTGGAATCCATTGGCAAAAATTAGTGGATTCGTGACAAGGAATTATTAGTGGCATCACTTTACAGATCAAAAGTGACAATTATTGATATCAGTTCACTTTACAGCTCTAAAGAGTCTGACATTATTGCCAACACTATCAAATTATTGACGCCACTTTGCTTTACAGCGTTAAAGTAGATGACATTATCACCGCTGCTGTATACTTACGCCAAAAGTAGACATTATTATCTCCACCACTAAAAGATTATTCTATCTTTAATTATTGTACCTTTGCTTGTAAGCAAAATTTTAATCTACCTCCACTTATATAAGGAGGCTCCGTCTAATTGTATGAGTGTGCTTAGTTATTCCTTCTTCTCCTATCCACTTCTCTCTCACTCTCTTGTGTACTTCTTCTATCTGTTGATATCTTCCATCGTGCCATCGTGTAAGTTATAAGTTTTAATAAATAACTATTTTTATATCTGGTTTAACTTTGGTAACCTAGTTGTAAGACCTTTGTTTCAACCTCCTAGTTGTAAGACCTTTCTTTGAACCTCCTCCTAAGCTTACTTTTAATTTAGGACCTTCTTCTGACAACATTTAGAATTTGATCCTTAAAATAAAAGACCAATCCCTTGGCACACTAGAGGATGTTATCTCCAGTAATTCGGAAATAAAAGTTAAATGATCTAAAATCGAATTGGATGATATGGACCAGATCCAAGAAATTTTTAAGAACTTCAAGATCCGCATCCTCTAACTATACAAAAGGTAACTTATCCAAAGAAAAATTTGGACAAGCACTACTACAAGAGACCCTCGCCTCAAGATTTACTGTTTGAAGAAACCAACTTCACAAGTACTTCTTATGATGATGATTCTCTTTATGAATGGAATATTGATGGTCTTTCAGAACATCAAATTATTCACATAATCCATAGAATGCTTATAGCCATCGATGTTCAATCCGCCATCAACAACAATAAAATCCTTTGATTCTACTCGTACAATTGTCAGAGGATGTTCGGGAATTCTCAAAGGTTGGTGGGACAATTTTTTTCACCATTCCTCAAAAAGAGGATCTTCTTAGTGAAATTGACCTCAACACTAAGAATTTCCCTCCATAAAAGCAAAAACCTAATGAAAACTGTGTCTATAATTTACTTCAAGTTATTTTAGATCATTTTGCTGGGACATTGGGAGATCAAGGAGAAAGAACTCATTCCTTACACCAAAAATTAAGATGTCCATGTTTAACTCATTTTAAATGGTATAAAGATGTATTTCTCGTTAGGTTCATGACCCTCTATGGCACTAACAACCTTTATTAGAAACAAAAATTTATTGAAGGACTTCCCAATCTTTTGTCAAAAAGGTTAAAGCCAATATTCGGTTATACGACATGGCACTAATCCATATGAAACTCTTACTTACGTAAATCTTATTTGCTGTATCAAAATTGGAATACCTATTTGTTCTGATCTTAAATTAAAAGAACAAATGAAAAAAGAACCTCTGCTTGAAAGGTGACAACTGGGTGAGTTCTATGATTAATTCGCCTGTTCCTCAAGTATGTCCCTATCCTTCCAAATCCAAGACAAAAACTAAATCAAGAGTTTTTGCTAAACATGATAAATCAAAATAAAAGTCAAAAAATCCTAAACCCTCTAGGTCTTTGGTATCAGAGCCATGATGGGGTAAATCCCTTGGGGGGAGGGCGGGGGATATGAGATGTTTTCCTTTTTTGATCAGTTGATTTGCATTATACTTTATTTCATTCATCTCTCTTTTGGTTTTACCTTGACTTCGTCGCAACTGGCAATAATTCTCTGGGATTGGGTCATAAGTCCTACTTTGTTGACTATTTTGGATATCTCCATGGTGGTTTGAACCTAGTTTATTATAATTCTGACCAATTGATTCATTTAATGTCTTCATCTGACATCATCTTCTCCCTCTTCCTTTTTGATGGCTTCTTCATCTTCTAAACCAACTTCTAATCTCATGATTAGAAGAGATAATGATTTAATCAAAAACTCTAAATTTGTAGAGTTTCCTTTAAATGAAGAAGATCTAAATAAATGGTCTCTACCTAAAATTGATAAATCCCTCATTTATCAATTAGGTACCTTTGATTTCAAAGGAAAAACATCAGACAAAACCATCTATCTATTAACTCATCAAGATCTACATATATAAATTCAAGAATTCAAATATATTCATATTGGAATGATCTAGATAGCATTAAAACCTCTAACTTTAAAGGGATTAAATGCTTCCATCCTAGCCAGTTTAAGAGATGGCAGATGCCTCCATTGGGCTCAATCTCTTACGAGTGTTACTGAAACTAGCCTCTACTATAGGCTAGTTTAATTTAACACTTTTCCCAATTTGAGTTTATCTTTATCTGATATAAACCGCTTTGAAGCTATAAAATTACATCTCCAACTTCATGGTTATGATTTTCTTCCTAGATCCAAAACTATTGCCTTGATTTTCAGAATCTATTTTTGAGTTTTAATTACTCTTAATCCATGTTAAAAGGTTGTTCAACCAGTTGAATGAACAACTTTGATCAAAATGAATCTATTAGCTTCCCATATTGCAACTGACAGAGTCATAAGATGGAATGAGGTTGTATTTCTAGACTCCTGGACAATACCATCCGCGGTCACACCTAGACCTTCCATTAATCAAGATATTGATCAAAATTTTCAAACATCTAATGGAGATTTTAAAGTTCATTTTAATCCTCAGCGATCAATTACCCTTCCTAGGTTTCTTTTCCCTCAAAAACCTTAGAAAAGGCTAGATCTGCTAGTTCCCCTACTTCGGTAGATGAACCATCTGTTGAGGCACTTTGATTAAATCAAAATCATATTTATCATCCAATGAGAGAAAATTGATCTCCCACCCCTTCAGAAATGAGCTTTAATCTTAATGAATTACAAAATCAAATCTAAGGCTAGAGAAGCTATGTTGAGAGAATATTTTCAACCAAAATATGATAACTTTCGAACTTGGTACAGAATTTTCACAACAGATAAAAAATGACTAAAAATATCTAATTTATATTTTGAGAAAATGATAGAAAGAAATAGGCAAAGTAAAGCAATTGTTCCCTTTGTTGCTTGGTTTTGCAAAATCTATTCCCAGTCTCCTCAAATTGCAATTTTATCCAATAAGAAATGGCTCACTGAGCAAGGAAAAGTTATTGAAATCTCTTATCCTCCACCAGTTGCCAAAATAGTTAATGATAAACCCCTTGAATTAGCAGCTTTCGAAAAAATCAATTCTGACCCCAAATTCTAAAAGAATTTATTGCTATAATTAAATAACTTAATTATAGTAACAGTATCCTCCAGATCATTTCTAATCACCTGTTTAGTCTTGAATCTAAACTTGATCAAGTAATTAAATAGAAAATGCCTATCCAATATATTGATAGAGTTTTTGAGAAGGATTCAACAATTGTTAATCTAGTTGTAAGACCTTTGTTTCAACCTCCTCTTAAGCTTACTTTTAATTTAGGACCTTCTTCTGATGACATTCAGAATTTGATCCTTAAATTAAAAAACCAATCCCTCGGCACACTAGAGGATGTTATTTCCAACAATTCTAAAATAGAAGTTAACAGATCTGAAATTGAATTGGACGATATGGACCAAATCCAAGAAGTTTTTAAGAACTTCAAGATCAACATCCTCTAACTATACAAAAGGTAACTTATCCAAAGAAAAATTTGGACAAGCACTACTACAAGCAACCCTCGCCTCAAGATTTTCTATTTGAAGAAACCAACTTCACAAGTACTTCTTATGAGATTTCTCTTAATGGAATATTGATGGTCTTTCAAAACATCAAATTCTTCACATAATCCATAGAATGCTCATGTTCGTCACTGTTGTTCAGTCCCGTCATCGAACAACAAAATCCTTTGATTCTGCTCGTGCCATTGTCGGAGGATTATTGGGAATTCTCAAAGGTTGGTGGGACAATTTCCTCACCATTCCTCAAAAAGAGGATCTTCTTAGTGAAATTGACCTCAACATTAAGAATTTACCTCCAAAACAACAAAAACCTAATGGCAGCTGTGTCTATAATTTACTTCAAGATATTTTAGATCATTTTGGAACATTAGGGATCAAGGGGAAAGAACTCATTCCTTACTCAAGAAATTAATATGTCCATCTTTAACTCATTTTAAATGGTATAAAGATGTATTTCTCGTTAGGGTCATAACCCTCTATGATGCTAACCTTCATTGAAAATAAAAATTCATTGAAGGACTTCCCAATATTTTTGTTGAAAAGGTTAAAGCTAATATTCAGCTATACGATGGCACTATTCTATATGAAACTCTTACTTACAAAAATCTTATCACTGCCTGTATCAAAACTGGAATAACTATTTATTCTGATCTTAAATTAAAAGAACATCTGCTTGAAAGGCGACAACTGGGTGAGTTCTGTGATCAATTCGCCTATAATCCTCAGGTACGCCCCTACTCTTCCAAATCCAAGGGAAAAACTAAATCAAGAGTTTTTTCCTAAACATGATAAATCAAAACAAAAGTCAAAAAATCCTAAACCCTCTAGGTCAAAACCTAAAAGGAAAGGCAAAATTAAATGCTATAAGTGTGGCTGAACAGGTCATTACACTATGAATTACAGATGGATGAAGGGTTAAAGAAAACCTTTATAAAAATTCTCCTAACTTCCTTAGATTCTGAAAAAGAATCTGAAGAAGAAGTTACAGACACTTCATCCACTGATAGTCAATCTGACTGTTGCAATTTTTGCCAACAGAATGATTATTATAAAAATATAATTAACATGACTGGTCTGTTCACATTCATAATTGAGCAAAAAGATCAGTTAATTCAACTCTTAGCTCAAGTTGAAGATGTTTTAACTCGTAGCAAAATTATTAGTCTCCTTGATGATAAGAAGATTGATAAATTCTCCTTAAAATCTCCTATATATTCTATGTTTGAATTATATAAGAGGCAAAATTATTCAAGTACATTATTGTGAACAGTTTTTTTAACAGATTTAAAATCTGAATTAAAGTAACTGTAGCAAGAAGTTCAACAGTTAAAAGTTGAACATGATCATTTCAATGGACGTCTTATGGATCTCGAATTAAACCAAAAGATGCCCTATTTGGAAGACAATGCAAATAACACAAAAGCCTCTTCTAATCAAGAAACAGGATTCTTGCAAAGTATTCAGAAAGCAATATACCAAAAATGGTATATTTCCATTTAATTGATTATAAATAAAGAATTTATTTTACCCAATTTAACTGCACTGGTTGATAGTGGGGTAAATTTAAATTGTATTCAAGAATGACTTATTCTTTCAAAATATTTTGAAAAAACCAACGATAGGCTATAAGCTGCCGATGGTGAATCTTTGCAAATTAAGTACAAACTATCATCTACGGCCCTGTGTCAAGATAAAATTTATCTTCGAATGCCTTTTGTTTTAGTTAAAAATATTACTCAACATATTATTTTGGGTAGTCCTTTTCTACTCAAAATAATGCCTATAATAAGAATTGATGATATCATAATATAATGTATTCTCTAGAATAAAGAAATTATATTTTAATTTATCACCAATCCTAAAGAAATTATAATTAATCAAATGAATAGACTTAATAATAAGTCTATGCATTTGAATTATCTGAAAGAAGAAATTGCTGATCTAACCATCAAACAAAAACTTTCTTCTCAACAGATAAAAAATAAAATTCAATTAAGTCTTCAAGAATTTCAAAAGGATGTTTGTGGTGACAACCCAATTGCCTTTTGGGATAAAAAGGTTCATTCGGTGGAACTTTCGTACATTGATAATTTCAATGAACGTAATATTCCCACCAAGGCTCGTCCCTATCAAATGAATGAACACTACCTTTCTTTATGTAAAAATGAGATTGCCGAATTATTAGCTAAAAAAATAATTCGACCATCCTACTCTCCCTGAAGCTGCACCGCATTCTATGTTATGAATGTAGCAGAAAAAGAAAGAGGAAGACCGAGACTTGTAATTAATTACAAACCACTTAATCAAGTCCTTAAGTGGATTCAGTATTCTATTCCCAATAAAAGGGATTTGCTTAATAGACTTCATAATGCCAAAATATTTTCAAATTTTGATTTAAAATTTGGTTATTGGCAAATCCAAATTAAGGATTCGGATCGCTACAAAATTGCTTCCATTATCCTCATTAATAGAAGTAATGAATTTGTTGATACATTTTCTAACATTATTCTTAATAAAACTCAGCTACAAAGATTCCTAGGAGCCTTAAATTATGTAGTTGATTTCTATCAAAACTTGGCACAAGATGCCGCCCCTCTTTTTGACAGACTAAAAAAATCTCCACCACCCTAGTCTAATCTTCATACCAAGGTGATACACAAAATTAAAGAATGTGTTAAAACCATCCATGTCTTAACCTAACCGATCTCGATAGTTTCAAAATTATTAAAACTGATGCCTCTAACTTTGTCTATGGAGGCATACTAAAATAGTGAAATAATTTTAAAGAAGAATTAGTCCGCTTTACTTCAGCAAGATGGAACCCGACTAAACAAAAGTTCTCAATTATAAAATGAGAAATGTTTTTGTTGTAAAATGTATCTCTAAATTCTAAGATGATTTACTGAATCAACAGTTTCTTCTTAGAATAGATTGTTCTTCAGTAAAATACATCATTGAGCAAGATGTAAAAAATTTAGTTTCTAAACAAATTTTTGCATCTTGGCAAGCTCAACTTTCATTTTTGATTTTACTATTGAATTCATTAAATGATCTGAAAATTCTCTTTCAGATTTTCTAACCTGTGAATTCTTGCAGAGACAATCAAGGGTGGATCACCCCTCATGGAATGATGACCCCTCCTAACAGATGTGGGCCCTCCTTTCGTGGTGGTCGCGGTCATGGCCGCACTAATGGAAAAGATCCGGCCAGCTCAACTGTTGGCATGATCGACTTAAAAACTTTTTTATATGGCTCTTTTTCAACCACGAATGAAAAAGAAAAATCATCAAAAGCTGCAGAAGCTCCATCCCTTAAAGATGTTGTTGCTCAAGAACCTATTTACTTCATCAAAGAAGTTAAATAAAATATAATTTAACTGTGATTATTATATCAATAATCCGTAGCACTATTTGAAAGATATTTGGGAAACAATCCTTTCCCATATAAATCTAATCTCTCTCGAGAAAATTATAAAAAAATTTTAACACAATTAAAATTTATTGAAATTTCCCATAATCGTGATCAAACGAATCATATGATTTTGTATAGCAAATGCGTTATGCACAAAATATTTCATCAAAGTGAATGGGGTTTAACGCCATTCCAAGAAAAAATGATTTTTTATCCACTAATTTAGAGCATAAAATTGGTGTAAATTATTGGTGCTATATGCAAGCTATGATAAGAGTCTTCTTCCTTATTAATGATAAGCGAAGACACTCCTGGATGATCATCATGAATAAAGATATCATCAACACATATTCTCTGGCTTGGTTCATCAGATGGTGGAATTACTTCAGAGCTAAACTTAATATTTTACCAGACCCAATCAAAGGGGTCTTCAATGAATGAATGGAGGCTGCTTCAAAAATGAGGGCCATCAACCTAAGAAAAATGATTCAGGGGCAGAATCTAGCACACTTCTTTACAGATTGCCAAATCCCTTGAATTTGGAGTTGGAATGTTATACTCGGGAAGGACACCTTTAATCAATTGGTCCTTCAAAGACAATTTCTACTAAAATGGTGGAATCATATCAGCGTTGAGGACAAGCTCAAGCAGATCTGATCTATTATAAAATCATATTTAGAATCATCAATTCCTCAAAAAACTACAGATTTTGAGTTATCAGTTGACGAGGTGCTTGACAGCAATAAGAGACATTATCCTCATGAAATGGAGATTCAGCATAAGGATCATCTCCACAAAATCTATGAAGATCAACTCGCTAAGGTGTTCAATCACCCAATCTACATCTGTGATAGTGGCGACTCATCTGACGGTGTCGACGTGGAATTCATTGGCGAAAATTAGTGGATTCCATGACAAGAAATTATTAGTGGCATCACTTTAGAGATCGAAAGTGATAATTATTGATATCAGTTCACTTTATAGCTCTAAAGCATCTGACATTATTGCAAGCACTATCAGATTATTGGTACTTTTCTTTCTGACATTAAAGAAGGCATTATCACCGCTCGCTCGTACTACTTTACAACTTGAAACTAGCAGCATTATTATCTCCATCACTAAAAAGATTATTCTATCTTTAATTATTATACCTTTGCTTAGCAGCTAAGCATAATTTATTCTGCCTCCACTCCTATATAAGGAGTGTATGTATGCTTAGTTATTCCTTCTTCTCCTCTCCTCTTCTCTCACTCTGTACTTCCTTATGTGCCATTATATCGTGTCATGTAAGTTATAAGTTTTAATAAATAAGTGTTTTTATATCCTATTTTTTTGGTATCAGAGCGGATCATGAAGTTCTTGAAAAACTTCTTGTTGAATGATATAAATAATCTTGAAGTTCTTAAAAATGCTCCATCTAAATTTCATCATATCATGAATGATATATTTAAAGATTACTTTAAATATATTATTATTTATATTTATGATGTTCTTATTTTTTCTAATTTCATTGAAGAACATTTTTCCCATTTAAAAATCTTTCAATGGCTTATCTTGAAAAATGGTTTGGTTTTTTGTGCACCCAAAATCAAATTATTTCAACCAAAAATAAGATTTTTGGGACATAATATTTCTAATTCTTTCATTGTCCTCATTAATAGATGTATTAAATTTGCTGATAAATTTCTTGACATTATTCTTGATAAAACTCATATGCAAAGATTTCTAGGAGCCTTAAATTATGTAGCTGATTTCTATTAAAATTTGGCATAAGATGTCGCCTCTTTTGTGCGAAAAATCTCCACCCACTTACGATCTTCATACCAAGTTACTCAAATTAAAGAATGTGTTAAGAACCTTCCATGTCTTAACCTAACTAATCTCAACAATTTCAAAATTCTGCCCCACTATCAACAAGAGCAGTTAAATTGGGTAAAATAAATTCTTTATTTATAATCAATTTAATAGAAATATACCATTTTTGGTATATTACTTTCTGAATATTTTGCAAGAATCTTATTTCTTGATTAGAAGAGTCTTCTGTGACATTTGCATCATCTTCCAAATAGGACATCTTTTGGTTTAATACGAGATCCATAAGGCATCCATTGAAATGATCTTGTTCAACTTTTAACAGTTGAACTTCTTCTTGATTGCTTTAATTCAAATTTTTCATTGAAATGATATCTTGAATCATTTCTCCTCTTATATAATTTAGACATAAAATATAGGAGGTTTTAAAGAGAATTTATCAGTCTTCTTATCATTAAAGAGACTAATAATTTTGCTGCGAGTTGAAGCATATTCAACTTGAGCTAAGAGTTGAATTAATTGATATATTTGCTCAATTGTGAGTGTGAACAGAATAATCATATTAATTATATTTTTATAATAATATCTTTGGTAGCAATTGCAGTTATTTATCGGTGGATGATCCAAAACTTCTTCTTCAGATTCTTTTTTAGAATCTAAGGAAGTAAGAAGAATTTTCATAAGAGTTTTCTTTAACCCTTCATCCATCTGTAATTCATTTAGTTTTTTTATTTCATCAACGGTTAAGTAATGACTTTACACACCATAGCATTTAATTTTGACTTTCCCTTTAGGTTTTGACCTAGAGGGTTAGGATTTTTTTACTTTTGTTTGATTTATTATGTTTAGGAAAAACTCTTGATTTAGTTTTTGCCTTGGATTTGGAAGGATAAGGACGTACTTGAGGATCATAAATTGATCACAGAACTCACCCAGTTATCGCCTTTCAAGCAGACATTCTTTTTTCATTTGTTCCTTTAATTTAAGATCAGAACAAATAGTTAGTCTAGTTTTGATACAGGCAGTGATAAGATTTTTGTAAGAGTTTCATACGAAATAGTGTCATCATATAATCGAATATTGGCTTTTTTCAATGAATTTTGTCCTTGAAGAATTGTTTCCATAGAAATTGGTTGAGACATTTTATACCATTTAAAATGGGTAAAGATGGACAACTTAATTTTTGGAGTGAGGAATAAGTTCTTTCTCCTTGATCTCCAAATGTTTTAGCAAAATGATCTAAAATAAAATAGCTTGTCATTTTTTGTAGAGATAAATTCTTAGTGTTGAGGTCAATTTCACTAAGAAGATCCTCTTTTGAGGAATGGTGAGGGGTTTGAGAATTCTCAACCTCCAATAATCGGCTCCGATGTGCTGAGCAACATGAGCATTCTATGGATTATGTGAAGAATTTGATGTTCTAAAAGACTATCAATATTCCATTCATAAAAGAATCACCATCATAAGAACTACTTGTGAAGTTGGTTTCTTCAAACAGTAAATCTTGAGGCGTGGGTCGCTTGTAGTAGTGCTTGTCCAAATTTTTCTTTGGATAAGTTACCTTTTGTATAGTTAGAGGATGCGGATCTTAAAGTTCATGAAAAACTTCTTGGATCTAGTCCATATCATCTAATTCAGTTTCAGATCAGTTAACTTTCAAAGTGCTAGAGATAACATCCTCTAGTGTGCTGAGGGATTGGTCTTTTAATTTAAGTATCAAATTTTAAATGTCATTAGAAGAAGGTCCTAAATTAAAAGTAAGCTTAGGAGGAGGTTGAAATAAAGGTCTTACAACTGGGTTAACATTTGTTGAAGCCTTCTCAGAAACTCTATCAATATTTTGAGTAGGAGTTTTCTATTTAATTACTTGATCAAGCTTAGATTCAAGACTAAACAGGTGATCAGAAATGATCTAGAGGATACTGCTTAATTATAGTAATAAATTCTTTTAGAATTTGGGGGTCATAATTGATTTTTTTGAAAACTACTAATTCAAGGGGTTTATCATCAACCATTTTAGCTACTGGTGGAGGATAAGAGGTTCCAATAACTTTCCCTTACTCAATGAGCCATTTCTTATTGGATAAAACAACAATTTGAGCAGACTAGGAATAATTTTTTGCAAAACCAAGCAATAATGGGAACAGTTGCTTTACTTTTGTATTTCTTTCTATCATTTTCTCAAAATATAAATCATATATTTTAAGTCATTGTTTATCCGTTGTGAAACTTCTGTACCAGGTACGAAAGTTATCATATTTTGGTTGAAAATATTCTCTCAACATAGCTTCTCTAGCCTTAGATCCTATTTTGTAATTCATTAAAACTAAAGTTCATTTCTGAAGGAGTGGGAGATCTATTTTCTCTCACTTTGGATGATAAATATGATTTCAATTTTAATGCTCAATAGATGGTTCATCTACCAAGTAGAGGAACCGAGAACCTTTTCTAAGGTTTCTGAGGGAAAAGAAACCCTAGGAAGAGGTATTAGATCGTTGAGGATTAAAATGAACTTCAATATCTCCATTAGATGTTTGAATAATCTGATCAACATCTTGATTAATGGAAGGTCTAGGTGTGACCGCAGATGGTATTGTCTAGGAGTCTGGAAATACAACCTCATTCCATCTTATGATTCTATTAGTTGCAATATGGGAAGCTAACATATTTGTTTTGATTAGAGTTGTTCATTCGGCTGGTTGAACAGTCTTTTTAACTCATGGATTAAGAGTATTTAAAACTCAAGAATGGATTCTAAAAATCAAGGCATTGGTTTCGGATCTAGGAAGAAAATCATAACCATGAAGCTGTAGATGTAATTTTATAGCTTCAAAGAAGTTTATATTAGATAAAGATAAACTAAAATTGGGAAAGGTGTTAAAATAAATTGGCCCATGATAAAGCTAGTTTCAATAACACTCATAAGAGATTGAGCCCAGTGGAGGCATCTGTCATCTCTTAAACTGGCTAGGATGGAAGCATTTAATCTCTTTAAAGTTAGAGATTTGAATGCTATCTGGATCATTCCAATATGAATATATTTGAATTCTTTCATATATCTATGTAGATCTTGATGAGTTAATAGATAGATGGTTTTGTCCATCTGATCTATTGTGATAGTTTGTTCGATAGTTTTGACCGACATTTTTCCTTTGAAATCAAAGGTACCTAATTGATAAATGAGGGATTTATCAATTTTAGGTAGAGACCATTTATTTAGATCTTCTTCATTTAAAGGAAACTCTGCAAATTAAGAGTTTTTGATTAAATCATTATCTATTCTGTCATTGAGATTAGAAGTTGTTCGAAGATGAAGAAGCCATCAAAAAGGAAGAGGAAGGAAGATGATGTCAGATGAAGACTTTAAATAAATCAATTGGTCAGAATTATAACAAACTAGGTTCAAGCCACCATGGAGATATCCAAAACAGTCAACAAAATAGACTTATGACCTAATCATAGGGAATTCGCTAGTTGTGATGAAGTTAGGATAAAACAAAAAGAGGGATGAATGAAGTAAAGTATAATGCAAATCAACTGATCAAAAAAATAAAACATCTCATATCCCTTCCCCCCTAGGGATTTACCCCATCATGGCTCTGATACAAAGTTAAACCAATTGTAAGACCTTTGTTTCACCCTCAACTGATACCAAAGCTAAACCAGGATATAAAAAGACTTATTTATTAAAACTTATAACTTACACGATGGCATGATGGGAGATGGCAGCAGACAGAAGGAAGTACACAAGAGAGTGAGAGAGAAGAGGAGAGGAGAAGAAGGAATAACTAAGCACACTCATACAATAGATAGAGCCTCCTAATATAGGAGTGGAGGGAGAATAAACTTTGCTTAGCTGCTAAGAAAAGGTACAATAATTAAAGATAGAATAATCTTTTCAGTGGTGGAGATAATAATGCTGCTACTTTCGAGCTATAAAGTAGCACGGTAGCTGGTAGTGATAATGTCATCTGCTTTAATGTTGTAATACAAAGTGCACCAACAATTTGATAGTGCTGGCAATATGTTAGGTGCTTTAGAGCTGTAAAATGAACTGATATCAATAATTGTCACTTTCGATCTATAAAGTGATGCCACTAATAATTCCTTCTCATGGAATCCACTAATTTTTGCCAATGGATTCCATGTTGACACCGTCAGATGAGTCACCACTATCACAGATGTAGATAGGGTGATTGAACACCTTAGCGAGTTGATCTTCATAGATTTTGAGAAGACGATTCTTATGACAGATCTCCGTTTCATGAGGATAACGTTTCTTAATGCTGTCAAGCACTTCATCAACTGATAACTCAAAATCTATATTTTTTTTTAGGAATCAATGATTCTAAATAAGATTTTATAATAGATCTAATCTGCTTGACCTTGTCCTCAATGTTGATCTGATTCCACCATTTTAGTAGAAATTATCTTTGAAGGACCAGTTGATTAAATGAGTCCTTCCTGAGTATAACTGATGTAGAACATCATGAGGATCAACAAATTAAAGCCCAAGGCCCATTTACAAAATCTCAAGCTAATCATGAGGATCAACAAATTAGAGCCCAAGGCCCATTTACAAGATCTCAAGCCAAGAAAATTCAAGAAAGAAGAGACTTAGCTCATTAGCTGCTAAGGCCCATTTTATGATTTCATCTTTTTTATTTATGTAATTTTAATTTTCTTCTAGAAACTCCATGTTTGAAATTTTGCATTTAAAATTCAAAGCATGACATGTGAGGTGGTTGAATCCACATAAAATAATAGCATGTGAAATGGGTGGATGGCATAAAATAATGAGGTAATTTATTGCTTCACATTAATGTGACCACCCACCTTTCCCTCCATGTTTTGAATTCTTTTCTTTTAAAAGATGCTTGTAATGGCTATAAATAGCCCCTCTTATTAGAATGAAGGAGATCTTTTGGCAATTACAAATTTTTGAGTTATTCTTGTGGTTTGAGAGCTTGGTGGCCAAACCTTGGCAATCCTTGGTGGGGCTAGTTATCCAATATATCTTCTTCCTTCACCTCCAATACCCATCTCTCAATCTCATCAAAAGAAAGAATGCCCACCATCAAATTTGGTATCGAAGCCTTGAAGGAGCAAATTTGGTCAAAAGTTTCTTCAAGGGAGCAACTCAAGTGTTGGACTTGTCTTCAAACTTGTGAGTTTTTCTTGGACTTGTGAGGTTAATTAATTTTCTTTTATGTGATAGTTTAAAATCATATTAGTAGCTTGAAAGATATATATTGCTTTGTAAGTTTATGGTGATAGCATAAAATTTCAATTAGTAAGCTCCATTATATATTTTAGCCATTTTCCAATTGTGTGAAAAAAATTAAGAGAGTACCTTGGTGAGGTAGTTCATCACCTAAAGCAACCTAGCCATTAAATCAAAATCTAATTACTTGCTTTGTTATCTTTATGTTTATGGTTAATTTTAGAAGTTTCTTTGATTAACTTATGATAACTTGCTTTCTTAAAAAGAAAAAAAAAGAGGCTTGATAAATTTGAGCATTTTATTTCATTGCATTAAAAAAAATATATATAAAGAAAATATGCATGAATAATAATATAAGTGTTAAACTTGGTGATTTTGGAAGCTAAATAGAACTTTGTCAAAAGACCTAAAACCAGGAGAGCTTGGGATTTAAGTGGTCTTGTACCCCCCTCTCGGAAGTTCTCTTAGAAAATTTCACTTTGATTGCACAATTATATTATACTTTTATTTTTTTTTTATTTTTTTCATTGGTCCCTTTTCATATATCTTTTTTTTCTTCCTTAAAAAAAAATCTCATGGCACCAAAATCTATCTCTCAAGATCAAGTTGAAAATTTGACTAGATTAGTTGATGCCTTAGATCTTAGGATCCAAGACAATGAACTAAAAACTCAACAAATATTAGAAGAAAGTAAGAATCAAATGCAAGAACTTAAACAACAAATGCAAACTCTTTTTGTGCATCTACAAAATAATAGAGTACCAACTCCTCCTCCAATACCTCGCCAATAGGGATAGATGAAGAAGATTCATATCCAAACCATGAGAAAATCAACCACTTAGAAGATAATCAATTGCTAAATGGTGGAAGGGGAGAAACTTATTTTAAGACTATAGAAGACTCTAATGATCCATCTCAAGAGTTAAAGTAGAAGCCCCAACTTATGATGGTATACATGATCCAAATAAATTTCTTATTGGTTAGTTCAAATGGATGACTTCTTTGATTGGTATAAAATGGATGATTACCAAAGGGTTACTTTTGCTAAAATGAAATTGATGGGCATGCTAAAATTTATTGGACAAATACTTTAGCTAAAGAATAAAGATTAGGAAGGACAAAACGGATAGAAATGAAAGAAATGTTAAGAGCAAGAAAGTCTAGGCATCATGATAAGAAGCTACATAGCCAATTATTAACTTTGAGACAAGGTAATTATCTTTGAATACTTGAACACTTTTGAAGATCTAGTTTCTAGAACTTGTCTGATAATGATTGGCAATTAGCCAATAAATTTGTTATTGGACTGAAATTAGAAATGAAGTTGAATTATTTGACCCACAATCTTTAGAGGAAGCATTTCATTATGCATTATTGGTTGAACGAAATCGCCTCCTCCTCTAAAATTAAAAGTCAAGTACCTTCCATTTCATCCAATAGATCTACTTGAAGAAATGGCCCATCCCCTTTGCCTAAAACTTCAATTGAAGGGAGCTCTAAGAACATTAGAAGTAATATGTTTTAAATGTCATATAAAAGGTCATATGCAAAATCAATGTAAAGCTCAAATCTTATTTTTTAAGAAGTTGAAAATCCAATAGATGATAATCTAGAAGTTTATGATGACACCCATTATCGATGAAGAATTGGAATTAACTGATAACCCTCATGTTAATGTGATGAGATGTCTTACTGCAATAAAAAATGATGCGGAAGATTGGAGGAGAAAGAACATTTTTAGCATGTATATTTTGTGTAATGAAAAGAGATCTTGGTTAGTTATAGATGGAGGGAGTGCTATGAATGTCATTTCAACACATACCTTAAAGCCAACTTAAAATCTGAACCTCACCTTGAACCATTTCATGTTAGTTGGGTAAATCATACATCTCTTCCCATCACCAATCGGTGTTTAGTTCCTATTAAAATAGGAAGCTATGAGGATCAAATTTGGTGTGATGTTCTCCATGGACATTGCTCATATTCTCTTAGGACCTTGGCTGATATGAATGTTATTCACTAGGGAAAATACTTATGTTTTAAACATAATAATAAGACTATTAAACTCCTACCAATAAAGCCTAGAAAAACACCCTCCATAACACCACAAAACAACCGACTTGTAAGCCTCTATTGAAGAAAAATGCCAAACTTCAATTAATTATCATAGAAAATCCTTGTTAGCTAACACTATCATTTAATCCTTTAAAACACCTACTCTTTCTCCTTTGACCCCAAAGATAGAAATAATAGGTTTTGGCTTCTGAATTTTTGATCCATTTCTTCTTCACATATTACATGTAAAAGAAGTCATACTCTAATGAGACTCACATGCTTCTCTCTTCTCTCTTTTTTGATTTTAACGATATTAGCTTCACGATGAGCTACCTCTAAGAGACATTCAACATGCTATTGAGTTCTTGCTTCTCAACTTCTAATCTTCCACATTATAGGATGAACCACCGCATGTTGAGATTAAAAGACAAGTTGAGGAATTATTAAGAAAGGGTTTTATTCAAGAGAGTCTTAGCCCTTGCGGTCAGATTATTAACTCCAAAGAAAGATGAAACATGGCGAATGTGTGTTGATAGTCGCGATAAATAAAATTACTATCAAATATAGGTTTCTATTCCATTAGATGATATGTTAGATTTAATCTCGGAGCAAATTTTTTTCAAAGATTGATCTAAAAAGTGGATATCATCAAATTGATTAGATCGGAGATGAGTGGAAGAAGGCTTTTAAGACCCATGGACTTTATGAATGGCTTGTCATGCCCTTTGACTTTCAAATGCTCCCCATTTATGAGATTAATGAATACATATATTAAAAGGTGGTGTATTTTGGTGATATTGATTTTTAGTCCAAGTGAAAATGAACATCTACAACACCTAAAAGAGTCTTTGAAACTTAGACAAGAGAAATTATACATTAATTTAAAAAAGTGTTTCTTTTTGCAAGCTGAGGTAATCTTTTTAGCCTTTATTATATCCACTACTTGGACTTAAACATCCTTCTAGTGAAAGCAATCTTAGATTGGCCACCACCTAAAGTTTTCTTGAAGTTAGAAGCTTCCATGGTTTAGCCACTTTTATCATTTATTAAAATTATTATAGTACCATTGTTGCTCCAATAAGATATACTAAAATTAGATAAATATGTTGGACTTCTAATGCACAAAAGGCCTTAGAGCAAATTAAAGTTCTTATCACGCATCCTTAGGCTTGATTTTTCTAAAGCCTTTGAAGTGACATGTGATTCTTCAGGAATTAGGATAGGTGGAATTTTAAGTCAAGAGAATCATCTTATAGCATTCTTTAGTCAAAAGTTAAATGAAGCTAAACAATGATATTCCACTTATGATGAGAGTTTTATCTTCAATCCTTAAGGCATTGGCGACACTATCTCTTACATAGAGAATTTATACTTAATTATGATCACCATGCCTTAAAATTCATTAATACTCAAAAATTAAGTCATAGGCATGCAAAATGGGTTGAATTTTACAAGACTACTCTTTTGTTCTAAAGCATAAGCACGGAATTGAGAATAAACTGTGATGCTTTATCCAGGGTAAACCTAATGATTTCCTCTTTAGAATTGAGAATCCCAAGATTTGATATAATTAAAGATGATTATATTGTGTGCCCTGACTTTCACCTAACTTATCTTGAACACCTAGATAAACCAATTACTTTACAAGGGACATTCTTGATAACAAATGGATATTTATATAAAGGAAAATAATTATGCATTCCTCAATCTTCTCTTAGAGAATTCCTTATCACTGAGCTACATGCTGGGGGTGTAGTTGGTCATTTTGGAAAGGATAAGACCATATGTTTATTAGAAAATAGATTTTATTGGCCTTCATTAAAACGAGATGTTCAAAAATTAGTGGTTCAATGTTTAATTTGTAAGCAGCTAAAACTATCAAACAAAGGTCCGGACAATTTTTTTTATTTGTATAGGCCTTGGAAGACCTATCAATGGATTTTATTCTAGGATTACCTGACTAGAACATGATAGTATTTTTTATTGTAGTGGATAGGTTCTCAAAATGGCTCATTCTTACCTTGTTCAAAATAAATGATGCTTCTTATATAGCATTATTTTTTTTAAGGAAATAGTGCGACTCCATGGTCTCCCTTTAACCATTGTTTCGATGAGATGTTAAGTTTGTTTCATATTTTTGGAAACATTATGGAAATTATTAGGTACCAAATTAAAATTCTCTTCGCCTTTCACCCATGATGGACAAAGTAGTTAATCATACCTTAGGAAATTTGCTTAGATGTTTGGTAGGTAAAAGTTTAGGAAATTGGGATTTACATTTACCAACATCCGAATTTGCCTATAATAGTACTATATCTAAAACTACAAAAAAAATCATCATTTGAGATAATCTATGGTCAAAACCCACGACAATAATAGATGTAGCAAACCTACCATCTCATGTATTTTCGATGCATTCTCATTTGCTAAAGATTTTCAAAGCCTCCATGAAGATATAAGAAAGCAAATTAGTATAAGTAATGATAATTATACTTCTAAGGCAAATCATAATCGTTCAACAAAGAATATAAAGAAGGTGATTATGTATTGATTATTCACTGAGCATTATCAAACTACTAAATATAAGAAATTACATGCGAGCTTGTGGTCCATTTAAAATTCTCAAGAAAATTGGAACTAATGCTTATCACCTTGATTTTCTGATATGTTCATTCATCCGATTAATATTGAAGATATTTTATCATATGAAGGAATTAGAAAACCTCCACTTGTTCGTCTAACTCTTTAGCGGAGATATAGTACTTGCGTAAGCCCTCTTCCTTTGAAGTTGCTATATTATCACCGAGCACCCATTAATTCCAGCTTCCATTTTCTAGTTTGTTGGAAGAATAACCGGTGAAGACACATGGTTGACAGTGATTTGGAGACTTTAGCCCCACAATTAGTAGAAGACTTCTTAGATTTCAACTCTAGGCGAGTTCAATTGAGCTGGGGAGTTGATGTAGAACATCATGAGGATCAACAAATTAAAGCCCAAGGCCCATTTACAAAATCTCAAGCTAATCATGAGGATCAAGTGCCCATTTAGAAGATCTCAAGCTAAAACCAAGAAAATTCAAGAAAGAAGAACTTAGCTCATTAAGGCCCATTTTATGATTTCATCTTTTTTTATTTATGTAATTTTTAGTTTTTTTCTAGAAACTCCATGTTTGAAATTTTGTATTTAAAAATTCAAAGCATGACATGTGAGGTGGTTGAATCCACATAAAATAATAGTATGTGAAATGGGTGGATGGCATAAAATAATGAGGTAATTTATTGCTTCACATTAATGTGGCCACCCACCTTTCCCTCTATGTTTTGAATTCTTTTCTTTTAAAAGATGCTTGTAATGGCTATAAATAGCCCCTCTTATTAGAATGAAGGAGATCTTTTGACAATTACAAATTTTTGAGTTATTCTTGTGGTTTGAGAGCTTGGTGGCCAAACCTTGGCAATCCTTGGTGGGAGCGCTAGTTATCCAATATATCTTCTTCCTTCACCTCCAATATCCACGTTCTCTCAATCTCATCAAAAGAAAGAACTCTCACCTCCATCAATAACGTTCCAACTCTAAATCCAAGGGATTTGATAATCTATAATGAAGTGGGCTAGATTCTGCCTGAATCATTTTTCTTGGGTTGATGGCCCTCATTTTTAGAGTGACCTACATCCATTCATTGAAGACCTCTTTGATTGGGTCTGGTAAAATATTAAGTTCAGCTCCGAAGTAATTCAACCATCTGAAGAACCAAGTTGGAGGATCTCTGTTGATGATATGTTTATTCATGATGGTTATCTAGGAGTGTCTTCACTTATCATTAACAAGGAAGAAGACTCTCATCATAGCTTACATATAACACAATAATTTACACCATTTTTATGCTGTAAATTAGTGGATAAAAAATCATTTTTTCTTGGAATGGCGTTAAACCCCATTCACTTTGATAAAATATTTTATGTATAATGCATTTGCTATACAAAATCATATGGTTCATTTGATCACAAGTATGAGAAATTTTAACACATTGTATGTTAAAAAATTTTCATAATTTTCTCGAGAGATTAGATTCATATGGGAAAGGATTGCTTTCCAAATATCTTTCAAATAGTGCCCACAAATTATTGATATAATAATCAGACGGGTTAATTTTAATTATATTTTGTTTAGCTTCTTTGATGAAGTAAATAGGTTCTTGTGCAACGACATCTTTAAGGGATAGAGCTGCTGCAGCTTTTGATAGTTCATCTTTTTTTCAACCGTGGTTGACGAAGAGCCATATAAATAAGTTTTTAAGTGAATCATGCTAGCATTGTCTTTGTGGGATCTTTTCATTAATGGCCATGGCCTTGACCACATGAAAGGAGGGACCACCTCTATTAGGAGGAGTCATCCTTCCGCAAGGAGTGATCCACCCCTGATCGTCCCTGTAAGAATTCATGGGTTAGAAAATTAGGAAGAGAATTTTTAGATCCTTTAATGAATTCAATAATAAAATCAAAAACTGAAAGTTGAGCTTGTCAATATGCAAAAATTTGTTTAGAAACTAAATTTTTTATGTCTTGCTCAATGATGTATTTTATTGAAGAACAATCTATTCTAAGAAGAAACTGTTGATTCAATAAATCATCTTGGAATTTAAAAATACATTTTACAACAAAAAACATTTCTCCTTTGATAATTGAGTATTTCTGTTGAGTCGGGTTCCATCTTCTCGAAGTAAAGCGGACTATATTCTTCTTTAGAATTATTTCACTGTTTTAGTATGCCTCCATAGCCAAAGTTAGAGGTATCAGTTTCAACAATTTTGAAACTATCGGGATCGGTTAGGTTAAGACATGGAAGGTTCTTAACACATTCTTTAATTTTGCGTACCGCCTTGGTATAAAGATTAGACCAGGGTGGTGGAGATTTTTTCAGTTTGTCAAAAAGAGGGGCGGCATCTTGTGCCAAGTTTTGATATAAATCAATTACATAATTTAAGGCTCCTAGGAATCTTTGTAGCTGAGTTTTATCAAGAATAATGTCAAAATTTATCAGCAAATTCAATATTTCTATTAATGGGGATAATAGAAGCATTAGAAATATTATGTCCCAAAAATCTTATTATTATTTGAAATAATTTGATTTTGGGTGTAGAGAGAACCAAACTATTTTTCAAGATAAGCCATTTAAAGGTATTTAAATGGAAAAAATGTTCTTTAATGGAATTAGAAAAAATAAGAACATCATCAATTTAAATAATTATATATTTAAAGTAATCTTTAAATATATCATTCATGATATGATGAAATTCAGATTGAGCATTTTTAAGTACAAAGGGCATTACATTCCATTCATAATGTCCAAAAGGAATAGTAAAAGCAATTTTGTAGTGATCTGAATCCTTAATTTGGATATGCCAATAGCCAGATTTTAAATCAAATTTTGAAAATATTTTGGCATTATGAAGTCTATTAAGCAAATCCCTTTTATTTGGAATAGGATACCGAATCCACTTAAGAACTTGATTAAGTGGTTTGTAATTAATTACAAGCCTCAGTCATCCTCTTTTTTTTTCTGCTGCATTCATAACATAGAATGCGGTGCAACTCCAGGGAGAGTAGGATGGTCGAATTATTTTCTTAGCTAATAATTCGACAATCTCATTTTTACATAAAGAAAGGTAGTGTTCATTCATTTGACAGGGACGAACCTTGGTGGGAATATTATGTTCATTGAAATTATCAATGTACGGAAGTTCCACCGAATGAACCTTTTTGTCCCAAAAGGCAATTGGGTTGTCACCATAAACATCCTTTTGGAATTCTTGAAGACTTCATTGAATTTTATTTTTTATCTATGGAGAAGAAAGTTTTTGCTTGATGGTTAGACCAGTAATTTCTTTTTTTTAGATAATTCAAATGCATAGACTTATTTTTAAGTCTATTCATTTCATTAATTATAATATCTTTAGGATTGGTGATAAATCAGAATATAATTTCTTTATTCTAGAGAATACATTGTATTTCGATATCATCAATTCTTGTTATAGGCATTATTTTGAGTAGAAAAGGAGTACCCAAAATAATATGTTGAGTAAGATTTTTAACTAAAATAAAAGGCATTTGAATATAAATATCGTCTTGACATAGGGCCACATATGATTATTTGTACTTAATTTGCAAAGATTCACCATCGACAACTTTTAGCCTTTGGCTGGTTTTTTCAAAATATTTTGAAGGAATAAGTCCTTCTTGGATACAATTTAAATATGCCCCACTATCAACAAGAGCAGCTAAATTGGGTAAAATAAATTCTTTATTTATAATCAATTTAATGAAATATACCATTTTTGGTATATTGCTTTCTGAATACTTTGTAAGAATCATGTTTCTTGATTAGAAGAGGCTTCTGTGTCATTTGCATCTTCTTCCAAATAGGGCGTCTTTCAGTTTAATTCGAGATCCATAAGACATCCATTGAAATGATCATGTTCAACTTTTAACCGCTGAACTTCTTACTGCAGTTTCTTTAATTCAGATTTTAAATCTGTTAAAGAAACTGATGAAAATGATGTACTTGAATCATTTCGCCTCTTATATAATTCAAACATAGAATATATAGAGGTTTTAAGGAGAATTTATCAGTCATCTTATCATTAAGGAGACTAATAATTTTTCTACGAGTTGAAGCATCTTCAACTTGAGCTAAGAGTTGAATTCGATCTTTTGCTTGTGAGTGTGACAGCCGGTCATATTAATTATATTTTTATAATAATCCGTCTATCGATAGGAATTGCAACAGTCAGATTGACTATCTGTGGTTGAAGTGTCTGAAACTACTTCTTCAGAGTCTGAGAAAGTAAGGAGAATTTTCATAAGGGTTTGTTTTAACCCTTCATCCATCTGTAATTCATTTATTTTTTTCTTTACTGTATAAGGGTTAGTGTAATGACCTGTTCGACCACACTTATAGCATTTAATTTTTCCTTTCCCTTTAGGTTTTGACCTAGAGGGTTTAGGATTTTTTGACTTTCATTTTGATTTATCATGTTTAGTAAAAACTCTTGATTTAGTTTTTCCCTTGGATTTGGAAGGATAGGGACGTACCTGAGGATCACAGGTGAATTGATCAGAGAACTCACCCAGTTGTCGCCTTTCAAGCAGATGTTCTTTTTTCATTTGTTCTTTAATTTTAAGATCATAACAATTAGTTATTCCGATTTTGATACAGGCAGTGAAAAGATTTTCGTAAGTAAGAGTTTCAAATGGAATAGTGTCATCATATAATCGAATATTGGCTTTAACCATTTCGGCAAAAAAGATTGGGATGTCCTTCAATAAATTTTTGTTTCCAATGAAGGCTGTTAGTGTCATAGAGGTTATGACCCAAATGAGAAATACATCTTTATACCATTTAAAATGGGTTTAAGATGGACATCTAAATTTCTGGAGTAAGGAACGAGTTCTTTCCCCTTGATCTCCCTATGTTCCAGCAAAATGATCTAAAATAGCTTGAAGTAAATTATAGACACAATTGTCATTAGGTTTTTGCTGTTCTGGAGGTAAATTCTTAGTGTTAAAGTCAATTTCACTAAGAAGATCCTCTTTTTGAGGAATGGTGAGGAAATTGTCCCACCAACCTTGAGAATTCTCAAAATCCTCTGATAATTGCACGAGCAGAATCAAAGGTATTTGATGTTCGATGATGGAACTGAACAGCAGTGGTGAACATGAGCATTCTATGGATTATGTGAAGAATTTGATGTTCTGAAAGACCATCAATATTACATTCGTAAAGGGGATCGCATCATAAGAAGTACTTGTGAAGTTTGTTTCTTCAAATAGTAAATCTTGAGGCGAGGGTCGCTTGTAGTAGTGCTTGTCCAAATTTTTCTTTGGATAAGTTACCTTTTGTACAGTTAGAATGTGGATCTTGAAGTTCTTGAAAAACTTCTTGGATCTAGTCCATATCATCCAATTCGGAGTCAGATCTATTAACTTTTGTTTCTGAATTGCTGGAGATAACATCCTCTAGTGTGCCGAGGGATTGGTCTTTTAATTTAAGGAGCAAATTATGAATGTCGTCAGAAGAAGGTCCTAAATTAAAAGTAAGCTTAAGAGGAGGTTGAAACAAAGGTCTTACAACTGGGTTAACACTTGTTGAAGCCTTCTCAAAAACTCTATCAATATTTTGGATAGGAATTTTTTATTTAATTACGATCATTCAAGATTCAAACAAGTGATCGAAATGATCTGGATGATAGTTACTATAATTAAGTTACTTAATTATAGTAATAAATTCTTTTAGAATTTTAGGGTCAGAATTGATTTTTCCAAAAGCTGCTAATTCAAGGGGTTTATCATCAACCATTTTGGCAACTAGTGGAGGATAAGAGATTTCAATAACTTTCCCTTGCTGAGCCATTTCTTATTGGATAAAACTGCAATTTGAGCAGACTGGGAATAATTTTGCAAAACCAAGCAACAAAGGGAATAGTTGCTCTACTTTGCTTATTTCTTTCTATCATTTTCTCAAAATATAAATCGAATATTTCAAGTCATTATTTATTGTGAAACTTCTGTACCAAGTACGGAAGTTTTCATATTTTAGTTGAAAATATTCTCTCAGCACAACTTCTCTAGCCTTAGATCCTATTTTATAATTCATTAAGACTAAAGTTCATTTCTGAAGGAGTGGGAGATCTATTTTCTCTCACTGGATGATAAATATGATTTCTATTTAATCACTGTGCCTCAACAAATGGTTCGTCTACCGAAGTAGGGGAACCTACAGATCTAGCCATTTAAGAGGTTTCTGAGGGAAAAGAAACCCTAGGAAGGGTAATAGATCATCGAGGATTAAATTGAACTTTAACATCTCCATCAGATGTTTGAATAATCTGATCAATATCTTGATTAATGGAAGGTCTTAGTGTGATTGTGGATGGTATTATCCAGGAGTCTGGAAATACAACCTCATTCCATCTTATGACTCTTTTAGTTACAATATGGGAAGATAACAGATTCGTTTTGATCATAGTTGTTCGTTCGGTTGGTTGAACAACCTTTTTAACTCATGGATTAAGATTATTTAAAACTCAAAAATGGATTCTAAAAATCAAGGCAATGGTTTCAGGTCTAGGAAGAAAATCATAACCATGAAGCTATAGATGTAATTTTATTGCTTCAAAGAGGTTTATATCAGATAAAGATAAACCCAAATTGGGAAAGTATTAAAATAAACTGTCCCATGGCGAGGCTAGTTTTAATAACACTCATAAGAGATTGAGCCCAGTGGAGGCATCTGCCATCTCTTAAACTGGCTAGGATGGAAGCATTTAATCCCTTTAAAGTTATAGCTTTGAATGCTATCTGGATCATTCCAATATGAATATAGTTGAATTATTGCATATATCTATGTAGATCTTGATGAGTTAATAGATAGATGGTTTTGTCCATCTGATCTATTGTGATTATTTGTTCGACGGTTTTGACCGACATTTTTCCTTTGAAATCAAAGGTACCTAATTGATAAATGAGGGATTTATCAATTTTAGGTAGAGACCATTTATTTAGATCTTCTTCATTTAAAGGAAACTTTGCAAATTCAGAGTTTTTGATTAAATCATTATCTCTTCTAATCGTAAGATTAGAAGTTGGTTTAGAAGATGAAGAAGCCATCAAAAAGGAAGAGGGAGGAAGATGATGTCAGATGAAGACTTTAAATGAATCAATTTGTCAGAATTATAATAAACTAGGTTCAAGCCACCACAAAGATATCCAAAACAGTCAACAAAATAGGACTTACCCAATCCCAGAGAATTACCTTGAGTTGTGAAGAAGTTAGGGTAAAACTAAAAGAGAGATGAACGAAGTATAATGCAAATCAACTGATCAAAAAAAGAAAACATCTCATATCCCTTCTTCAACTCACAGCAAAATTATTAGTCTCCTTAATGATAAGAAGATTGATAAATTCTCCTTAAAATCTCCTATATATTATATTTCTGAATTATATAAGAGGCGAAATGATTCAAGTACATCATTTTCAACAGTTTCTTTAACAGATTTAAAATCTGAATTAAAACAATTGCAGCAAGAAGTTCAACAGTTAAAAGTTGAATAGGATCATTTCAATGGACGTCTTATGTATCTCGAATTAAACTAAAAGATGCCCTATTTGGAAGACGATGCAAATCACGTAGAGCCTCTTCTATTCAAGAAACAAGATTCTTGCAAAGTACTCAGAAAGAAATATACCAAAAATGGTATATTTCCATTAAATTGATTATAAATAAAGAATTGATTTTACTCAATTTAACTGCTCTTGTTGATAGTGGGGCAGATTTAAATTGTATTCAAGAAGGACCTATTCCTTCAAAATATTTTAAAAAAACCAGCCAAAGGCTAAAAGCTGTCGATGGTGAATCTATGCAAATTAAGTACAAACTATCATTTGTGGCCCTATGTTAAGATGATATTTGTCTTCAAATGTCTTTTATTTTAGTTAAAAATCTTACTCAGCATATTATTTTGGGTATTCCTTTTCTACTCAAAATAATGTCTATACAAGAATTGATGATATCGGAATACAATGTATTCTCTAGAATAAAGAAATTATATTCTGATTTATCACCAATCCTAAAGAAATTATAATTAATGAAATGAATAGACTTAAGAATAAGTCTATGTATTTGAATTATCTAAAAGAAGAAATTGCTGATCTAACCATCAAGCAAAAACTTTCTTCTCCACAGATAAAAAATAAAGTTCAATTAAGTCTTTAAGAATTCCAAAAGATGTTTGTGGTGACAACTCAATTGCCTTTTGGGACAAAAAGGTTCATTCAGTGGAACTTTCGTTCATTGATAATTTCAATTTACGTAATATTTCCACCAAGGCTCGTCCGTGTCAAATGAATGAACACTACCTTTCTTTATGTAAAAATGAGATGGTCGAATTATTAACTAAAAAAATAATTCGACCATCCTACTTCTCACCGCATTCTATGTTAATGCAGAGAAAGAGGAAGATTGAGGCTTGTAATTAATTACGAACCACTTAATCATGTCCTTAAGTGGATTCAGTATCCTATTCCGAATAAAAGAGATTTGCTTAATAGTCTTCATAATGCCAAAATATCTTTAAAATTTGATTTAAAATCTGGCTATTGGCAGATCCAAATTAAGGATTCGGATCACTACAAAATTGCTTTTACTGTTTCTTTTGGACATTATGAATGGAACATAATGTCCTTTGGACTTAAAAATGCTCCATCGTAATTTTAGCATATATCAATAATTTGTGGGCTACTATTTGAAAGATATTTGGGAAATAATCCTTTCCATATGAATCTAATCTCTCTCGAAAAAATTATGAAAAAATATTAACACAATTAAAATGTGTTTAAATTTTCCATACTCGTGATCAAATGAACCATATGATTTTGTATAGCAAATGCTATACACAAAATATTTCATCAAAGTGATTGGGGTTTAACACCATTCCAAGAAAAAAAAACTATTTTTTTATCCACTAATTTATAGCATAAATTTGGTGTAAATTATTGGTGTTATATGCAAGCTATGATGAGAGACTTCTTCTTTATTTATGATAAGCGAAGAAACTCCTTGATGATCATCAGGAATAAAGATATCATCAACAGGATCCTCTGGCTTGGTTCTTCAGATGGAATTACTTCGGAGCTGAACTTAATATTTTACTAGACGCAATCAAAGAGGTCTTTAATGAATGGATGGAGGCCGCTCCAAAAATGAGGGTCATCAACCCAAGAAAAATGATTCAGGGGCAGAATCTAGCCCACTTCTTTACAGATTATCAACTCCTTGGATTTAGAGTTAGAATGTTATAGTCGGGAAGGACCCTTTAATCAGGTGATCTTTCAAAGACAATTTCCACTAAAATGGTGGAATCAGATCGGCATTGAGGATAAGCTCAAGCGGATCAGATCTATTATAAAATCCTTTTTAGAATCATCGAGTCCTCAAAAAAATACATATTTTGAGTTATCAGTTGATGAGGTGCTTGGCAAGAGACATTATCCTCTGAAAGCGGAGATCCATAAGGATCATCTCAAAATCTACAAAGATCAACTCGCTAAGGTGTTCAATCACCCCATCTCACATGGCACAGTCATCCGACGGTCGATGGAATCCATTGGCAAAAATTAGTGGATTCTATGACAAGGAATTATTAGTGGCATCACTTTACAGATTGAAAGTGACAATTATTGATATCAGCTCACTTTACAGCTTTAAAGCGTCTGACATTATTGCCAGCACTATCGAATTATTAGTGCCACTTTTCTTTACAGCATTAAAGTAGATGAGATTATCACCCGCATCACTACCGTGTTTTACAACTCGAGTAGCAAAGATTATCTCCACCACTAAAAGATTATTCTATCTTTGATTATTTTTTTTGCTAGGCAAAGTTTATTCTGCCTCCACTCTTATATAAGGAGGCTCTATCTAATTGTATTAGTGTGCTTAGTTATTCCTTCTTCTCCTCTCCTCTTCTCTCTCACTCTCTTGTGTAGTTCCTCTTGTCTGCTGCTATTTGCCATCGTGTTATCGTGTAAGTTATAAGTTTTAATAAATAAGTGTTTTTATATCCTGGTTTAACTTTGGTATCAGAGCCATGATAGAGTAAATCAGAGAGGATATGAGATATCTTGGTTTAAAATTATTGCTTCTTCTCCTCCTCTTCTCTCTTACTCTTATGTACTTCCTTGCTACTATCGCCATCATCATGTAAGTTATAAGTTTTAATAAATAAGTGTTTTTATATCCTGGTTTAACTTTGGTATCAAAGCCATGAATGTGATCAAATTGATATAATTAATAGATTGAACTTAATTAATCTATAAAATATATTTAATTTTCTTCCTTTAACATATTAAATAGCCAACATGGGATGGGGTGAATTCAAAGTATTGTTTTCTCCTCTTTAAGTTTCAACAACTTGAATATTAAAATTAAACATTAAGGAAACTTTGATTAGATTTAAGAGATGTTTATCTAACTTGATTGTCTTTAGGTTCTAATGAAATCAAGTATGTTGTGTGGTGATATTCAATTAATTCCCTTCAATTATCATAAATGTGCATGCCATGTGCTTCATGTATTCATGTTTTAAATTTAAAAGAATCTGATTACATTTAAATTGCATGAATTGGACAAATGTTATTATATGGTGTGGCTATTATCATTAGTAAATCTCAAACTATTTGATTAAAGAGCAAAATTCAAATATTATGCATGCTATAAAAGAACATTACACTTTGAGAAAGCCAGGACATTACACTTTGAGAAAGCTCATAGAAGGCTACCTTATTAACAAATTAATCCAAGAGATGTAGCAAGTCGATAAAATCAAGCTACCTAAGTAATTCAAAATTGGGGTTAAAAGTAATGTTTTTTGAGTCATAGGGTTATTAAAACAATTATTACACACATATAAGCTGATTAAATAGTAATAAAATCAAAGGGTATTTACATACATATCACATAATTCTTATATATTTATATATTTATATAAACAACACTTAAATCACTCATATTACATAAAAAAAATAGCACTATCGTTAGTTTTTTAAAGGGAAATGCCCATATCTATGCATAATAAAGTATTATGTATATAAATATCCATAAAATCAAATAAATGATTAATTCAAATTGAGCATAATTGATCATACTATATGATATAAATCAAATCATACAATATATTTTAAACAAACAAATTACAAATAGATTAATTTGCATTACTAAGATAATTTAAATATGAACTAATCATGTTGTATGATAAATATCATATTATACAATCAATTTTCTATACATAACCAGATATTAATTTAATTTTTTTAATAAAATTAATTTAAATTTTAAATTGATCATACTTTATGATTGGCATCATATCATACATTCTATCTCTAAATTAATCCAATTAAGTAGTGAGATTTAAGGCTAATGGATGTGACTTATATTGAATTGATTATAATGGCAATGAAGAACAAATTGTACAATCAATTAGAATTATATTTTTAATGAAATTAAAATTTTAGTCTATGCTCTTAATATAATTTTGTTTTTATTACAGTCTGAGAGTTTTAGCTTTGTGTTAGAGAAATGTTGTTTCATCTCAAAAAGGTTTTGTAGATCTTAGTGTGACAAGTTAGTGAGTTAGAGTTGCTATTATTATTATTTTTTTTTAAATTGAAGAAGGTGTATATATTTTTTTGTTAGTATAAAAGAGAGAAACCTTTCTGCCTTACGTGGCTAAAGAAGAGAATAGTGAAAACAGTAAAAATGATGATTCAAGAAGGTATGCAGGCCATTAATAACAAATTTCTATACATCAGTTAATGCCTTTTTTACTCTTTTTTTTTTTGCAACATTATATCTACTTGGATTATGTACTTTCTTTTGCTACTTTGTGATATGAAAAAGAACTTGTCGATATTAACCTTACATGTGTTACATGATTGTTTGAATAATCAATAAAATTTATTTTAATTCTTGAAGTATATCTTTTAATAAGTAGTTGAGAAAGGCAAACAAACTAATTGTTTATATATTTATCAAAGATTATTGTTATGTTTTCAAATCATTCATTGATTATTATTAAAATAATATTTTATATTTCTTGTTTATTTTGAAAATAAAAAATAAGTATTTGCTTTTATCTATACCTTTAAAATCATACCCCCTCTTAAGGTGTGCTAGTTGTAAGATCTTGAGCACGGTTGTAATACCTAATACCTAAACTATCAATCCCCTTGGCATTCTCCCCAACTCATTAAGTTTCTTGAATACATAAAATATTTATCTTACTATGAACCAGAATATCTATTAATTTCATTAATTTACAATGTAACAATACATATATTCCAAGTTCCTAATCAAATTTTAGTTTCATGCTTCTTTGTCCCCATCCGTCCATAATGTGGGATCCCTTGCTTATTTAACATTACAGGAGACGGCGTGACATTTTATTATATTCAAGTTATACAATGCCACTTCCAAGAGACGCTAGATAACACAATATTTTAAAAGATTTATATCATGATAATTTCGACAAGTTTTACTCGGCTGTCGACTGTCTATCGCAACCAACCACTTTCACATCCTGGACTTGGGACCCGACACATAAAAATTAATTAAATCTAGATTTATAGAATTTACATGGTCATACTTAACTTAAATCCAACTTGCTACCACACTACCCCTAAAAAACATTTTGCAATACACACAAATTCAAAATAAGAAACTAAGAGGGAAGATCTATAGATATTATGAACTTTTTCCTGAAGAGTATAAGATTAATGTGTTATGAATTAATTAGAAATTTAGGGGTGTAAATGAGTCGAGTCTAGTTTCAGCCACCCTTGGCATGAGCTTGAGCTTGATTAATTTATCAAGTTTGAGCTCGTGCTTGAGCTTTATTTTACGAGTTCGTGTCAGTTCATAAGCTAGCTCATTTACTATGAAAGAAATAAAATAATTCTAATTCAAGTAATTATTATGATGAAAATAATAAAAAATTTAAGAAATTAGAATAAAAATAACAAGAAATAATTTAATATAAGAGATTGAGATATAATTTTTAAATATTTTTAATAATTTTACACTTAAATTATTAAATTCTAATATATTTTAAGTTTATTTTATATTGATATTTATTACTCAAGCCAACTCGCAAGCTAACGAGTTGAGTTTGGGCTAGCTTGAGTTTGACTTGCTAGCACATTAAGTTCGACTCATAAGCTATTTATCGAGTCGAACTTGTACTAATTCACTAGTCGGTTTGACTCAGAGTCCTAATTTGAAAGTATTAAATTCATCATCTTATGATATTTTTTATAGGTTTTCTTTAAAATTAAGCGCCTCATGAATTGTTATATTTGAGTAGTTCTGTTTGGCAACTCTTATATGTGAATTGATGTAAAATAGTTCTGTGAATTGTTTAGAAGTTGTGAAAGTATTTTGATAACTCTTATATGAGTTATGAATTGAGAAAATGATTTGAGAAACAATCTTTGCATAGGAATACTCTGGCGAAGAAATATTATTTACTAATTGAGGTTAACGAAGAAAAAATATATATATATCTTCTTTCTGCTCACTTTGTAAACATGGTTTCAGCATCATTTCAATTATAATTTTATTTTTAATAAAAATATTATTTTGTAAAAGAATACTAATTTATCTTAAAATAGTTTAGAAAGAAATATATATATGTTTTATATAGATATCAACACTTGCATCAAAAATTAATTATCATTCTATGATGATAATCAAATCATTAAGATCAATTTGGAAAGATTCACAAAAAAAATTTGATTTTTACATTGTAAATTTAAACCACATATTTTTTCCGATTTTTTATAATTTTAAAATAATAATAATAATAATAATAATAATAATAATAATAATAATAATAATAATAATAATAATAATAATAATAATAATAATAATAATAATAATAATAATAATAATAATAAGCATTTAGTTTAAATAGATTGGGATATTTATCAGTTTTTAAAAATTTTACTATGCAACCATAAAACCGTATTGAAGACGCCAAAATTAAATGTGCAAGTCTTTGTAGTCAAATCAAATTTGCTAGCGAGGATTAAAGGTTACAAATCAGCGGCAGCCTACAAGGGCATGCTGAGCAAAAGTTTTTTTTGGAGGAGAAATCGAAGTGAATTAAAGTAAACGTATGCACCAAATAGGAGATATAATTGAGCTCATCTCCCGGGCGAAATTAAACAATTTAAAGTTACCTAATAAATAAATATTTATTAATATTTAGAGGGATTTTTATAAATTGTATTTAAAACATTATAAATTATATTTCATACTAAAAATTTAATATTTACATATATTATGATAATATTTCTACCATAACACTTCTAAACAACCTCATCATTTATGCTCACAAAACATATATAGATCAACTATCATTTTCATATGTCAATGCATTATCTCCTAACTGCCAATATATTTATCAAAATTCTTTCTATAACTCTATGCATGCAGCTTAGAGACAAGTTGACAATCCATGAAAAGATCATTAACTTTAGGGGAGGTGACAATACAATCTCAATTCATCTTCTTCACTTCGTACTTTTTATGACTATAAGGTTCAGTAGACCAGCAAATAGGATTCGTGTAGCATCGAGGACTAGGGGGCAAGCTATTGTGATCTATGTTCTCAACAATAAAAGGCAGTTGGCTGTGAGATCAAGTCCAAATTTACTCGACTTAGACTCTAATGATTGAGTTAAAAAATAATAATCAGAATGAAAACATAAAATCAAAAAGTGTGCTGACAGCCTTTTGTTTTTTTTAAAAATTATTTTTATTTATTAATTTGCTTCTGAAATAGTTAGATGAAGAGATTCAGTTAGTAAGCATGTATAATTACTAACTTTAATGTATTAATAATACTTAATATTTTAGTAAAATGTAAGCCAATTATATATATTTTTTTATTTCAATTCAGAAATTGCTTTCAAGTTCAATTTATTGGCAACCCCATGGGCGAGGAAAAAAATTTAAAAGGTGTGGTAGAAGATTAATATATGCACTATTTTCAACGTAGTCTTGAATGATAATATGTTTTTTTATTAAAAGATTATTTTCTGAAAAAAACTACTAATCATATTAGAGTTCAAGAAAATAATATATATTTATATATGTTCTATTTATATCGATGAGCACATACGTTAATACTCAATTATTGGTAACAGATTAGACTGTAAAGCAGGCATGACTCATCAGCCTCAAGACAATGATGAGCCTTAATAGTCTCCTTATTGAAAGAGAGTTTCATCCTCGCACAACCTACCTACGGAATACTCTTCTAGATGCTGATTTTCTTGACATATTCTCTCTCTCTCTCTCTCTCTCTCTCTCTCTCTCTCTCTCTATATATATATATATAGCTCAATTTTCATTAATGTAATAATAAATTCAGCTTAATTTCACTGATTTAATTATATTACAGTCTTTTTGAAAATTCTATTGGTTCATAATAAAAAGTATAGGAGACCCAAAATTATATCGGCAAGACGTGCAGTGAAGTCAAATTCTCTACCAAGGCTTAATGTAAGAGTGAGCTTAGTTTGGAGTAATATATTACTTGACTAAACTTAGTTGATATCGAATTGGACATAAATAAGTTCTTAATTAGTTAATAATCATAAATTAAAAATTCTTTTAACTAGGATGTTAATTAATAAACAAGTTAAATAGGTGCAAAAATGAGTTGATAACCCTAAATCTTTTTTTAATTGATGATTCGCATTTTATATTATTTTATTTTTATTTGACCGGAATTCAAATCAACATATGACTCAATTATCTTTTAAAATTGATGATTCTAATTTTATATTTATATTTATATTCATATCGCTAAAAATGCAAATCTGACTAAATAATTAGAGGTTAAATGTGAAATAATATGTTGGAGATTTATATGGGACACAGACTAGTTATGGAAGAGAATACTATCATAGCAAGAACTAACAAATGAATACTTCTAGAGCCTTACTTTTTGACTATATAATCTTGTGTTCTCATTTGATTCACTTTGTTAGGTTATTTTTTATTTTATTGATACAAAAGTGGTCATTCAGTAAGTAGATGTCCGTCTGATATAATATTTCAATTTATTTTATACAAGTGAACATGTGTTGTACCATCTTATTGCTAGGCAACTTGTGCTTATTCTATATTGAATTATATTCACAAATTGTTAGATAATTCATCTCATTAACCCTAATTTTTTATGCTATTTTTAAATCTCGCAGAACCTGGATATTTGGAGAATAATCTTCACTAATTGATTCCAAAAGACAAGTCAATATATGGAGATAAACCTAACATTTTCAAGAATATATAGATCATTGTCTATATAGTTAAATCAAGTATTTAAAAGCATAATAATATTTTTTAGGACATTTAAGGGCCTAAATGTCCTCCATATTTCATGAGCATATAATCAAAATAGCCATCATAACAAGAATATCCTAATAAATGATAGATCGAAGGAGACGAATTCAATGTCTGATAACAGCTTAGTTTCTAAGTAAAATTGACAAAATAAATATTTGTAAAATATATACATATGTTATATTTCGACATATTTAGGAGAGAAGAATTATTGGCCTGCCACAATTCATTATCGATTATTGGCAGATCTACCGTCATACATCATTTGATGTCTATATCAATTGGCTTCAAAGCCCAACATTGATCTGCATCGATCTGTGTTGTTAACCAACAATCATCCCCAGAGGAAACATAAATTAACCCTCACATAGATGATAGATTGGACGTGGCGGTATTGCAAAAAAAAAAAAAAAAAAGTTTCAAGCCTAATATAGTCTAGGTGAAGTTAGGCTTAGACTGAATTGGCTAAGTCCTAATTGACACATTTGATACTAGCTTAGCTAGAGTAATTTGTTGTTTCCATAATAAAAAATATAGTAGGATTCATTGTAATAGGGTTGATCAAGCAGCATATGAACAATATAATTTTACCTTAGGTTCCTCTCACCAAAGCAAGTGTTCTACATCATATTAAGGCCAAGCGCCTAGGTGAATTAGATTTGCTTAATGCCCAGGTGAATAAAATTAGATAAATTTAAGAGGAGTATGAGTTTGATCAAAAGTGATATCAACATGTATATTCTTTAAATAATTATTGATTTTATGACATGAATGACAAACATTATTGTTGATATTATATATGTGATTAAATTTAATATTAGAAAAACATATTTCATATATATCCTTTAGGTAAAGTTCCCAAATAAGATTATGAATATATCAAGATTTTAATAACTTCTTCAAAAATATTAAAACTACAAGTTTTTTCTAAAATCTTTGGAGTCACTTATGATGCATTTTGAGTAGGAGTAGATGAAGCAATAACCTAAGAAAACTATTTTGTAGTGTTTATAAAAATTGATTGAAGTAAGCCAAAAATACTATATACATGATAGACTTTTCTGCCACCAATTTAGTCCATAGATACTGGAGATAATGTCTGATCTATAGGAAAATCACATTTAACTTCGACCATCAATCCTTATAATTCATAAACTCATTTGACTTTTTTTATTTAATTGTAGCCCTTAAGAAATTCAAGTATAGAATTGTTAATTGGCTAAAACTCTTATAAGACTTCTTTTATGCTGTAAATATAAACCTGAAATTTCAAACAAACCAGCTAATGCCTGAGAGCTTCAATATAATTTTCTCTTTGGAAAATTGAAAAATTGAAAGAAAACTATGACATTTGTTATAATTTTAACTTATTTTTTAAGTTCAAATACAAAAACATTTTATGAAAAGTAGTAACTTTATTTTTCTTTAGAGGAACTCAATCGTGTAATCTTAAAAAGTTCTAAGAGATTTTATTATCACTGAACCCCATAAAGGAAGAATTATTGATTGTTTCAAGAGAGAATAATAATAGCTTTAGCTTAACATTAATTTTATGGGTCCTCTCTTAAGAAAGACAAAGACATAGTTATCTCTTATTTTATACTTACCACTAAGCTAAAATTATGAAATAAAGATAGCAAATGTATTTAACATTACAAGTTGCTTAATAATTTTGGACGATATATCTTTAGACATTTTTTTTCTCAAGGCTCTTTATGGAACCTATAAGGTTTGATAAATTATATTTAGTGGTTGACAAGTTCTATAATATGGCATATATTTTTCTTTATCCCAAAATTAATTATGCCTCACATGTTGTAAAACTCTTTTTCAAAGAAATCATTAGGCTTCTTACCGAACATTATCTCTTACAAAATTGTTCATTTTATTTCTGAATTTTTAAAAACTTTTAGTGTCTTATGTGTATTAAATATAGATTATACATGCATTTTTCAATAATATAATGAGTAAATCAAAATAATTAAAACATTTTTGGGTTTTTTTTGGTATGTTTGGTAAAAAAACATTTGGGAACTTAAGATTTATATTTTATCACATTTGAAATTGCATATAATAGCATAATCTCCAAAATAACTTATAAAACTCTATTTGAAGTTATAAATAGATTCAATTATAAGACTTTGTAAGCATGCCCTCTCATGCATTCTTAGATAGTACATTCTTCTTCTTCTTCTTCTTCTTCTTCTTTTCGATAAATGTCTTACTCACCTTCATGAAGAGATGAGGTAATAAATAAAATATAAAGTAATATCAAATATAGCAAAGAAATGAAAAAAAATCCTAACAGTAATACCATTTGATGAAAAGAGTATTTTAAAGTGTCTGTAATTTTCAAGGTAGATGGAATAGTAGATAAGACACTACCAGATTTCTCCCTCATTTGGTGAAGACTTTAGATGTTCCGGTTTCTATAAAGGCTATAATTACCCTTCATAAGTGTGAAAGAACTTTCGATTAAGGCTAGTCATTAGATCGTTGAATGTAGCATATAAAGACGTAGAGTTTCAATTTAAGATATGAAATTCATCATTTTAGCTTAAACCAATAGGTTGGGGAATGATAACGTGTCGATCTAGATCCCATGGTTCTATCATCCGGCGTGTAGTCTACTTAGTCGAGGAGGTAGTGACCCAACATGATAGAAGGATTCTCGCCAACACATGGGTTACGTGTTAAAAAATTCTTGTCTGGTGATATTTGGAGAGACTTAAGTCTCACCGAGAGGGTTGTTTGATCAAGTATACCCCATGATTCACAACTCAAGGGCAAAGCCATTAAGGAGCATACGGGCTACTTGCCAGATCGTAATATAATAAATGATCCAAATCACCCGATCGAGGACTACATAATAGCTTCATCAGAGCCTATTGCCAAGCCACGCAAATGAGGACACGCTCCATCACAAAGAGATTGACCGAGAACATAGTAGAACACTTGATTTGACATTAGCTTCTTTGTGAGCTAGAGTTTTGTTTGTCACCCAGAGCATGAAAAGGTGGATAGATTGAGTTAGATTTAAGTTTTTAATGATAGAGTTTCATTTAAATAGTTTCAGATTGTTATTTAAAAATTGATAAATTAGAATATATTTAAGAGTTTTAGATCTTGTCAACTCTGTTTAGCTGCTAACAGAAAATTAGATCTACTGTCACCTAACAGAATCAATTTCTCAGATATTTCACTGATTTCAAACTCTTTTTATAGGTTTTTAGGTTTTGTTAACCCGGACCAATCCTAAGACTAAACCGGGAAGCAACCCGTGCAACATCCTCAAACACTTGAATTTAAGCATTCAGCATAGTCTCAGGGCCCATGCGGGTGTATTTAAAAATTTAGTTTTATTTCTAAGTTATGAGATTGATTTCAAATTGCTACTTAATTTGATTTGAAAAATTGATTAATTTGAATATGTTTAAGAGCTTTAGATCCTGTCAACTCTATTTAACTGTTAATAGAGGATTAGATCTATTGTCACTTGGCAAAATCAATTTTTAGATATTTCACTATTTAAAACTCTTTTTATAGGTTTTTAGGTTTTATTAACCCGTACCCAATCCTAAGACTAAACCGGGAAATAACTCGTGCAACATCCTCATACACTTGAATTTAAGCTTTCAATATAGTGTGAGGACATGCGAGTGTATTTAAGAATTTATGTAATTTTATATTTGAATTAAAAGCTTTAGATCTTGTCAACTCTATTTAACTGTTAATAGAGAATCAGATATAATATCACCTGATAGAATTAGTTTCTAAGATATTTTATTGAGTTAAAATTCTTATAATAGATTTTTAGGTTTTGTTAACCCGGATCCACTCCTAAGACTAAACCAGGAAGCGACCCGCGCAACATCCTCAGACACTTGAATTTAGGCATTCAGCATAGTGTCGGGGCCTATGCGGGTGTATTATAATTTTAGGTAATCTTGTGTTTGAATTATGATATTGATTTCAAATTTTTTATTTAATTTTATTTGAAAAATTGATTAGTTTGAATATGTTTAAGAGCTTTAGATCCTATCAACTCTGTTATGCAACGAGGATTAGATCTACCGTCATCCACGTAATCAATTTTTCTGATATTTCACTGATTTGAAACTTTTATTATAGGTTTTTCAATTTTGTTAACCCGGACCCAGTCCAAAGACAAAACCGGGAAGCAACCCGCGCAACATCCTCAAACACTTGAATTTAGGCATTCAGCATAGTGTCGGGGCCCATGCAGGTGTAATTAATAATTTAGATAATTTTATGTTTGAATTATGAGATTGATTTTGGATTTTTCATTTAATTCCAACTTTAGCCTGCGAGGCCTTTTTAGATATTAAAATTTGTACTTGAAATCTCTATGTCTGAGCACATGCAGGTATTTATAGCTTTGATAATTTCATCTAATTCATGAAATCACTAAATTTGAAAATTATAATTAGGATGAAATTCCTTGATTTCTGGTTGAAGGAAGCCCCATGATTTTTGTAGATTTTGATTTAGTATCGTCTTCTGTCTGCTTGTACAAAGGGTTACAGATCCAGTGGCGAAAAAGGCCTTTTGATTTAGATTCTAAAAGACAGTTTAACCCCGTTTTGTTGTTTGGAGTTTTTAATTTTAATTTTAGCTTTAAGTTTCATTGCTTGACATTCTCAAGTTGATCCCTTTACATTTTATTTTTTTTCTAAGTCTAGAATTTTTACTAAATTTCGGCAGCCTCCCGGCGTCATCCCTGTATAGGGGGCTGCATCGAGGGTGTTTTAGTCTACCCGTCATGCCCTGATGAGCATGACGGTTGGTTTTCTAAAGTACATCAGCCTATCTTTAATCCTGTTATGCCCTGAAGAGCATAATGAGGCCTTCAATCACATGCATAAAAGCTAATATATATATATGCAAATAGTCCAAATTTTGGCAGCATTTTGACATAGGGGTGTCACATCTGACAATTTTAGCTTACTCGATACGCCCTGATGAGCGTAGCGAGCGTGTCTTACGACACCACAGCCAGGCCAGATTTCATCTCGTCACACCCTGATGAGCATGATGAGGCATTCAATCACCTGTCACGCCCTGATGAGCATAACGAGGCCTTCAATCAGTGAACTTCATAAGTGTAGATTGATCCTTTCAGACCATTTAAATATATCAGAGTAGACCTGATCGCCACTCAAATCTTCTCCCATGGCTCGTAGTGCAACTCTGATAATATCCTCGATTAAGGCAAAATTTCCCATGATATCAACATGAGCCACTTTGGGTTCCCGCTTCTCTAATAAATTAGCTGAGGTGCATGGTCATACTCTCTATATAAGCTTTGATACCATATAAATTGGGTCTTCCCATGCCATCCTTTGGTACACATGTAGCTGCACTCAAAGCAGCCTCATCACCATTAACTAAGAAAATACCACCCTGCAAGCTGATCACATTCACCCTCGAGATGCATCAACTGAAAGGGTATGTTACACTGGATGTGGGGATAACTTGTAAACATAAGCTCTTTCAAGAGGAATTCCTACTCCATACATGGAATATATCTCCATATCGTGGGCATGTGGAAATTTTGTCTCTAGAGGGTTTGACCAATATTTGTAGTGGTCAGATTTGATCATCCAAGTTCTCAATCCCATAAGAAAAATGAGCACTACCATGTTGCATCATCTTTGGAGCAACAAAATGAAGGAGGTCCAATATAGAATCGCAGTATATACTTTGTACTCGAGCTTTGGCTCCTCCCACTCTAAACTTGTCGTACTTTGTCCAAACATCGTGACAAGAAACATTTCACTTGGAGAAGGGAGTAAGAACTTCTTGGTAATCGATGGAGTGACGAAGAAGATGCAATCAAAAGCACCGAAGAAGAGGCAGAAAATTAGGACCTTTGGTTTCTTGGATCTAAATAAAAATAAGAAGCTTGCAGTTTTCTATATGAAGTCCTCAAAGGTGAGGAGAACTTTTGTCTGCTTGTAAGGAAGAAATAGTTGTCATTTATTGGAGGGAACGGTTGAGCTCTTGATCGAGAGGAGTCGAGGTAAATTGATGTGATCCCAAATACACAAAATAACATCGAAGCAGGCACGTAAAAGCTCAAATTATCAAGGATTTTACAAGAAAATAAGAAATTACATATAAGTCACTATAAAAAAATTAAAGAAAGACTGAAAAGATACAAGGCTATAAGATTGTTCAGATCAACAGAATCCACTAAGAATTACACAGATACAAGACTAGTAAAATATTACAGAATAACTTTCAATAAAGTTAACAACACAATATTACAGATTGCTAGAATAACAAAAGTAATTGCATTTCCATAGTAGATCCTGCAACAATATCCAGAGATAGAAGCTATTCAGACTTTAACAGCAACAATAACTCTAGACAGAGCCAGATCAGACTACAACAAACAACGATAATCGAAAACAAGAAGCAAGAAAGGATCTTGACAACTGCCATAAATACAATAAACTAAAAAAATAAAATAAGTACTCCACCTTAGCCTTAACAGAAAGAGATTTGGTTCTTGTAATAAAAAGTAACCATAAAAAATAGAAAATAACTTCTTGAAAACTGTAAAGAAGTAGTAGATCTAGTAGGATAGTAGAAGAAGATAGTATAAATAGAGTGAAAGAGAGACAAACAGGATGTAATCAATATTTCTGAAAAGAATCTCTTTCTTAGGGCTTAGTTCTTCTTCTCCTTCTTCTTTCCTTCATCTTCCCTAAGTTTCTCGCTGGAACCCACCCATAGCTCCAAAAAAACCCTAACTCTCTTCCCTCGCCTTTCTCCCCTGAGCATCGACGGCGAATCCGAGAGAAACAAAAGATAAGGGTTAAAGCTTTAGCTTCTCCAGAAGCGATCTCACTACCAATAAACAAAGGTCAGATCAAATCAATGACCTAGATTCATTCTTGTAAATCAAATTCCAACGCACGCGATCGCTCGATGCAGCCTCAGCGGCATGTAATCCACTCACCAAGACATAGATCCGACGGAGGAAAGTAAACCCAGATGTCGATATCCAAAGGTTTGATCTAATGACAATAGTCCAATTGCACAATCCAACAGCTAAGGAAGCAACCGTTGAACGCCACTCTCGAAACTATCGCTCACGCCAAACTAGCTCCTATCATAAATCGGGATGAACGAACCGGTGTGGTGTGAAGAAGGCGTTTCTATCGGTGATGGAGAAGAATAGGGTCAATTTGTTCGCGTGAAAGATCAAGGCTGGTCCAATGGTTTTAGGGATTTAGGTTCTAGATATTTTAACTTGGTTTTTTTTTAAAATTAATTAATCAACTTTAAATTGAGTTTACCACCGACACAATTAGATAATTAATATATTTATCAATTTAAGATTATTCTGATGTTCTGAATGCAATGACATAGTTGTTTCGTGATCAGAGGTCATTCGGTTCGAGTCGGTGCCAAATTGTGTCCAATTCAGCTAAAAATGTGCATCGTCTCTTTCAACCACTCGATTTTTGCGCAGACTCATCCAAATTGAGTGCAAACAGTCTTACTTAATAGATTTCAGCATTTTGAAGCCAATGGCATGATCAATTTTATAAATGGAGGTCATTTGATCCTTGTCGATGCCTCCTAATCTCGATATATGTGCATGCGCGTTGATGACTTGAGTGCTTGATTGATTGCGCATCAAGTCATGCAATATTTATATCCTGACCAATTTCGATATTTTGAATGTGATGGCGAAGTCTGTTTGTCGATCGAAGGTCATTTGAGTTAATTTTGGTGACATCCTATGCATTTCAGCCTTAATTTGCATGATGTCACTTTAAATCATTTAACATTTGCACAAACTCGTCTGAATTGAGCGCGGACAATCTCATTTGATAGATTTTGATATTTTGAAGCTAACAGCATGATCAATTTCACAAACGGAGGTTGTTCAGACATCATCGTAGCTTTTCGACTCTAATATACGCGTCGACACATTGATAGCTCGAGCGCTTAATCGATTGATTGTTAGATTTTCAAATATTTACATTATGATCAATTTTGATGTTTTGAACGCGATGGAGAAGTTTGTTTGTCAATCGGAGATCGTTTTAACCACTTTCAGGGACATCTAGTGTATTTTGAGCCTCAATTTGTATTGTCACCTCTGAAGTCCATCGAATTTGACTTATGGGCTTCTCTTGATTTATGACACACATATGGAGGTCAACAAATGCCCCCCAACAAATGTGATTCATGCATGGAGCGAGTCACGTTTGTTGAAAACTGATTGACCTTTTGGGATGGACATAGAACTTGGATCATTTCGGCTTTGATTGCGAAGCTTACAGAACTTTGACAGAATTTATCATTAGTATGTTGCCTTATTTAGAACATGCTAAATGACGGGCTTGACCGATTTGTCAGAATCGACTTGTTAGATAGAGAAGAGTTCTTACACCATCTACTCTCTGCTTCAATGGCTTTGCTGAAGATCTCTTTCTTTTATATTGTTGTAGATTTTAGCTTCCTCAAACCCTAGTTTAGTGCATGGTTGGGTTTGATGGAGGAATTTATCTGCTTGTTTTGATGAAGGACTCCACTAGGGAATCAGTTTATGCGTGCTTGATCGAATTTGAAATTCCTTTTGTCCTAGCTTTGAACTTGATGGACTTAATGAAGGATTGACCTGATTTGTCAATATTGACTTGTCAGGAAGTGTATGTATGCCATGAATCCTATGCTTAGTGCTTTGACGGATTTGTTAGAGGATACATACATATGACCCAGCCTTCCGGCTTATATATAGTCAATGTTGAGTTATTAGTCTAGCAACATGTGATTTAATAGACTGAATAACCATAAAATTCCTTTAGTTTGGCCATCGACTTTATATGAACTATGGAATTGCTTCCTCGGTCCTTTATTTTTTGCTTTGATGGACTTGATGAGGAGATTGGCTTTGATCTATGCTTAGAGCTTGATCAGACCAATTGAAAATAAATTGAGATATCACCATACGGGTAATATATAGATTGATTTGAGGTAGCCCTGAATTGGGCGTTTCCTCAGACTACCTTGATCTATTGATTAAGTAGAAAGATCTCTTAGATCATAGTTGCTTGTAATCACTAAGCTGTATCTAGTTTGAGATTGAATAGTTATCATCATTGAACTGACGAGCAGGGGCTCTTTCACTGTAGCCTTTTCTTATAGCTTGTTGAGAGAGGAGAGCGTCAGCAACTCTGCCATATTTGGGCTTGTTGAGTTCAATCTTTAGAACCTACTCGAGTTTCCGATTTAAGCTATAGTGGGTTGGTGATTCTGTCATCAGAATGACGAATGGGGGCTCTTTCACTATGGCTTTTTCTTGTGGCTTGTTGAGTGAGGAGAGCGTTAGCAACTCGGCCATTTGTGGACTTGTTGAGTTTGACCTTTAAAACCCATCCGTGTCCTAGACTTTAGGATATAGAGGTTGATATTTTTCCAACTCAGTTGATTGAAGTCTTCGAAATTGAGAATTATTCTAACTTGATCTTTAGAATTTGGCAAATTTGAGAGATAAATTTTCTTGACATTTAGGGCTGTCCTTTCATGCGTTGAAATAGATTCTTTTTGTTTCTGCAAGAACATGTAACTTAACAATGATAATAATAGATATATTCAAGGATTTTGGCATAACACTCGATGTTAAACTAAATCAGCATATATTTGAGGATCTCATCTTATAGCACGATGTCAACTCAAATAAACATAACATAAAATAAAAAAATGCCCCTGTCTTGCAGGGAGAATTCTAAAGTACATTTAGGAGAATTTTCAAGATGAAAATATACAAATACATCCATATTTGACTTGATGTATTCTAAAGGGAATTTTAACATACAACATTGATTTCATCTATATATAAAAATCTAAAAATGCCCCATGTATAGAGAATTTTCATGAAAAAGTTCTTCATCTGGAGTATGTTTATTTAGGGATCTCAGCATGAAGCATGATGTCAACCTAAATAGATATACTAAAAAAATTTTCTCATGTCTTGTAGGGGGATTTCTATTGTACCTTGAGAATGTGGTCATCAAGTATGGTACTTATTCAAGTATCGACAATTAATTGCCTGCATTGGTCTTTCACCCATTAGGTCGATGAGTTGGTATGCCCCTCCTTGGTATACTTTTTCAATGACAAAAGGGCCTTTCGAGTTAGGCCAAAATTGTGAATAAATTTTCGATTGGGAATAATTGGTCTTCTTAGCACCAGAACCAATTCTCCTTTTTGGAATGTTCGAGGCTACACCATATGGTTAAAAGCCTCGGACATCTTTGCTCGATAGACTTCCAGATTTTGATGAGCTTCCAGTCTAACTTCATCAAGTGTGTCGAGTTCCTCCATTCTCAGACGAGCATTTTGATCTTCAATTAGATTGTACTAGATGGCTACGAAGTTAAGGCAACTCAACTTCTAGCAAAAGAACTGCTTAAGTTCCAAATACCAATGAGTAGGGAGTGGCTTTAGTTGGCATCTAGTAAGTGGTTCGATATGCCCATAGAACCTCTACTAGTTTGGTATGTCATTCTCTTTTATTTTTAGTGAGAATCTTCTTGAGTAGTTTGACTACTATCTTGTTGAAGACCTCCGCCAAACCATGTGCTCTTGGATTATATATTGAAGAGTATCGCTAATCAATTTTGTGTCGATCGATAAATCTATAAATCTTTGCACTTTTGAAAGTTGTGCCATTATCATAAATTATTCGGCGTGACACTCCAAATCTATAGACTACATTATGCGTGAAGAAGTTGATCACTCGGTCGGTAGTAACTTCTTTAAATGGGATAGTTTTAGCCCACTTAAAGAAATAGTCGATCATTGCTAGGATGAAGTGATGTCCGGTGACGTGGATCAATTAGTCCAATTACATCTGTGCCCCAACATTCGAATGGCCAGGATGCTATTGTTGGGTGTAATGGATTTGGAGGTTGATGGATGAGATTCCCATGTACTTGACATTCATGACACTTCTTAGCATGATTAATGCAATCATTCACCATAGATGGCCAATAATAATCTATCCTTTTGATCTTCACTGTCATCTTGGGACCTGACTGATGTGCACCATAAAGTCCTTCATGAACTTCAACCATCACTTTGCTAGCTTCATCTACACCTAGGCATCGTAGCCACATTTGTTGCAAAGAATCTACAATATAAAGTATTATTGATAAAAGCATAGCATAGCATTCTCTTCTCGATTTGAGCTGCTAGTGATTTATTATTTGGTAATTCACTTTCTTTAAAGTAGTCGATGAAGGGTTGCCTCCAATCACATGACTCTTCTATAACACTTCACACTACTTTTTTGAGGCAATGTCATTCTTAGCTCTTCTTGGTACAACTTCTTGTTGATTTTGGAGAGTATGAGAAGCAACCTGAGTCGCATCCTGCTGGGTCAAATTTGGTAACCCCTCTACCTACGGGGATTGATACTTTATCGGCTCTAGAACTCGTCGAGTAAATATGTCGATCATTATATAATCACCATTCATATTTGTCATTTCCTTAGCTAATTTTGAGAGCAGTCAGCTTTGTTATTCTCGGATCGAGAGACTCGAGTTATTGTGATATTTGGTATATGCTTCATAAGCTCAAGAACTTGCTTGTGATAAAAAGCTAACTCAAGCTTGTTAATTCTATAGATGTCAAGTACTTGATTTATAATAAATTGAGAATCGCCAAAAATATGCAAGTTCTGAATACCTATGAAAATAGCTTCTTCAAGACCTGTCACTAATGTTTCATATTCAGCTACATTATTAGTTCTTGGCTCGGTCAATCCATATGATTGTCTCATTATCCCTCCTTTGGTGTTATGAAGATGATGTTGATTCTGCTCATGCTCTTGGAAAATTTAGATGTTGGACTTGTTTGATCGATGAGGCTCCATCAAAGTACATTTCCCAAAAATGTGATTTTTCTCTTTCATGAATGAGCATAATTTTCTCATCGGGCAAATCATCATTAAGAGAAGTTTCCATAGGGATGGGATGTGCAGCTAGAAAATCTGCAAATACTTGTCCCTTCATTGCTTTCTGCGGAACGTATGTGATATCAAATTGCAAAAGCAATACTGCCCATCTTGTCAAGCGACCTGTCAACGCTAGTCTTGTCATCAAGTACTTCAGCGGATCGATCCTCAAGATGAGGGTAATCTTGTGAGATAAAATATAATGATGAAGCTTTTGGACATCTTTGCTTGGTAAACTTCTAGATTTTGTAGAGCTTGGTGTCTGACCTCTTCAAGTCCATCAAATTCTCACATCTGTAAACAGACATTCTCATCTTGAGTGAGATTATGTTGAATGGCTACTCAGAGTGAAGGTAGTTCAACTTCAAGTGGCAAGATTGCTTCAGCTCCAAATACTTTAGCATGAGGAGTGGGTTTTCTGGAAGTGCAGTCTAGATGTCATGTTGTTGTCTTTATGTAAGGGAATTTTACTTCGAGATTTTAGCCTCCAAATTTTCTTATCTATTTGTTGGGACCTTTCGATGACGTATTCTTAGACCTATGGTCCAAGTGCCACGCCTCGATGCTCACCGTGCGAGACTTGAATTAGTAGACATCTTGCTAGGGTTGTAGGAGGAGGTCTCCTTAAAGGAGCAACTCTAGCCTCTCTGATGACAGGACCTTTAAATTTTTTTATCAGTCCTTTTCCCCATAGCAATTTTGAGGACCTGATGTACTCTTGCATATACAATTTTGAGTTTTCTCACTGGATAAGCTAGAATCTGATGTTGTCAAGTTCAAAATGACTATTTGATTTGATCAGTAGAGCTGTTATGCATTACTCATCTTAGGTTGTCAAACCTTTTATGGGTTGGAACACTCGCTTCTAATTCCATAGCTAGTTGTATATTTTTTTACTTGAATAATGGCTGTTGAGCACGTAGTTCAACATTTCTCTTTCTCTGCTATCTCCGGGTTAGCTTGCTTCTAAATGAAGAAGCTTTTGTGCTTCTTCGGGCTTCTCCATATTTATTTTCTTTATCTTGGGATTCATTTGGATTCAGTTCACGATTCAGATGTCACACCCCGATGTTAACCGTGTAGGAATTTCTTAGAATAGTCTTGAGCTCTTGCTACCACTGATTGTAGCTTTTGTAGTGGAGCAATTTTAGCTTCTTTGATAATTGACATTTGATACATATTCTTCATAAGACATTTTTCCTTGACAACCTTCAGAACTCTATGTGTTCAAGTAGATAGAGTTTCATGTTGTTTCTTCAGAAAGGTTGAAGGCTCATTAAGCCAAAATATCTTCAATAGAGCTATTCCTTTTCACCCATCTCAAAATTTTCAAATATATTGTGGGGTAGAAATACTTGCTTATGGTTGTAAAGTTGGTTGTATGATTTGTGATTTGGACAGCAACTACTGAGCTTGAAATTTAGTGTTTCTTCTTCTTTTCCTTTTACTCAATTTTTCTCCAAAAGATGAGGTTTCAGTATCATACCTTCCTAGTGCGAAAGGTTCAATTAGCAAAGTTGTCGTATTCACAAGTATGTCTGGAACTTTCTGCCCAATGAAGGTTCTCTTAATGACTAACACTTCAGAATGACCCAATCCTTTGAATACAGAGGCTCTCTCTTGAGGAACCTTGATAACAACAATGATCATTCCAATCGTTCTCCTCTCATGCACACGTTGGTGTGTACAATGTGCATGTGCTTTAGGTGAGGATTATTTGTAGCAGTGATAGCTGGAAAGTTTACATTACCAAATTAAATAGTAGCTTCAGCATCTCCACTATTGATTACAACGTTAGGCAAACAGATATTGGCTCCGCGACCTAACTGCAAGATGACCAATGTATTCAAAAAATCCAAAGATATAGAGTATAAGCAGATTAGTCATAATGAGATAACATATTTAACTATAATTTTATTAAAAATTGATTTCAAATTTGAATTTTTATCATGCTTTATTGCTACTTTAGCTCAAATTTGACTAGCCAAAGATGGAAGGAGAAACATGTCCCTAGCAGTGAAAATCTTGCATCCAAAATTCACCCACCTCTCATGAAAGTGTGTTTTAAAGTATCGATGAAATTTTCAGAAGGCAGATGAAATAGTAGATAAGACACTACCGAGAGATTTCATCCTCATTTGGTGAGGACTTTAAATCTGGTTCCAGGTTTCTTATAGGCACAAGCCCCTATAGTTAATTACCCTTCTCAATAAGTGAGAGAGAACTTTGATTAAGGCTAGTCATTAGATCGCTGAATGCATAGTGTATAGTAGCAGTATATAGAGTTTCAGAATTTAAGATATGAAATTCATCATTTTATCTTAAATCGAATAGTTGGGGGAATGATGACTTGCTGATCTAGATCCCATGGTTTCGTCATCCCGGGCAGTCGCGGTCCCTAGTCTACTTAGTCAAAGGGTAGTCGATGACGACAAAAGATTCTCATCGACACATGGGTTCATCTAAATAAAATCCTCTGGGTGGTGTTTGTCTAAAGAGACAGACTTAAGTCTACCTTAGTTGACAGAGGATTGTTTGCCCTATCAAGTATACCCTATGATTCACAACTCAAAGGGCAAAGCTATTAGAGAGCATAGAGGCTACAGCCGTGATTGTAATATAATGGAGTCAGACTGGTTAAACCACCCGATCAGAGAACTCTGGTTGTAACTATTTTATCTGTGGAGCCTATTGGCCAAGCCAAGTAGTCAGAGGACACGGGCCATGTCCTTCTTGACAGATTGATTGAGTGAATATAGAATACTTGATTTGACATTGGCTCCTTTTATAGAGTTTTCTTAGTTTGTCACCCTAAAGCGATTCGAAAGTGGATAGATTGAGTTGGATTTAAGTTTTAATGATAGAGTTTCATTTAAATAGATTCAAATTGCTATTTAAAAATTGATTAATTAGAATATATTTAAAAGTTTTAGATCATGTCAACTCTATTTAGCTGCTAATAGAATATTAGATCTAATGTCACCTAACAGAATCAGTTTCTTAGATATTTCACTGATTTGAAACTCTTTTTATAGGTTTTTAGTTTTTGTTAACCCGGACTCAATCCTAAGACTAAACCGGAAAGCAACCCACGCAGCATCCTTAGACACTTAAATTTAAGCATTCAACAAAGTGTCAGGGCCCATGTGGGTGTATTTAAGAATTTAGGCAATTTTTATTTCTGAGTTATGAGATTGATTTCAAATTACTACTTAATTTGATTTTAAAAACTGATTAATTTGAATATGTTTAAGAGCTTTAGATCTTGTCAACTCTATTTAGCTGCTAATAGAGGATTAGATCTATTGTCACATGTAATCATTTCTGATGTTTCAGATTTAAAACTTTTATTATAGGTTTTAGGTTTTATTAACCGACCCAATCTAGACTTGGAAACAACATACATCCATACACTTGAATTTAAGCATTAAAATGAGCACATGCGTGTATTTAAGAATTTAGGTAATTTTATGTTTGAATTAGAGCTTTAGACCTATCAACTGTTTAATAGAGAGGATCATATCACTATCTTGATAGAATTAGTTTTAATATTTTACTAAGTTGAAATTCTTATAATAGATTTTTTGGGTTTTGTTAAACCAAACTCATCTAAGACTAAAGAAGTGACCAAATCATCCTCAGACACTTGAATTTAAGCATTCAGCATAATGTTGGGGCCCATGTGGGTGTATTGTAATTTTAGGTAATCTTGTGTTTGAATTATGATATTGATTTCAGATTTTTTTTCATTTAATTTGATTTGAAAAATTTATTAGTTTGAATATGTTTAAGAGCTTTAGATCATATCAACTTTGTTTACTAATAGAGGATTAGATATATTGTCTAATCAATTTTTTCGGTATCACTTATTTGAAACTCTTATTATAGGTTTTAGGTTTTGTTAACGGATGATCCAAAACTAAAGAATCAACCCAGCATTTTCAGACACTTGAATTTTGGCATTCAGCGTAGTATCGGGGCCTATGCAGGTGTAATAAAAAATTCAGATAATTTAGTATTAATTATATTTTAGATTTAACTATCATGTATATACTAGTTTCAAAAAATTTCTTCAAAAGTTAGAAAATATGAGATGAGTGTTTGTTTTTGTTTGTTTAAAAGGATAAAATTATTTTAAGAAAAATAAGCTATATATATCTAGATATGAGTGTTTCTTTCTTTGAAGGTGGAGTTTATTATTTATTTTTTATAACCATTTTAAATAAATATTCTTAGTTAAGTATTGGATCTTAAATATATATACTGATCATTCAAAATTGATAATATTTGTTTACTTGTAATTAAATTTTATCTAGAAGCCTTGATGGATATATATACACTACACTTAAATATTTAATTGGAGCATTTTAAATTGAAGCTCAATAAAATCAAAATTTTAAAATCTTTCCATAATTTTTGATTTATGTCGAATATTAACTAAGTAAAAAAAAATGACCATATATAATAATTAATTATTTAGATTCACTATGACACTGATTGTTTGAACTACAATAATTGAACATGTATTTTCAACAATGGAGATAGTTATGACAATATTATTGAATAAATGAAATATGATATTTTTGTAAGCTCATTGATAATATATATTGAAAAGAATATTATAATATATTTTAATGTGGAATTATTATAATTGATGATTTTATTGCAATATATATATATATATATATATATAATCAAAAAATGGTCATAGGCTCTTCACATACCCATTGTTTGACTTATCAATTGGGCTTTATCAGAACACTTACGCCAAATTAACCCAAAGTGACCCATATGAGTCAATATGAGCCTAAACCCACTTTAAACTCAACTTAGATGTAATTAATGATTCAAATGGCGGCATATGATCAATTCCTAATCTAATTCATTATTTAACCATTAATAAAAGGTTAAGAGATATTAAAAATAGATTAATACATTCTAAGAAATTAGCTTATTTCAACACAAGTACTATACTTCTACTATTAAGATATCTCCTATTCAATCTCAACTATTTATCTAGTCAATCTCGATTCAATCATTATGGGAATCACCCAATTGTCTAGTATTTAGTGGTTAGGTTACATGGATTAAGGTAATGGCAAGGGAAGAACGTCCCATTCTTCTTCTAGACTTTCACTGGTCCCCAAGATATCCTATATGCCATTTTAGCATTGATTTAACAATTTTAGTCATCCAATAAGCTTGTTTAAAACCAATCTATGGTTTGGTCTTTTATTGATCCAAGCCATCTATCCTCTTTGGCTATATGGGTAAACCTTTGAAATTGTTGTTCCTTTAAGCATCGTGATGTGGGGAAGGATCAGGTGACAAGTTATTAGAATTTCACTATCCCTTGATAGAGCTTGTTCTCATGAAGTTGTAAGATTGAAATCTTTAATATTCATTAGCTTTATATAAATATATTATCATATGATTTTTTAAGTAGCATTAACATGATAACCTAAATTTCTTTGGTTCAACATGATGTGAGGATAGGAATATAATTATGACAATTCATTATTTATTAATTTAAGATTAGATTATTGTATATAAACTCAACCAGTTTGATATACTTTTTTTTGGATTTTTGGCTTAGAGCAAAACAATAAGTTAAACTTGATGGAATTTTAATCATGAATATATTGGATAATGTAGAATTTAGAAAAAAATAGTTTCATGGGCATATTTTTATATTTTAATTTAAAAAAATATTTAACTTACTATTTTAATTATATAAATATCTAGTGGTTTCAAAAAAATTTCAAACTTCTTGGGTATGTTAAAGTCATCAATTCAAACCTAGAAAAATTTTGGCTTGGTTAATTGTTTAAAATTATTAGAGCTAATTTTTATTTTATTAATTGAAATATTTATAAATTTAATTATTAGATATAAAATATCTTTAATAATTATGATAGAATTTGGAATAGTTTAAATTATTATTTTAAAGTTTTCTAAGCATTTTAAAATTTGATTCCTGCTTTTGAATATATATTTGATTCAAGAAAATAATGTTTTAAAATTATCTTCAATGCATGATGAGATCAAATGTCTATGGAATTATTTTCATAAGTTCATGGCATTGTAATTGACCTTCTCTAATTTTCTTAATATTTTCCAATCCAATTTCTTAACTTTAATAATTAAAATAAACATTACCTTGATTATTGATTATAAGAGATAAGCTTAAATAGCTTTGGAAAAATAAAGGTAGTCGAGAATCATCATTTTGAATTATGGATGCATAACCTAATTTTTCCAAATATGGATTTACTTTTTTTTAATATTTCTTATAAAAAAAACCTATTATTATAATTTCTAGAAAATAGGTTTAATCAAGAAATTCATTTCATAACTTATGCTTGTTGTGTTGACTTTGATTTAAAATTTAAAAATCATTTTAAGTGATTTGGAACATTTTAAATTTATTTTGATTTTTTAAAACTTATTTTAGAATTTTTTTTATAACTACGTAATATTTACATTAATTATAAAAAATGCTAAATAATTTTGAAAAAAAGTCTAATAAATGAACTAATTGTTTTATATGATTATCCAAACCAAAAAATTTCTACAACACCATACAAACTTCACCCATTCACTCACACATATTTCTTCCAATTCTCTGGAGAACCATTATGTAAGGTGATATTATTTTTACGGCAAGAAAGAGATCAAGAGGCCACAAGTTATTATGTATTCCATAACCTGATAAGCAATTCATAGATTTTGATGATGCAATAGCTTACACATGCTACATGGGATGCTCTATTATCAATTCAAAACCATTACTTTCAGAATATTTTTTTTCTTATTATCTCTAATTTTTTCATGTGCGCCACACTCTAGTTATAAATTTTACTTATTTGATCCTATTATTTACAAACCTTTAGTACACCAATATGTGACACATCATGTATCATCAACAAGTTATGATCACTAATCAACACTTGCACTACCTATCATATCTAACATAAGTGCATGCACACATATTTTTGTCACCAATCTCACTTATTAATTGGTCCCTCATAAATCAAATACAAAGAAGTTCACCTCTATAGTATCATCACCATTTATTAATGTTCTCAGACAAAATGCTTGTGCCATATAACAAATGCTTTAGCATTAAGAGATTCTTAAAGCTAATGATTGTAACATTATTCCACTACTTTTTATCATTATGATGTACTGTATGTACAACATTTAATATTGTGAATATGCTTATTCAATACATTAAACTCACACTGCTATTCACAATCCTAAGGTCAAACATTGGTAAAGCGTTACTCTTGCTCATATGATAGTTTATATCCTTAAAATGAAGTATAATGTAATCTATCATGATCAATTCAATCGGATTCTTTCTCCCTTCATTGATCATTTTTTGACATCCTAATAAGAAAAAAAAGCATGTTGTCTATATTAATAGTAGTTATGATGAAAACGAAGACAAAAATTTCTCATCGACATCATCTCCACCCCAAACTTCTTAACATATCCATCTACAAATATCTCCAATATGATTGTATTGAAAACTATTTCAGCTGGTGAATATATCCTTATATCTAAGACAACAAATACCATTCCTTGCATCCCAACTAGGGCCTCTCAGATGATTGAGTTTGTATTTTTATGTTTGTGTGTTCATTTTTGTTATTAATTTTCTCTCTTTTATAATGTGTTCAAAGGTGGTGTAGGTTGTTTGGTTACTTTATTATAGTTTTTTTTTTGTTTTTTTTATAAATATATTTTTATTTATTTATAGTTTTCCTAGTTTCAATTTTGCTTGTAATTTGAAAAACTTTGTGAAGTGCTTCTAAAATATGTATGTATATCTTATGATTAAATGTATTACGGATTACAAATAACATATAAAAAGAAATAAGGGGGATTTACATACATACCACACAATTCTTATGTATTTATATATCTAACCCCTAAAGTTAGATATTTACTTATCTAACACTTTTCTATGCTTAAAAAGGTGCATTTTACTTTTAAAAAGTGAATAACGTGGTATTTTTGATGTGATATTGAAAATTAGGGTGTTATATATGTAAAAATTGAAGTTTAGGTGTTAGATATGTAAATACATAAGAATTGTGTTTGTCGTGTAATCATATTAAGGCCAAGCAGGCCTAGGTGAATTAGATTTGCTTAATGCCCAGGTGAATAAAATTAGATAAATTTAAGAGGAGTATGAGTTTGATCAAAAGTTATATCAATATGTATATTCTTTATATAATTATTTATTTTATGACATGAATGACAAACATTATTGTTGATATTATATATGTGATTAAATTTAATATTAGAAAAACCTATTTCATATATATCCTTTAGGTAAAGTTCCCAAATAAGATTATGAGTATATCAAGATTTTAATAACTTCTTCAAAATATTAAAACTACAAGTTTTTCTAAAATCTTTGGAGTCACTTATGATGCATTTTGAGTAGGAGTAGATGAAGCAATAACCTAAGAAAAATATTTTGTAGTGTTTATAAAAATTGATTGAAGTAAGCCAAAAATACTATACACATGATAGACTTTTCTGCCACCAATTTAGTCCATAGATACTGGAGATAATGTCTGATCTATAGGAAAATCACATTTAACTTCGACCATCAATCCTTATAATTCATAAACTCATTTGACTTTTTTTTTTTAATTGTAGCCCTTAAGAAATTCAAGTATAAAATTTTTAATTGGCTAAAACTCTTATAAGACTTCTTTTATTCTGAAATATAAACCTGAAATTTCAAACAAACCAACTAATGCCTGAGAGCTTCAATATAATTTTCTCTTTGGAAATATTGAAAAATTGAAAGAAAACTATGACATTTGTTATAATTTTAACTTATTTTTTTAAGTTCAAATACAAAAACATAGTTATCTCTTATTTTATATTTACCACTAAGCTAAAATTATGAAATAAAGATAGCAAATGTATTTAGCATTACAAGTTCTTTAATAAGTTTGGAAGATATATATTTAGACATTTTTTTCTCAAGGCTCCTTATGGAACCTATAAGGTTTGATAAATTATATTTAGTGGTTGACAAGTTCTATAATATGGCATATATTTTTCTTTATCCCAAAACTAATTCTGCCTCACATGTTATAAAACTCTTTTTCAAAGAAATCATTAGGCCTCTTACCAAACATTATCTCTAACAAAATTGTTCATTTTATTTCTGAATTTTTAAAAACTTTTAGTGTCTTATGTGTAGAAAATATAGATTTTACATGCATTTTTCAAAAATATAATGAGTAAATCAAAATAATTAAAACACTTTTGGGTTTTTTTGGTATGTTTGGTAAAAAAACATTTGGGAACTTAAGATTTATATTTTATCACATTTGAAATTGCATATAATAGCATAATCTCCAAAATAACTTATAAAACTCTATTTGATGTTATAAAGTAATATCAAATATAGCAAAGAAATGAAAAAAAATCCTAAGAAGTGTGGGATCCGAAAATTCGCCACTGACCTTTTCGATGAAAAGTGTGTTTTAAAGTATCGGTGTAATTTTCAGAAGGCAGATGAAATAGTAGATAAGACACTACCCAGAGATTTCGTCCTTATTTGGTGAGGACTTTAGATCTGGTTCCAGGTTTCCTATAGGCGCAAGCCCCTATAATTAATTACTCTTCTCAATAAGTGAGAGGGAACTTTCGATTAAAGCTAGTCATTAGATCGCTGAATGCATAGAGTATAGTAGCAGCATGTAGAGTTTCAGAATTTAAAATATGAAATTCATCGTTTTAGCTTAAACCGGATGGTTGGGGGAATGATGACGTGCCTGATCTAGATCCCATGGTTCCGTCATCCCGGGCAGTCACGATCCCTAGTCTACTTAGTCAAAGGAGGTAGTCGACTCAACATGATAGAAGGATTCTCATCAGCAACACATGGGTTATGTCATTCAAAAAATTCTTGTAGATCTGGGGTGGTGTTTGTCTAAGGAGACAGACTTAAGTCTATCTTAACAGGGTTGTTTGCTCATCAAGTATACCCATGAATCAACTCAAAGGGCATATCCATGGTCAGATCGTAATATAATCGACCGCCAAATCACCCGATCGAGGACTCGGTCATAATCGCTTGTTCCAGATATTATGCCTGAATGAGGACACCACCTCCTCGACAAGAGATTGATTGAGAGTGCATAGTAATACTTTATTTGACATTGGCTCCTTTAGAGTTTTCTTAGTTTGTCACCTCTAACAAGCAATTGTGGAAGGTGGATAGATTGAGTTAGATTTAAGTTTTAATGATAGAGTTTCATTTAAATAGTTTCATATTGCTATTTAAAAATTGATAAATTAGAATATGTTTAAGAGTTTTAGATCTTGTCAACTCTGTTTAGCTGCTAACATAAGATTAGATCTACTGTCACCTGACAAAATCATTTTCTCAGATATTTCACTAATTTGAAGCTCTTTTTTTAGGTTTTTAGGTTTTGTTAATCCGAACCCAGTCCTAAGACTAAACCGGGAAGCAACTTGTGCAGCATCGTCAGACACTTGAATTTAAGCATTTAGCATAGTGTCGGGGCCCATGCAGGTGTATTTAAAAATTTAGGCAATTTTTATTTCTATTATGAGATTGATTTCAAATTGCTACTTAATTTGATTTGAAAAATTGATTAATTTGAATATGTTTAAGAGCTTTAGATCCTGTCAACTCTATTTAGCTGCTAATAGAGGATTAGATCTATTGTCACATGACAGAATCAGTTTTTCAAATATTTCACTGATTTAAAACTCTTATTATAGTTTTTTAGGTTTTGTTAACCCGGACCCAGTCCTAAGACTAAACGGGAAACAACCCGTAGCATCTTCATACACTTGAATTTAAGCTTTCAGCATAGTGTCGGGACATGCAGGTGTATTTTAGAATTTAGGTAATTTTATATTTGAATTAAGAGCTTTAGATCCTATTAACTCGCTTAACTAACAGGATCGATCTACTATCACCGATAGAATTTTATTGAGTTGAAATTCTTATAATGGATGTTTATTTTTAACGACCCATTCCTAAGACTAAACAGAACGATCATCTTGACACTTAAATTTAAGCATTCAACATAGTGTCGGGGCCTATGCGGGTGTATTATAATTCTAGGTAATCTTGTGTTTGAATTATGATATTGATTTTAGATTTTTCATTTAATTTGATTTGAAAAATTGATTAGTTTGAATATGTTTAAGAGCTTTAGATCCTATCAACTCTGTTTAGCTACTAATAGAGGATTAGATCTACTGTCATCTGATAGAATCAATTTTTCAGATATTTAACTAATTTGAAACTTTTATTATAGGTTTTTAGGTTTTGTTAACCCGGACCCAGTCCAAAGACTAAACCAAGAAGCAACCCGTGCAACATCCTCAAACACTTGAATTTAGGCATTCAAAGATATGGGGCCCATGTGTAATTAATAATTCAGATAATTTTATGTTTGAATTATGAGATTGATTTTGGATTTTTCATTTAATTCCAACTTTAGCCTATGCAGCCTTTTTAGACATTAAAATTTGCACTTGAAATCTCTATATCCAAGCACATGCAGGTATTTATAGCTTAGCTAATTTCATCTAATTCATGAAATCATTGATTTTGAAAATCATAATTAAGATGAAATTCCTTGATTTTTGGTTGAAGGAAGCACTATGATTTTTGTAGATTTTGATTTAGTATCATCTTCCGTCTGCTTGTACAAAGGGCTACAGATCCAGTGGCGAAGAAGGCTTTTTGATTTAGATTCCAAAAGAAAGTTTAATTTGTTGTTTTAAAAGAAGATTTAACCCTGAAAGTAGCTTTCATTTTCCCCCTCTTTTTTTGGTTTACTTCTATGTTGTATATTATTTTCCCTCCCCATTTTGTTATTTGGAGTTTTTAATTAGAATTTTAGCTTTAAGTTTCATTGCTTGACATTCTTAAGTTGATCCCTTTACTTTTCATTTTTTTTCTAAGTCTAGAATTTTGACAAAATTTCGGCCCTCATCCCAGATAGTGGGATTGGGGTGTTAGCTCCCGCTCGATGAGCGATGGCGGGTTCTAAAGTACATCATCCTTTAATATATATCGATGAGCATAACGAGGCCTTCAATCACCTACATAAAAGCATATATATATGAAAATAGTCCAAATTTCTACATTTATAGGGGTGTCACTCGATGGTTTTGGCTTACTAACACGCCTACGATGAGAAGGATCGATGTCTTGCGACACCACAACAAGGCCGATTTCATCTCGTCACACCCTGATGAGCATGATGAGACCTTCAATCACCTGTCATGCCCTAATGAGCATAACAAGGCCTTCAATCAGTGAATTTCATAAGTGTAGATTGATCCTCTCAGACCATTTAAATATATCGGAGTAGACCTGATCGCCACCCAAATCATCTCCCATGGCTCCTAATGCAACTCTGATAATATCCTTGATTAAGGAAAAATTTACCATGATATCAGCATGAGCGCCACTTTGGGTTCCCCTGCCTTCTAATAAATTAGCTAGAGGTGCATGGTCATACTCTCTCATATAAGCTTTGATACCAAATTGGTTAAATAAGGTCTTCCCATGCCATCCTTTGGCACACATATAGCCTGCACTCAAAACTGGCATAGTCCCATCACCATTAACTAAGAAAATACCACCCTACAAACAGCTCTGATCACTTTTGCCCTCAGTAGATGCATCAATCTGAAAGGGTATGTTATCCTCGGATGTGGGGGTTAACTTGTAAACATAAGCTCTTTCAGTAGGAATTCCTACACCATACATGGAATATATCTCCATATCAAGGGCATGTGGCAATTTTGTCTCCAAAGGGTTTGACCAATATTTGTAGTGGCCATATTTCGGATCATCCAAGAATCCCATAAGAAAAATGAGCACTACCACGTTGCATCATCTTTGGAGCAACAAAGTGAAAGAGGTCCAATATAGAATCAGAAGATATACTTTGTACTCAGAATGCTTTGGCTCCTCCTCTAAACTTGTTGTACTCATCCAAACATCGTGACAAGAAGAATTTCACTTGGAGAAGGGAGTAAGAACTTCTGGTAATCGGAGAAGAAGAAGAAGAAGCAATCAAAAGCACCGAGAAGAGGAGAAAATGGGACCTTCGCTTGGATCTAAATGAAAATAAGAGGCTTGTGGTTTTCTATAAGCCTCAACAGTGAGGGAGAGAACTTTGTCTTGCTGTAAGGAATGGGGGAACAATTGTCATTTTGGAGGGAACTCATATGAGTCGAAAAATCGGTCAGAAACCGGAATCGAGGTCAGTGTGCGTGAAGAAGGGCACCTTCCGTCATGTGAGGGAGAAGCGGTTCATCTGCGTGAAAGATTAAGGCCGGTCCAATGGTTTTAGGGATTTAGGTTTTAGATATTTTAACTTGGTTTTTTTTAAATTAATTAATCGACTTTAAATTGAGTTTAACACCGATGTGATTAGATAATTAATATAAATATCAATTGAAGATTATTTTGATGTTCTGAATGCAATGACACATTTTATCGTGATTAATTCTATCGCTTAAGACAAAATTGAGTCCATTCAAAAAAAATGCCTTTCAATTTTACAAAGACTCATCCAAATTGAGTGATAACAGTCTTACTTAATAGATTTTGGCATTTCAAAGCCAATGGCATGATCAATTTCACGAACGGAGGTCATTTGATCCTTGTCGATGCCTCCTGACCTTGATATACGTGCAGGCGTGTTGATGACTCGAGAGCTTGATCAGTTGCGCATCAAGTCATGCAATATTTATATCCAGACCAATTTTGATGTTTTAAACATGATGGCAAAGTCCGTTTGTCAATCAGAGGTCATTTGGGTTAATTTCGGTGACATCTCATGCATTTCAGCCTCAATTTGTGTGTTGTCACTTCAAATCATTTGACATTTGCACAGACTCGTCTGAATTGAGTGTACAATCTCATTTGATAGATTTTGATATTTTGAAGCTAACTGCTTGATCAATTTCATGAATTGAAGTTGTCGTAGCTTCTTAACTCTAATATGTGCGTTGACACATTGATAGCTCGAATGTTTAATCGATTGATCATTAGATTTTGCAATATTTACTTTCTGATCAATTTTGACATTTTGAATGTGATGGAGAAGTCTATTCATCGATCGGAGATCATTTCAACCACTTTCAGGGACATCCAGTGTATTTTGGGTCTCAATTTGTGCATTATCACCTCAAGTCCGAATTTGACTTTGAGTTTATTCTTGATTTCACATATGGAGGTCAACAAATGCCCCCAATAAATGTGATTCGCATATGGAGTGAGCCGCTAGCGATTGACCTTTGGCGCCATGACTTGGATCATTTGGCTTTTAAACTGACAGATGTCCTTATGATGTCTTATTTAGGACATAGACATGCTAAATGACGGCTTGACCGATTTGTCAATCGACTTGTCGATAGAGAAGAGTTCTTACACCATCTACCGCTTCAATGGTGTTGTCAAGATCTCTTTCTTTTATGTAGATTTGAGTTTCCTCAAACCCTAGCTTCATTGGGTTTGATGGATGGAATTTATCTTGCTTTTGATGAAGGACTCCAGGGGAATCTTTATTCGCTTTTTGAAATTCCTTCCGCCTAGCTTTGAACTTCTTGATGAAGGAAGGACCATTTGTCAATATGACTTGTATGTATGTATGTCATGAATCTTTTTGCTTTTAATTCATTATGATGACCATGACCTTATATAGGGTCAATGTTGAGTTGTTAGTCTAGCAACATGTGATTTAATAGATAGAATAACCATAAAATTCCTTTAGTTCAGCCATCGATTTTGTATGAACTATGGAATTGCTTCTTCGGTCCTGCATTTTTTGCTTTGACGGACTTGATGAGGAGATTGGCTTTGATCTGTGTTTAGAGCTTAATCAGATCATCTGATAATAAATTAAGATATCACCCTGCGGGTAATATATAGATTGATTTGAGGTAGCCCTGAATTGGGCATTTTCTCAAACTGCCTTGATTTATCGATCAAGTAGAAAGTTCTCTTAGACCGTAGTTGCTTGTAATCACTAAGCTGGATCTAGTTTGAGATTGAACAGCTATCATCATTGAACTGATGAGCAGGCTCTTGGCTTGGCTTAAGTGAGGAGAGCATCAGCAACTCGGCCATATTTGGGCTTGTTGAGTTCAACCTTTAGAACCTACTCGAGTTTTCGACTTAAGCTATAGTGGGTTGGTGATTTTGTCATCAGACTTACGAATGGGGGCTCTTTCACTACGGCCTTTTCTTGCGGCTTGTTGAGTGAGGAGAGCATCAGCAACTTGGCCATTTGTGGGCTTGTTGAGTTTGACCTTTATAACCCATCCGTGTCCTAGACTTTAGGATGTAAAGGTTGATATTTTTCCAACTCAGTTGATTGAAGTCTTCGAAATTGAGAGTTATTCTGACTTGATCTCTAGAATTTGGCAAATCTAAGAGATAAATTTTCTTGACATTTAGGGCTATCTTTTCATGCGTAGGAATAAGTTCTTTTATTTCGCAAGAACATGTAACTTAACAATAATAATTATAGATATATTCAGGGATTTCATGCAACACTCAATGTCAACTGACCAAGATATATATTTGAGGATCTCGCCTTCTAGCAGATGTCAACTCAAATAAACATAACATAAAAAAATGCCCCTATCTTGGGGGAATTCTAAAGTACATTTAGAGAATTTTAAAGATGAAAATATACAAATACATCCATATTTGAATTGATGTACTCTAAAGGAGATTTTAACATACAATATCATCATCAGATATAAAATCTAAAATTTCCCAGGTGAGAATTTTCATGAAAAGTTCTTCATCTAGAGTATGTTTATTTAGGGATCTCGACATGAAGCACGATGTCAACCTAAATAGATATACTAAAAAAAATTGCCCCATGTCTTGTAGGGGATTTCTATTGTACCTTGAGAATGTCGTCGTCAAGTATAGTACTTTTTCATGTATCGACCATTAATTGGCAGCATTGGTCTTTCACCCTTTAGGTCGATGAGTTGGTATTCCCCTCATTGGTATACTTTTTAAAAGACAAAAGGGCCTTCGGAGTTAGGATCAAATTTGTCACAAAATTTTCAATTGGGAATAATTGGTGTTCTTAGAACCAATTCTCATTTTTGGAATGTTCGAGGCTGCACCGTATGGTTAAAAGCCCCGAACATCTTTGCTCGATAGACTTCCAAATTTTGATTATTTCCCCTAACTTCATCAAACGCATTTCCATCATCTGATTTTGATCGCAGATCATCATGGCTACCAGTGAAGGCAACTCAATTGGCAAGAATTTAAGTTCCAAATATTAATGAGTAAGGAGGGCTTGGGGTTCTACAGAGCCTCTACTAATTTGGTATGTCATTTATTTATTTAGTGAGAATATTCAAGTAGTTTGACTAATATCTTGTTGACCTCCCATTTGCTTGGATTATATTGAAGAGTATCACCAATCAATTTTGTGCCATCTACAAATCTATAAATCTTTTCACTTTTGAAAGCCATTATCGAAATTATTCAGGCTACAAATCTATGCATGAAGAAGTTGATCACTCAGTAGTAACTTCTTTAAATGGGGTAGCTTCAGCCCACTTAGAGAAATAGTCGGGGATGAAGCGATGTCCCACGACGGATCAATTAGTCAATTACATGTGTGTGCCCCAACATGCCAAGATGTTATTGTTGGGTGTAATGGATTTGGAGGTTGATGGATGAGACTCTCATGTACTTGACATTCATGACACTTCTTAGCATGATTAATGCAATCTCTCACCATAGATGGCCAATAATAATCCATCCTTTTGATGTTTACTGTCATCTTGGGACCTGACTGATGTGCACCATAAAGTCCTTCATGTACTTCAACCATCACTTTGCTAGCTTCATCTACACCTAGGCATCATAGCCACAGATATTCAAAGGATCTACGATATAATGTATTGTTGATAAAAGCATACCATAGCATTCTCTTCTCGATTTGAGCCAATGATTTATTATTTGGTAATTTACCTTCTTTAAAGTAGTCGATGAAGGGTTGCCTCCAATCACGTGACTCTTCTATAAAAAAATGGCTTCACACTACTTTTTGAGGTAATGTCATTCTTAGATCTTCTTGGTACAACTTCTTATTGATTGTGGGGAGTATGAGGAGCAACCTGAGTCATATCCTGCTGGGTCAAATTAGGTAACCCCTCTACCTGCGGGGATTGATACTTTATTGGTTCTAAAACTCGTCGAGTAATATGTCATGATGACATAATCACCATTCATATTTGTCATTTCCTTCTAATTTTGCTAAGCATTCGATCTGAGACTCAAAGTTAGTGTGATATTTGGTATATGATTCATAAGCTCAAGAACTCACTTATGATAGAAAGCTAACTAAAGCTTGTTAATTCTATAGATATCAAGTACTTGATTTATAGTAAACTGAGAATCGCCAAAAATATGCAAGTTCTGAATGCCTATGAAAATAGCTTCTTCAAGACTACCATAATGCTTCATATTCATTAGTTCTTGGCTTGGTCAATCCATATGATCGTCTCATTATCCCTCCTCTAGTGTTATGAAGATGATGCCGAAGATGATGCCAATTCCAGCTCTTGCTCTTGGAAAATTTAGATGTTGGACTTGTTTGATCGATAAGGCTCCATCAAACTATATTTCCCAAATTTGTGATTTTTCTCTTTCATGAATGAGCATAATTTTCTCATCGGGCAAATTGACATTAAGAGAAGAGTCCATAGGGATGGGATGTGCAGCTAGAAAATATGCTAAGACTTGTCCCTTCAGAACATATGATATCAAATTGTAAAAGTAATACTATCATCTTGCCAAGCGACCTATTAATGCTGGTCTTGTCATCGAGTACTTCAGCAGAAAGATCCTCAAGATGAGAGTAATCTTGTGAGATAAAATATAATGATAAAGCTTTTGGACATCTTTGCTTGGTAAACTTCAAGATTTTGTTGAGCTTGGTGCCTGACCTCATCAAGTCCATCAAATTATCACATCCGTAGACCGACATTCTCATCTTGAGTGAGATTATGTTGATTGGCTACTCAGAGTGAAGGTACTTCAACTTCAAGTGGCAAGACTGCTTCAGCTCCAAATACTTTAGCATGAGGAGTGGGTTTTCTGGAAGTACAGTCTAGATGTCATGTTGTTGTCTTTTTGTAAGGGAATTTCACTTCGAGATTTTGGCTTCCAAATTTGCTTACCTATTTGTCGGGACCTTTCGACGACAGATTCATGGACCTATGGTCCAAGTGTCATGCCTCGATGCTCACCGTGCGAGACTTGAATTAGTAGACATCTTGCCATGGTTGTAGGAGGAGGTCTCCTTAGAGGAACAACTCTAGCCTCCCTGATGATAGGACCTTCATTTTTTTTATCAGTCCTTTTCCCCATAGCAACTTTGAGGATCCGATGTACTCTTGCATATACAATTTTGAGTTTCCTCACTAAATAAGCTAGAATCTGATGTTATCAAGTCCAGAATGACTGTTTGATTTGATCAGTAGAGTCGTTATGCTTTACTCATCTTAGGTTGTCAAATCTTTTATGGGTTGGAACACTCGCTTCTAGTTCCACAGCTAGTTGTATAATTTTTTACTTGAATAATGGCTATTGAGCACGTAGTTCAGCATTTCTCTTTCTTCGCTATCTCTTGGTTAGCTTGCTTCTAAATGAAGAAGCTTTTGTGCTGCTACTTCTTGGGGCTTCAGCCTCCATATTTATTTTTCTTTCTACCGGGACCGTTCGTTAACGGATTCTTGAACACGTAGTTCAGATGTCACACCTCGATGCTAACCGTGTAGGAATTGCTTAGAATAGTCTTAAGCTCTTGCTACCCCGATTGTAGCTTTTGTAGTGGAGCAATTTTAGCTTATTTGATAATTGACATTTGATACATATTCTTCATAAGACATTTTTCCTTGACAACCTTCAGAACTCTATGTGTTCAAGTAGATAGAGTTTCATGTTGTTTCTTCAGAAAGGTTGAAGCTGACTGCTGTTAAGCCCAAAAATACCGCTTAACATCACTAGTAGAGCTATTCATTTTCACTCATCTCAAAATTTTCAAATATATTGTGGGGTAGAAATACTTGCTTATGGTTGTAAAGTTGGTTGATGATTTGTGATTTGGACAAGAACTACCGATAAATTTAGTGTTTCTACTTTTCTCCAAAAGATGAGGTTTCAGGATCATACCTTCCTAGTGTGAAAGGTTCAACTAGCAAAGTTGTCATATCTGAACTACTAATGTTCTTCTCTTCATGACTAACACTTCAGAATGACCCAATCCTTCGAATACAGAGGCTCTCTCTTGAGGAACCTTGATAATAATAATGATCATTCCAATCGCTCTCCTCTCATGCACATGTTGGTGTGTATAATGTGCATGTGCTTTAGGTAGAGGATTATTTGTAGCAGTGATAGCTGGAAAGTTTACATTACCAAATTGAATAATAGCTTTAGCATCTCCACTATTGATTACAACATTAGCCAAACAGATATTGGCTCCGCGACGTAACTGCAAGATGACCAATGTATTCAAAAAATCCAAAGATATAGAGTATAAGTAGATTAGTCATAATGAGATAACATATTTAACTATAATTTTATTAAAAATTGATTTCAAATTTGAATTTTTATCATGTTTTACTGCTACTTTAGCTCAAATTTGACTAGCCAAAGATGGAAGGAGAAACATGTCCCCTGAGTCATGAAATTGTGGGATCCAAAAATTCACCACCACCATGAAAAGAGTGTTTTAAAGTAGAAAATTTTCGAAGGCAAATGAAATAGTAGATAAGACTACACGAGAGATTTTGTCCTCATTTGGTGAGGACTTTAAATCTGGTTCTGTTTCCATAAAGCAAGCCCTATAGTTAATTAATTCTCAATAAGAGAGAACTTGATATACAATATTAGATCAAGAATGCGTAGATAGAAGAAGATGTAGAGTTTCAGAATTTAAGATATAAAATTCATCATTTTATCTTAAATCGGATAGTTGGGAGAATGATGACTTGCTGATCTAGATCCCATGATTTCGTCATCCCGGGCAGTCGCGGTCCCTAGTCTACTTAGTCAAAGGAGGTACAACCTACGAAGGATTCTCATCACACATGACGCCGCCTAAAAAATCAAGACTATGGGTGTTTGTCTAAGAAACACTTAAGTCTACCTTAGCTGACAGGATTATTTGCCCTATCAAGTATACCCTATGATTCACAACTCAAAGTGAGCTATTAGGGAGCATACGCTACCGGACATTGTAATATAATGGAGTCGACTTAAACCACCAATCGAGAACTCGGTCATAACTATTTTATCATGGAGCCTATTGGCCAAGCTGTAGAGGACGCCACCTACTAAGAGATTGATTGAGAGTGAATATAGTAGAACACTTGATTTAACATTGGCTCCTTTGTGAGCTAGAGTTTTCTTAGTTTGTCACCCTCGACAAGCAGTTGCGGAAAGTGGATAGATTGAGTTGGATTTAAGTTTTAATGATAGAGTTTCATTTAAATAGATTCAAATTGCTATTTAAAAATTAACTATTAGAATATATTTAAAAGTTTTAGATCATATCAACTCTATTTAGCTGCTAATAGAGGATTAGATCTACCCAACGTAACCGCTTCTTAGATATTTCACCGATTTGAAACTCTTTTATAGATTTTAGTTTTGATAACTGGACTTAGTCTAAGACTAAACAAGCAACCCAGCCAAGATCCTGAGACACTTAAATTTAAGCATTCAACAAAGTGTGCATGTGTATTTAAGAATTTAGCAATTTTATTTCGAAGAGATTGATTTCAAATTACTACTTAATTTGATTTTAAACTGATTAATTTGAATATGTTTAAGAGCTTTAGATCTTGTCAACTCTATTTAGTCAATAGAAATTAGATTTATCATTTTTATCCAAATGTTTCACCGATTTAAAACTTTTATTATAGGTTTTAGGTTTTATTAACCCAATTAAGACTAAATTAAACAACCAAGACCATCCATACACTTGAATTTAAGCATTCAGCATAGTGTCGGGGTACATGTGGGTGTATTTAAGAATTTAGATAATTTTATGTTTGATTTAAGAGCTTTAGACCACAACTCTTTTTTAACAGGTGGATCGGATCTACTATCAATTGATAGAATTAGTTTCTCAGATATTTTACTGAGTTGAAATTCTTATAATAGATTTTTAGGTTTTGTTAAACCAAACTCAGTCCTAAGACTAAACCGGGAAGAGACCTACGCAGCATCCTCAGACACTTGAATTTAAGCATTCAGCATAATATCGGGGCCCATGTGGGTGTATTGTAATTTTAGGTAATCTTGTGTTTGAATTATGATATTGATTTCAAATTTTTTTTTCATTTAATTTGATTTTTAAAATTTATTAGTTTGAATATTTTAAGAGCTTTAGATCATATCAACTCTAGCTTCTAATAGGATTAGATCTATCATTATCCAGAATCAATTTTCAGATATTTCACTTATTTGAAACTCTTATTATAGGTTTTGTTAACTGGACCCAGCCCTAAAACTAAACCGAATCAACCCGCAAAGATTTTCACTTGAATTTAGGCATTCAGATAAGATCGGCCTATGGTGTAATAAAAAATTCGAATAATTTAGTATTAATTATATTTTAGATTTAACTATCATGTATATACTAGTTTCAAAAATTTCTTCAAAAGTTAGAAAATATGAGATGAGTGTTTGTTTTTGTTTGTTTAAAAGGATAAAATTATTTTAAGAAAAATAAGCTATATATATCTAGATATGAGTGTTTCTTTCTTTGAAGGAGGAGTTTATTATTTATTTTTTATAACCATTTTAAATAAATATTCTTAGTTAAGTATTGGATCTTAAATATAGATACTAATCATTTAAAATTGATAATATTTGTTTACTTGTAATTAAATTTTATCTAGAAGTCTTGATGGATATATATAAACTACACTTAAATATTTAATTGGTGCATTTTAAATTGAAGCTCACTAAAATCAAAATTTTAAAATCTTTCCACAATTTTTTGATTTTGTCTAATATTAACTAAGTAAAAAAAATGATCATATATAATAATTAATTAGACTCACTATGACACTGATTGTTTGAACTACAATAATTGAACATGTATTTTCAACAATGGAGATAGTTATGACAATATTATTGAATAAAATGAAATATGATATTTTTGTAAGCTCATTGATAATATATATTGAGAAGAATATTATAATATATTTTAATGTGGAATTATTATAATTGATGATTTATATATATATATATATATATATATATATATATATATATATATATATATATATATATATATATATATATAATCAAAAAATGGTCATAGTTCTCACACAATTGTTTGACCTATCAATTGGGCTTTATCAGAACACTAAATTAACCCAAAGTGACCCATATGAGTTAATATGAGCCTAAACCCACTTTAAACTCAACTTAGATGTAATTAATGATTCAAATGGCAGCATATGATCAATTCCTAATCTAATTCATTATTTAACCATTAAAAAGGTTAAGAGATATAAAAATAGATTAATACATTCTAAGAAATTAGCTTATTTCAACACAAGTACTATACTTCTACTATTAAGATATCTCCTATTCAATCTCAACTATTTATCTAGTCAATCTCAATCATTGGGAATCACCCAATTGTATAGTGGTTGGTTACATGGATTAAGGTAATGGCAAGGGAAGAACGTCCCATTCTTCTTCTAGACTTTCACTGGTCCCCAAGATATCCTATATGCCATTTTAGCATTGATTTAACAATTTTAGTCAGATCTATCCAATAAGCTTGTTTAAAACCAATCTATGGTTTGGTCTTTTTATTGATCCAAGCCATCTATCCTCTTTGGCTATATGGGTAAACCTTTGAAATTGTTGTTCAGCTTTAAGCATCGTGATGTGGGGGAAGGATCAGGGTGACAAGTTATTAGAATTTCACTATCCCTTGATAGAGAGCTTGTTCTCATGAAGTTGTAAGATTGAAATCTTTAATATTCATTAGCTTTATATAAATATATTATCATATGATTTTTTAAGTAGCATTAACATGATAACCTAAATTTCTTTGGTTCAACATGATGTGAGGATAGGAATATAATTATGACAATTCATTATTTATTAATTTAAGATTAGATTATTGTATATAAACTCAACCAGTTTGATATACTTTTTTTTGGATTTTGGCGAGCAAAACAATAAGTTAAACTTGATGGAATTTTAATCATGAATATATTGGATAATGTAGAATTTAGAAAAAATAGTTTCATGGGCATTGTTTATATTTTAATTTAAAAAATATTTAACTTACTATTTTAATTATATAAATATCTAGTGGTTTCAAAAAAATTTCAAACTTCTTGGGTATGTTAAAGTCATCAATTCAAACCTAGGGCTTGGTTAATTGTTTAAAATTATTAGAGCTAATTTTTATTTTAGTAATTGAAATATTTATAAATTTAATTATTAGATATAAAATATCTTTACTAATTATGATAGAATTTGGAATAGTTTAAATTATTATTTTAAAGTTTTCTAAGCATTTTAAAATTTGAAATATATATTTGATTCAAGAAAATAAGGTTTTAAAATTATCTTCAATGCATGATGAGATCAAATGTTTATGGAATTATTTTCATAAGTTCATGGCATTGCAATTGACCTTCTCTAATTTTCTTAATATTTTCCAATCCAATTTCTTAACTTTAATAATTAAAATAAACATTACCTTGATTATTGATTATAAGAGATAAGCTTAAATAGCTTTGGAAAAATCAAGGTAGTCGAGAATCATCATTTTGAATTATGGATGCATAACCTAATTTTTCCAAATATGGATTTACCTTTTTTTTAATATTTCTTATCAAAAAAACCTATTATTAATAGGTTTAATCAAGAAATTCATTTCATATCATATGCTTGTTGTGTTGACTTTGATTTAAAATTTAAAAATCATTTTAAGTGATTTGGAACATTTTAAATTTATTTTGATTTTTTAAAACTTATTTTAGAATTTTTTTTATAACTACTATAATATTTACATTAATTATAAAAAATGCTAAATAATTTTGAAAAAAAGTCTAATAAATGAACTAATTGTTTTATATGATTATCCAAACCAAAAAATTTCTACAACACCATACAAACTTCACCCATTCACTCACACATATTTCTTCCAATTCTGAGAACCAAGGTGATATTATTTTACGCAAGAAAGAGATCAAGAGGCCACAAGTTATTATGTATTCCATAACCGATAAGCAATTCATAGATGTTGATGATGCAATAGCTTACACATGCTACATGGGATGCTCTATTATCAATTCAAAACCATTACTTTCGAATATTTTTTTCTTATTATCTCTAATTTTTTCACACACACTCTAGTTATAAATTTTACTTATTTGATCCTATTATTTACAAACCTTTAGTACACCAATATGTGACACATCATGTATCATCAACAAGTTATGATCACTAATCAACACAATCATCAACATAAGTGCATGCACACATATTTTTGTCACCAATCTCATATTAATCCCTCATAAATCAAATACAAAGAAGTTCACCTCATAGTATCATCACCATTTATTAATGTTCTCGACAAAATGCTTGTGCCATATAACAAATGCTTTGCATTAAGAGATTTTAAAGCTAATGATTGTAACATTATTCCACTACTTTTATCAAAATCATGTACAACATTTAATATTGTGAATATGCTTATTCAATACATTAAACTCACACTGTCACAATCCTAAGGTCAAACATTGGTAAAGTGTTAATCTCTTTCATATGATGTTTTTTTTCATTGATCATAAAAGCAATCTAATGTGAATTAATCATCTTTCTCTCATTGATAATTTGTTGAACACCTATTTGGCCTAAAGCTTAAAATTAATTATCACATCATATAAGAAAATGAGGGATGAAAATTATAGTAACAATAAGAGTATTTGAGATAACTATAATATAAACATGAAAAAGATAAGTTTGGTTTAATAGCTAGTTTCCTTATATCTAAGACAACAAATACCATTCCTTGCATCCCAACTAGGGCCTCTCAGATGATTGAGTTTGTATTTTTATGTTTGTGTGTTCATTTTTGTTATTAATTTTCTCTCTTTTATAATGTGTTCAAAGGTGGTGTAGGTTGTTTGGTTAATTTATTAGTTTTTTTTTGTTTTTTTATAAATATATTTTTATTTATTTATAGTTTTCCTAGTTTCAATTTTGCTTGTAATTTGAAAAACTTTGTGAAGTGCTTCTAAAATATGTATGTATATCTTATGATTTTTTTTTTGTTTTTTTTTGGGGAAACCCCATGATACGAGGGTAATTTATTGCCACAAAAAAGAGGTTACAAGATCCTTAAGTTACACTCAGAACCAATCATTAAAAAACCCCAATCTAAGTACATCCAAGATCAAAAGAAAGCATTAAAACAATCAAAGGTAAAATAGTAATAAAGCCAATGCTGAGGACGCGTGATAAACTGGAGCAAACGAAAAGAGGGAGAGAGAAAGATATAGATTAAGGTAATGCACCAAGTGAGGAAAACACCATAGAGTGAAAATGATAGTGTGATAGAGAAGGCTCAATCACCGATTGATGGGTCGATGCAAGTATGAGCATCCAAACTGGGGTTACATCACAGGAGCTACTACCGAACCAATAGGAAGTGAGATCATTACCACCATCATAGCCAACAAACCTGAGAGAAGGCAACATCCAATTGTTGATAGTTATGTGAGCTTTATAACCTGCAAACCTAATCAAAACATATCAAAATTATCATAGGTGATGGGATCAACCACAAGAACCTGGTGAAGAAATATTCCCAAGACACTTTTCCAACCAGAGATGAGAGGAAGATAACCAACATATTAATGAAATCAAAGCTCAACGCAACCCAAAGAATCTTCAAGTGAGGTATAATGTGATGTAGCCAATTGTAACAACTAACCAAAGTAAAAACCCAAGAATGCAATAAGACCAGAACATTCAGATAATAGGAACAAGCCACAAGCGTCCACAAGCAAAATAGATATCCGATAATCCAGAGAATCGATCCAGATAAAAGGACAATAGCACCATAGTCACCTAAACAGAACCACAAGGATAATGTGGTAATATTTTCTCACGTAAGCATACTTTTCCAACCGTGGATTAGAAAATAGCAAAACTAATACAGATGAAAATAAACACAACCCAAGAACCTTCAAGTGAAAAAGGCCTAACAAATGCATCCACAACCAACCAAAATAGTTATCCATAAAATTTTTAGAGTACAGCTCCAAGCAGATTTGTACCACAAGCAAAATAGTTATCCAGATAATCCATCAAGATCGATCTAGAAAGGACAATATATGCACCATAGTCACCTAAAAGGAACAAAGCACAAAGAAAATAGGGTAATATTTATTTACCATATGAGCATACTTTTCCAAATGTGGGATTAGAAAATAGCAAAACCAATACAGATGAAAATAGGAGAACACAATCCGTAAACCTTCAAGTGAAAAAGGCAAGGCCTAACGAAATGCATCCGTAACAACCAACCAAAATAGTTATCCGTAAAAAAATCTTTTAGAGTAGCGCCCAAGCAATCACGCCATACAAGTAATCAAATCAAAATCAATCCGTGTAACATTACGATTTACTCATACGTTAACATCAAACACAAAAAAAAAAGAGATATTCACCAGACCAACAACCCTAGCTCTTGAATGAAAAGAGGCAACAATGCTTTTCGAAATGCAACCAATCGTAATAGTAGGAAGTAAAGTCCCTATTAAAAATAATGGGGGATAGATTCCAGTAGGTCAACAAAAAAAAGGGGTGCTTCATCATTCGACAAATATGAAGACAAGATGCAAAGTCGACAAAATAATATTAAGATTTAATGTAAGGCAAACCCTGTCTTGTCCGTTAACTAATCCTTTAAGTGTTTAGAATAGAATGTTTATCAAAATTAATGGGCTCATTCAATCTAGTTCCTAAGTTAGCAAGGTAATCAAGACAAGCATTTCCTTCCCTCCATATATGAGTGATTTTGTAACAAAATTGATTGAGCAAAATTTTAGTTTGCTTGAGTAAATAATATAATTCCACATTACCATTTTTTTTGACCGGAGATCAATTAGTAGTAAGGCATCCACTTCAAGCCGGATATTAAGCCAACCTTTAAGGAAATGTTAAGAGCATTATAAACCGCCATAAGTTAGTAATAAGAGGATTAGCAAAGGCCAAGAGAACATCACCCTTGAAATTTCTAAAGATGCCACCACATCCGAAGCATTAGGAGATACTGACTCCATCGGTGTTAATTTTGATGACATTATCATGTGGTTTGGCCCAATAAAGTATTTTGGCTTGATTAGAAGTGTTTGTATCGCAATTGCAAACCCAATTTAGAGGCGACAAATTTACACCCTTTTAAGTGTTTATATTTAATAAGGTTATTTAAATAAATAAGTCACGGATTTTGAATTTAGTTTTGGCAATTATTTTGGAATGATTCATAGTTATATCGTTATGCTTAGCATCATTTCTAATCATCCAAATGAACCAGATAATAATGATAAAGAACATTTTTAATATGACCTTTTATATTGTTTTCAAAATATATCTCAAGGAGTTGATAAATAGTAGCCGTTATATTTGTCAATGGAAAAAGATTATCGTACCAAAGCCAAAGTTTAGAGGCAATCGCCCACTCAAATTGGTGATTCACATTTTCAATATGGGAGCAACAATGACATTTTGATGGAAGATAAAAACCTTTACCCCACATCAAGGAGTCAATAGGGACAAAGCTTTTTAAGATATGCCAAGTAAGAATGAGGGGGATATTATTATGCCAAAGTCGAGCATACACTTTGGAATAATCAGAAGTTTCTTGATCATAAGCCAAACATTTTAAACCAATTGAGAGAGAGTTTAAAAGAATGGTCTCTTTTGTTGGATGTAATGTGTATGTTATTGAGTTTGTCTAAAAGGAAGAAGGGATATAATCAATGAGCTGGAAAAGTTCCATTTATTATTATTCCGAAAGATTTGACTTTGATGGTATCAATAGAGCATGAGGAAATTAATTCATCGAAAGAATTATTTCCAAGCCAGTTATCTTGCTAGAAGAAAGAGTTGCCAGAGTTAATGCCCCAAAAAATTAAAGATTCCACCTTCCATTTGATATTACAAAGTCTTTTCCAAATAGGAGAAGCATTAGTTTTATAAGAGCTTCAATGGATGCTTAGATAGTATTTGTTTGTCATGAAGTTAGCCAAAGGCTATTGTTGCTAAAATTTCACCAAGTTTATAAGAGAATGTTGATGGTGTCTTTGATAGATTTACGTCTAGACCACCTTCCTCAAAGATTCCGCAGATTTTGTGCCAAGAGGACCAGTGTATTTTTGAGGAAGAGGTATTAGACCCCCAAAAAAATTTATTAATTAGCCTCTCAATTCTATTAATGCAAAAATTGGTTGGAACGATAGTTTGAATAAGATAAAGAGGCATTGAGTTAAGGGTACTCTTAATCAGAGTTAACCTCCCTCCAAAGGATAGAAAATGGTATTCCCAAGAGGAGATACGGTTGGATATTTTGTGGATTAAATCGTCAAAAAGATAAGATCTTTTATGACCTTTGAAAAGAGGAGTACCAAGATAATTGATCGGAAGATGTTGTTGATGAAAGTTAGTGATCCTCGTTATATGATTAATCCTATTATTGTTGATTTTATTAGCCGTTATGAAACAACATTTATTTTGTTAAGGAGGAGACCACTTTTACCAATTTTTTAAAGAATTTCATAATGGTTTTGACGTGATAGAAGCATTGTGAAAATGATAAAATCGAAAGCAAAGATGAATAATGGGAAATCCACCTTGAGTTTTGTAAATCATACTTGGCTTATTATAAAATAGATCGCTCGTGCCCCGGATAAGTAATCTACTATAATAAAAGTAAGGAGATAATGGATCTCCTTGGTAAGCCATGTTTAAGTGAAGAAACCATTCTATTAATGATAAGAGAACCAAACATTAGTGACACGCTTTTAATGATAAATTCTTTTGAGAATCCAAAAGTTGAGTATAGAAAGAGGAATTCCCAAGAGAGATTGTCAAAGGCTTTAGAAATGCCCATTTGAAAGCAATGTTACCTAATAGAACTCAATATCATGAATCATTTCTTGGGCTAAAAGAATATTATCATAGTTCTCCCTTTAATGAAACCTTTGATTCGGAGATAATGTTCGACAACAGAGGATTGATTGGTGATTATTTTGGCAATTAGTTTTAAAAAGGTGCAAAGACTAATGATCTAAAGTCATTCCATTTATGGTTGGGGATAAGAATTATGGAGGTACTAGAGAAGGATCTAGGAAGGGGCCATTGAAAAGTCAATAACGGCTTCAATTAAATCGACTTAATAATGGACCAACACTTGAAAGAATATAGTAGTGTAACCATCCCCAACCGAATCAATTCATGCTTTGGAGAACATTACTTAATTTAATCCTGGACACCTAATAAGAGAGGTGTTATGTCAAGTAATCTTTGAGGGAATCGATGAGGATTAGAAATAGGTTCCATGTTAATGTTGTTGTTTAACAAATTTTGGATAACCGAAGTCTTTAATATCATTTTATCCGATATCCAATTATCATTATTGTTTTATTAATCGAAGTTTATAACTTTTCTTTTGTTGAAAAGCGAAAATATTTTGTGTTTACCATCATCTAATATTAGTAGCGACTTTTGCCAATAAGTTTCCTCCATGTTTTGATATTTAATCAAGTTATCTCTAGCTTCTGAGTTCATCATTTTATTAGGTCTAAACTTCTTCAAGAGAGCAAACAAGATCTTCCATAGTTTTAAGATTTGCAAAAATATTTTTAAAATGATGTTTATTCCACCGCGAGTGTTTTTTTTTTTTAAGTTTAAGCCAAAATGGATCATGCCTTTAATGGAGTTATCGGTGAATAGTCATCCAGTTAGTAAAACAACACATAAAGTCATTATGTTGCAACCACATATTTTGGAAACGAAAGGGGAGTGGTATTGAAGTAGGGGTGCTTTCACAAGAATCAAGAGGAGCGTGATCGCAGGTTCTACTTAAGTGTTCTAAGGTATTAGGCCATTGATCAATCCAAAGATGGTTAGGATAGATCGGTTGCTAAAGTCTAGAGTTGTTCCACGGTAGTTGGAACCCCCTATATCGGTAAGGACGTAATCATATTAGAAATCTTCCATAGAATTAGTATTAGAGGACCCTCCCTTCTTTCTAGAGTATGGTGTTGAAATCTCCAACCAACCGGGTTGAGTGAGGAAGCTAAAGATCTTAAGTTATTCCATAGGATGTTCCTACCGGCTCTATTACAAGATGCATAAATAAAAGAGCTCACCACGGTGAAAACACCCACAGAAATATGAGCATTAATCAATTGTTGTTGGTTGTCAAGGATATTGATGCTGATAGAATTATTCCAAAACAACCAAATTTTGTTGTTAATGTTGTAAAAAAAATTAGGAAAACCTAGTGTTCTAGCGGTAGCCGCAATCTTAGAAGAGTGGATAAGTGGTTCGATAGTAAGAGATATGTTATGAGTGTACAGAGGCTTCTAACGTGATTGCAACTAGAGTAGTCCCAATACCACGAATGTTCCAAATGATAAAATTAATCATAATTGTTGGATTGGAAAAAATTGATTGGATGAGAATAAGGAGAAAGGAAATTATTGATGTAGGGTTGATGAAGATCTTGTGATTTTGGCTGCATTTTTAGAGTTGTTTTTGATTTTGAATGATTCCTTTTTCTTTAGAACAGTTTGAAAAGGTCTCGGTGTCGGTGTCTCCCTCAAAAAAGAATAGTTAGTGTGATCCAAAGTTTCATTATTAAGCAAAGGAATCGCGTGATGGTAATTTCCCTTCTTCCATATCGAGATTGATTAGTTATGCTATCATTTTGGCCATTCAAAGTGTTAGGGGAGGTAGGAATAGTTTCATCTTCTTTTTCTAGATTAATGGTTTGTTTTATTATTATTTTTTTTTGTTGCTGATCCAAACTAAGATTTTCAGTCGAGGTGATGTTCCCAAGCCTAAGTTCATCGAATTTTTTATTTTGGATCATTAGATGTATGGCTGCAGGTTACCATTAGTAATAGGCATATTTTCAAAGTTCCCAAAACCAACTGTCATCAATGTCATTGTTCAACACTTGATTAGTTTCCTTTTGCAATATAGTAAAGAGAGGATTTTGTGGAGGAGGATTATTTTGGTTTACTTTTGGCACATATGCCATTTTAGTGGTTGTTCCTTAGTCACCAAATAGTAGGAATAGAAAGTTTATTTTTTTGAGATGTGGATGTAAGATAAAACAATCGTGTTCATGCCCATGAAAAGGTACAGAAGAGGGAAAGTTTTCAAATTCAACCTTTTGATTATAACCCATTTTTCGATCCAATCCATTCTTTTGGGTGTTTTTTAGTTATATCAACTTCAACAAGTATCCTACTACCAGGGTGATCTCACCACGATCAATTTGATCAATTTGAAAAAGATAGCCCGTCAAAGAACAAACGATGTGTAACAAAGTAACAAAGATATGTTGGGCAAAGCCAAATAGGAACAATATTCAATATCAAAACTAGGTGTCCACTTAAGAAGTCACATTTGGCGGTTAAAACAAAATAAGAACGACGCAAAAACTTGAATAATCCAAGTCATTTGATAATTGAATTAGCACATGCCTAGGATCGATCAATCCCAAAAGGTGTGAGCTGGACTATGAAAAAAGAGTAATATTTTCTAAGTTCAGGCGTTTAAGGGTGAATTTACCCACCAACGAGAATTCAAATGGCTTAGCAAGAATTTCCACATCAGAATCCGAACACATTAGGCATACCACGAAATCGAGATATTAGTTTAACCGGGGGAACGATTTACCCGAGAGCATCCTTGAAAGATTTAAGAGACGTGTAAGGATAAAGGATCGACGGGGTGATTTTATCCTGCAAGCGCGGAAGAAATCATTTCCATCCAAAGAGAGCGGTTTACACCAACTAGAGCGGGAGAGATCAATACCAAATTGCGGAAGAACAATGGTTGCGATAAGCAAGCAAAACACGGAGCCACGTGAAGCTAGGTTTTCCAGAACCAGTATATCTTATGATTAAATGTATTACGGATTACAAATAACATATAAAAAGAAATAAGGGGGATTTACATACATACCACACAATTCTTATGTATTTATATATCTAACACCTAAAGTTAGATATTTACTTATCTAACACTTTTCTATGCTTAAAAAGGTGCATTTTACTTTTAAAAAGTGAATAACGTGGTATTTTTGATGTGATATTGAAAATTAGGGTGTTATATAAGTAAAAATTGAAGTTTAGGTGTTAGATATGTAAATACATAAGAATTGTGTGGTATGTATGTAAATCCCCAAGAAATAAATTCAAGGGGAATTATGTAAATTATAATATTCTTAAATACAACTAACATATATTTGCCACTATAAAAAAAAAATTAGAGATTTTTAACCTCATGAACTCATGATAGAACTAAAATATTTTAATGATTATAAATATATTTTGTTTAAGCAAACATTATTGATTTAACTTTATTTAGGTTCAAGTACTAGCATTATAAAAAACATTGAAAGAGCAAAATTCAAATATTACGCATACTATAAAAAGAACATTACACTTTGAGAAAGCTCATAGAAGGCTACCTTATAAACAAATTAATCCAAGAGATTTAGCAAGTCGATAAAATCAAGCTACTTAAGTAATTCAAAATTGGGTTAAAAGCATTAAGCATGATTTTTTTTTTTAGCAATATTTATGTGTTTCAAGTATAAAGGTTATTAAAACAACTAATACACACAAATAAGCGGATTAAATAGTAATAAAATCAAAGGGTATTTACATACATATCACATAATTCTTATATATTTACATATTTATATAAATAACACTTAAGTCCCTCATATTACATAAAAAATAGCACTATCATTAGTTTTTTACAGGGAAATGCACATTTCTATGCATAATAAAGTTTTATATAGATAAATATCCTTAAAATCAAATAAATGATTAATTCAAATTGACCATAATTGATCATACTATATGATATAAATCAAATCATACAATATATTTTAAACAAACAAATTACAAATAGATTAATTTACATTACTAAGATAATTTAAATATGAACTAATCATGTTGTATGATAAATATCATATTATACAATCAATTTTATAAACATAATCAAATATTAATTTAATTTTTTAATACAATTAATTTAAAGCTAATGGATGTGACATCATATCATACATTCGATTGTCTAAATTAATCCAATTAAGTAGTGAGATTTAAAGCTAATGGATGTGACTTATATTGAATTGATTATATTGGCAATGAAGATCAAATTGTACAATCAATTAGTATTATATTTTTAATGAAATTAAAATTTTAGCTCTTAATATAATTTTTTTTATTACATAGTGAGAGTTTTAACTTTGTTAGAGAAAGGTTGTTTCATCTCAAAAAGGTTTTGTAGATCTTAGTGTAACAAGTTAGTGTGTTAGAGTTACCATTATTATTATTATTATTATAAATTTGAAGAAGGTGTATGATTTTTTTATTAGTATAAAAGAGAGAAACCTTTCTGCCTTATGGTGGCTAAAGAAGAGAATAGTGAAAACAGTAAAAATGATGATTCAAGAAGAGAATGCAGGCCATTAATAACAAATTTCTATACATCAGTTAATGCCTTTTTTACTTTTTTTTTTTTTTTTTGCAACATTATATCTACTTGGATTATGTACTTTCTTTTGTTACTTTGTGATATGAAAAAGAACTTTTTGATATTAACTTTACATTTGTTACAAGATTGTTTGAATAATCAATAAAATTTATTTTAATTCTTGAAGTATATCTTGTAATAAGTAGTTGAGAAAGGCAAACAAATTAATTGTTTATATATTTATCAAAGATTATTGTTATGTTTTCAAATCATTCATTGATTATTATTAAAAATAATAATTTTTTATATTTCTTTTTTATTTTAAAAATAAAAAAATAAGTATTAGCTTCTATCTATATCTTTAAAATCACACCCCCTCTTAAGGTGTGCTAGTTGTAAGATCTTGAGCATAGGTTGTAATGGCTAACACTGTAATTGTGAGTTCCAAGCAACACAAGTTTATATAAATGGTGTGATAAGTATTTTTATAACAATTAGATCCACTTGTAATGACTTGATTTTTAGATGTGATAAGGCTTGCATCTTCATTTTATGTTCACATTTGATATTAGTTTTGAAGTTAATTTTATGTTTGCTTTATTCGTAAAATTTTTATAGTGGATTGGAGAGAATTTTGATATGTCAAAATTTACCTTGTTGTATTCATTTAATTTATTTTGATGCTTTCACAAACCATATTCACCACATTGTAGAACACTCTAGACTTTATTTTAAGCATATTTCTGTTAATTTTTATGAGCATTATAAATAAGAAAATAGAAGGTCTTTCATTGTATTTGTCTTCCTTAAAAAATTTAAACATAAACATCTTTGACATTTTAGACATTATATTTTATTTATTGATTATTTTTTTATAATATTTAGATCAATATATTTTAACATAAAAATAATTTACATAAAATTTTAATTAAAATATAACAAATATAATAATTACCATCATATCCCTTATTAGATTAATTAATAAAAGTAATTTTTATAAATATCAAACCCATTACAAAATTTCATTTTCCCAAGTTTTTCTATATATTGTCGAGAGTAGTTAGAGAGAGAAAAGGAGAGAATTTTGGAGAGAGAAACTTAGATTCATAGGTTGTAAATCCGTTTCTGGGAATAAAATTATCGATCTAAGTAGACTATAATTTACCCACTTCAAATTTTAATATTGTCACTTTTGTATATATTTTAATATTTTATTTGATTTAGTTGCATTCAACTCAAATCTACGAAGATTTGTAAACTATTCACCATATAATTTTTGATATGTTGTAAAATAAACTATGTTTGCCATAGAAAAATAAAGTTTTCTCTTGGTATTTTATATTATATAGTATTTTATATATTTTAGTGAGTATATTTAGCATAATAAAAATTTCTATAGAATAAGAAATGCTTCAAAATATTATTTTAGATATAGCATATAAATGATTTTGTAAATTATGATTATTAATATACTCACACAAATTTATCTATATTTTTTGCTATTAGTTGTACCTACTGACATTTATAGATTTCTATAATATTTTTGATGATATTTATATATGCTAAAATTGACAGTACTCTATGCTTATGTATCAAAATATATGTGTAAAAGTGGGAAAAGATGGAGAGTATAAGTGGTTGGATGATTGTATTTTATGAGCATTCAAGTGGAATTATTAGGGCATGTGCACCAATAAAGTTATTCATTTGTGCATTTGATACACTTGAACAAATGTGAACAAGTAAATGTATAAGTGGAAGTAGAAATATAAAGGGTAAAAGTGAAATGTGAATAAGTAGAGGTATAAGTGAAAGTGGAGGTATAAGAGGAGAAGGAAAAACTATAAAATATTCTGAATAATGAAATGAATAATTACTTCTTATTATCTTACTTTATTTTTGACACCATTTTGTTTACACAATTGCTTGATGTAAGTTTATGATTGACATTGATTCTTATACTAATATTGTAGCTTGCTCTTAAAAATAATTTTATTAGTGTTCTTTAAGTGTCCCATCTAATTCTAGGATAATAATTTAATTTATTTTTTATCTTCAAAACCTTCATCTTAAAATCTAAAACTAACGATCGAGTATTAAACTTAAATGAATGATCTTATAATCTAATCTAAACTTATCAATTTAATCAAATGTTTTACTATATTCATTTTTATAAGTAATAATATGCTCATCACTTTTCTTACATAAAGTATTAGCAACTATAAAATCATATGCTAAAAGATAATTTAATATAGTCCCACCTTCTTCATTAGTTGCTCCAAAATTCATAGCCATGATGAATACTTTTAAAATATTCTACCACTCTACCAACATGTCCATTAAAATCTTCTCTAATAAATAAGATTTCTTTAAAAGGTATCTTTTGTATTAATCTCTCTAATTCTTTACAAAAAATATTTTTAAACCTACATCCAAACCTACTTGAGGAGTATAAACATTTATAATATTGATATCTTAGTATCAACAATAATCTTTAAAACTATAATTATATCTATAAATATTATTTCTAAACTTTATCTATAATCATATACAAAGATTTCTAATTTTAGAATACCAAACTATATCTTGGCATTCTCCCCAACTCATTTAGTTTCTTGAATACATAAACTATTTATCTTACTATGAACCAGAATATCTATTAATTTCATTAATTTACAATGTAAGAGTACTTATATTCCAAGTTCCTAATCTAATTTTAGTTTCATGCTTCTTTGTCCCCATCCCTCCATAATGTGGGATCCCTTGCTTATTTAACATTTCTGAGCCATGCGCTATACACTTTTCATTATACAAGTTATAATATCACTTCCAGTATCTAAACATGATATTTTAAAAGATTTATATCATGATAAAGTTTTACTTTGAAAATCCTATAACCAACCACTTTTCACATCCTCGGACTTGGGACCACATAAAAAAATTAATTAAATTTATAGAATTTATTTCAACTTAAATTCAACTACCACCCCAAAAAAGCATTTTGCAATACACACAAATTCAAAATAAGAAATTAAGAGGGAAGATCTATAGATATTATCAACTTTTTCCTCAAGAGTATAAGATTAATGTGTTATGAATTAATTAGAAATTTAGGAGTGTAAATGAGTGGAGGCTAGCTTCAGCCACCCTTGGCATGAGCTTGAGCTTGATTAATTTATCAAGTTTGAGCTCGTTTGTTTTTATTTAAGGTTAAGTAAAGCTAGCTCATTTACTAAAATAAAATAATTTAAGAAAAAAATAACAAGAAATAATTTAATATAAGAGATTGAGATATAATTTTTAAATATTTTTAATAATTTTACACTTAAACTATTAAATTCTAATATATTTTAAGTTTATTTTATATTGATATTTATTACTCAAGCCTGCTAACGAGTTTGGGCTAGCTTGAATTTGACTTGCTAGCACATTGAGTTCAACTCATGAGCTATTTATCGAGTCGAACTTGAGCTAATTCACTAGTCGGTTTGACTCAGACTCCTAATTTGAAAGTATTAAACTCATCATCTTATGATATTTTTTATAGGTTTTCTTTAAATTAAGCGCCTCATGAATTATTATATTTGAGTAGTTCTGTTAATTGATGTAAAAAATCGTTCTTAATCTTATTGTTTGGCAACTCTTATATGTGAATTGATGTAAAATAGTTCTGTGAATTGTTTAGAAGTTGTGAAAGTATTTTGATAACTCTTATATGAGTTATGAATTGATAAAATTATTTGAGAAACAATCTTTGCATAGGAATACTCTGGCCAAGAAATATTAGTTACTTTGTAAATATGGTTTCAGCATCATTTCAATTATAATTTTAGTTTTATTAAAAATATTATTTTGTAAAAGAATACTAATTTATCTTAAAATAGTTTAGAAAGAAATATATATATGTTTTATATAGATATCAACACTTACATCAAAAATCAATTATCATTCTATGATGATAATTAAATCATTAAGATCAATTTGGAAATATTCACAAAAAAAAAAAATTGATTTTTACATTGTAAATTTAAACCACATACATTTTTTATTTTAATAATAATAATAATAATAATAATAATAATAATAATAATAATAATATTTAGTCAAATAGATTGGGATATTTATCAGTTTTTACTATGCAACCATAAAACCGTATTGACGCCACAAAAATGTGCAAGTCTTTGTAGTCAAATCAAATTAAAGATTTACAAAGTACAAGGGCATGCTGGTTTTTGAGGAGAATTAAACGTATGCACCAAAAGGAGCTCATCTCCGAAATTAAACAATTTAAAGTTACCTAATAAATAAATATTTATTAATATTTAGAGGGATTTTTATAAATTGTATTTAAAACATTATAAATTATATTTCATACTAAAAATTTAATATTTACATATATTATGATAATATTTCTACCATAACACTTCTAAACAATCTCATCATTTATGCTTGCACAAAACATATATAGATCAACTACTATTTTCATATGTCAATGCATTATCTCCTAACTGCCAATATATTTATCAAAATTCTTTCTATAACTCCATGTAAAGATCATTAAGTTTAGGGGTGGTGACAATACAATCTCAATTCATCTTCTTCACTTGGTACTTTTTATGACTATAAGGTTCAGTAGACCAGCAAATAGGATTCGTGTAGCATCGAGGACTAGGGGGCAAGCTATTGTGATTTATGTTCTCAACAATAAAAGGCAGTTAGCCGTGAGATCAAGTCCAAATTTACTCGACTTAAGACTCTAATGATTGAGATATATTTATTATGTGTAAAATGTGTGTTGATTGAGTTAAAAATAGTAATCAGAATGAAAACATAAAATCAAAAAGTGTGTTGACAGCCTTTTGTTTTTTTTTAAAATTATTTTTATTTATTAATTTGCTTCTGAAATAGTTAGATGAAGAGATTAAGTTAGTAAGCATGTATAATTACTAACTTTAATGTATTAATAATACTTAATATTTTAGTAAAATGTAAACCAATTATATTTTTTTATTTCAATTCAGAAATTGCTTTCAAGTTCAATTTATTGGCAACCCCATGGGCGAGGAAAAAAATTTAAAAGGTGTGGTAGAAGATTAATATATGCACTATTTTTCAACGTAGTCTGGAATGATAATATGTTTTTTTATTAAAATATTCTATTCTGAAAAAAACTACTAATCATATTAGAGTTCAAGAAAATAATATATATTTATATATGTTCTATTTATATCGATGAACACATACGTTAATACTCAATTATTGGTATCAGATTTGACTGTAAAGCAGGCATGACTCATCAGCCTCAAGACAATGATGAGCCTTAATAGTCTCCTTATTGAAAGAGAGTTTCATCCTCGCACAACCTACCTATGGAATACTCTTCTAGATGCTGATTTTGTTGACATATTCTCTCTCTCTCTCTCTCTCTCTGTATATATATATATAGCTCAATTTTCATTAATGTAATAATAAATTCAGCTTAATTTCACTGATTTAATTATATTACAGTCTTTTTGAAAATTCTATTGGTTCATAATAAAAAGTATAGGAGACCCAAAATTATATCGGCAAGACCTGCAGTGAAGTCAAATTCCCTACCAAGGCTTAATGTAAGGGTGAGCTTAGTTTGGAGTAATATATTACTTGACTAAACTTAGTTGATATCTAATTGGACATAAATAAGTTCTTAATTAGTTAATAATAATAAATTAAAAAAAAATTTAACTAGGATGTTATTAATAAACAAGTTAAATATGTGCAAAAATGAGTTGATAACCCTAAATCTTTTTTTAATTGATGATTCGCATATATATATATTTGACAGGAATTCAAATCAACATATGACTCAATTATCTTTAAAAATTGATGATATTTATATTTATATTCATATCGCTAAAATGCAATGCAAAATAATTAGAGGTTAAATGTGAAATAATACGTTGGAGATTTACGTGGGGCACATACTAGTTATGAAAGAGAATACTATCATAGCAAGAACTAACAAATGAATACTTCTAGAGCATTACTTTTTGACTATATAATCTTGTGTTCTCATTTGATTCACTTTGTTAGGTTATTTTTTATTTTATTGATACAAAAGTGGTCATTCAGTAAGTAGATGTCCGTTTGATATAATATTTCCATTTATTTTATACAAGTGAACATATAAACTTGTGCTTATTCTATATTGAATTATATTCACAAATTGTTAGATAATTCATCTCATTAACCCTAATTTTTTATGCTATTTTTAAATCTCACAGAACCTGGATATTTGGAGAATAATCTTCAGTAATTGATTCCAAAAGACAAGTCGATATAGGAGATAAACCTAACATTTTCAAGAATATCTAGATCATTGTCTATATAGTTAAATCAAGTATTTAAAAGCATAATAATATTTTTAGGACATTTAAGGGCCTAAATGTCCTCCATATTTCATGAGCATATAATCAAAATAGCCATCATAACAAGAATATCCTAATAACTGATAGATCAAGGAGAATAAATGTCCGAATGTTAAGTTTCTAAGTAAAATTGACAAAATAAATATTTGTAAAATATATACATATGTTATATTTCGACATATTTAGGAGAGAAGAATTATTGGCCGCCACAATTATTATTATTGGTGATCTACCATCATACATCATTTGATGTCTATATCAATTGGCTTCAAAGCCCAACATTGATCAGCATCGATCTGTGTTGTTAACCAACAATCATCCCCAGAGGAAATATAAATTAATCCTCATATAGATGATAGATTGAACGAGGTGGTATTGCAAAAAAAAAAAAGTTTCAAGCCTAATATAGTCTAGGTGAAGTTAGGCTTAGACTGAATTGGCTAAGTCCTAATTGACACATTTGATACTAGCTTAGCTAGAGTAATTTGTTGTTTCCATAATAAAATATAGTAGGATTCATTGTAATAGGGTTGATCAAGCCATATATGAACAATATAATTTAACCTTAGGTTCCTCTCACCAAAGCAAGTGTGTTTGTCGTGTAATCATATTAAGGCCAAGCAGGCCTAGGTGAATTAGATTTGCTTAATGCCCAGGTGAATAAAATTAGATAAATTTAAGAGGAGTATGAGTTTGATCAAAAGTGATATCAATATGTATATTCTTTATATAATTATTTATTTTATGACATGAATGACAAACATTATTGTTGATGTTATATATGTGATTAAATTTAATATTAGAAAAACCTATTTCATATATATCCTTTAGGTAAAGTTCCCAAATAAGATTATGAATATATCAAGATTTTAATAACTTCTTCAAAAATATTAAAACTACAAGTTTTTCTAAAATCTTTGGAGTCACTTATGATGCATTTTGGTAGGAGTAGATGAAGCAATAACCTAAGAAAAATATTTTGTAGTGTTTATAAAATTGATTGAAGTAAGCCAAAAACTATACACACATGATAGATTTTTACCAATTTAGTCCATAGATACTAGACATAATGTGATCTATAGAAAATCACATTTAACTTCACCATCAATCCTTATAATTCATAAACTCATTTGACTTTTTTTTAATAGCCTAAGAAATTCAAATAAATTGTTAATGGCTAAAGCTCTTATAAGACTCTTATATTGAAATATAAACCTGAAATTTCAAACAAACCAACTAATGAGTTTAACTATTTTCTCTTTGGAAATATTGAAAATTGAAAGAAAACTATGACATTTTGTTTTATAATAATTTTTTTTTTTTTTAAGTTCAAAGACATAGTTATCTCTTATTTTATAAGCTAAAATTATGAAATAAAGATAGCAAATGTATTTAGCATTACAAGTTCTTTAATAAGTTTAGAAGATATATATTTAGACATTTTTTTTTCAAGGCTCCTTATGGAACCTATAATGTTTGATAAATTATATTTAGTGGTTGACAAGTTCTATAATATGGCATATATTTTTCTTTATCCCAAAACTAATTATGCCTCACATGTTGTAAAACTCTTTTTCAAAGAAATCATTAGGCCTCTTACCAAACATTATCTCTAAGCAAATTAAGTCCATTTGAAGCACAAAATGCGGCGTCGTCGCTTTTGCTCGATTTTTGCGACTCGTAAATTGAGTGATATGATCTTCTTGATAGATTTGGCATTTCAAAAGCCAATGATCAATTTGAGCGGAGTCATGATGTTTTGTTTCTCGACCTCGATATCGTACGTGTTGATGACTGAGCTTGATGATTCATCAAGTCATGCAATATTTATATCCAGACCAATTTGATGTTTTAAACATGATGGCGAAGTCCGTTTGTCAATCAAGGTCATTTGGGTTAATTTCGGTGACATCTCATGCATTTTACTGTTGTGTGTCACTTCAAATCATTTGACATTTACACTCGTCTTGAGTCTGGACAATCTCATTTGATAGATTTTGATATTTTGAAGCTAACTGCTTGATCAATTTCATGAATTGAAGTTGTTCAGACATAGTCGCAGCTTCTCGACTCTGATATGTGCGTTGACACATTGATAGCTCGAACGCTTAATCGATTGATCGTTAGATTTTGCAATATTTACTTTCTGATCAATTTCGATATTTTGAACGCGATGGAGAAGTCTATTCGTCGATCGGATGTCATTTCATCCACTTTCAGGGACATCCAGTGTATTTTGAGCCTCAATTTGTGCATTGTCACCTCTGAAGTCCGTCGAATTTGACTTGTAGGCTTGTCTTGATTTATGACACACATATGGAGGTCAACAAATGCCCCCCCAATAAATGTGATTCGTACATGGAGCGAGTCACGTTTGTTAAAAACTGATTGACCTTTTGGGCTGGCCATAGACTTGGATCATTTCTACTTTGATTACGATAACAGAACTTTGGTGTCCATATGATGTCTTATTTAGGACATGCTAAATGACAGGCTTGACCGATTTGTCAGAATCGACTTATCAGATAGAGAAGAGTTCTTACACCATCTACTCTTTGCTTCAATGGTGTTGCTGAAGATCTCTTTCTTTTATGTCGTTGTAGATTTGAGTTTCCTCAAACCCTAGCTTCGTGCTTGATTGGGTTTGATGGAGGAATTTATCTGCTTGTTTTGATGAAGGACTCCACTGGGGAATCAGTTTATCCGTGCTTAGTCAGATTTGAAATTCCTTCTGTCCTAGCTTTGAACTTGACGGACTTGATGAAGGATTGACCTTATTTGTCAATATTGACTTGTCAGGAAGTGTATGTATGTCATAAATCTTTTGCTTGCTGCTTTGACAGATTCATTAGAGGATACATACAGATGACCCAGTCTTCCGGCTTATATAGGGTCAATGTTGAGTTGTTAGTCTAGCAACATGTGATTTAATAGACAGAATAACCATAAAATTCCTTTAGTTCGACCATCGGTTTTGTATGAACTATGGAATTGCTTCTTCGGTCCTGCATTTTCTGCTTTGACGGACTTGATGAGGAGATTGGCTTTGATCTGTGTTTAGAGCTTAATCAGATCATTTGATAATAAATTGAGATATCACTCTGCGGATAATATATAGATTGATTTGAGGTAGCTCTGAATTGGGCGTTTCCTCAAACTGCCTTGATTTATCGATCAAGTAGAAAGATCTCTTAGACCGTAGTTGCTTGTAATCACTAAGCTAGATCTAGTTTGAGATTGAAGTATCATCATTGAGCGATGAGCTTTCACTGACCTTTTCTTATGGCTTGTTAAGTGAGGGAGGCGTTGACTTCGACCATATTTGGGCTTGTTGAGTTCAACCTTTAGAACTACTCAGTCTTGACTTAAGCTATAGTGGGTTGGTGATTTTGTCATCTGACTTACGAATGGGGGCTCTTTCACTACGGCTTTTTCTTGCGGCTTGTTGAGTGAGGAGAGCGTCAGCAACTCGGCCATTTGTGAGCTTATTGAGTTCGACCTTTAGAACCCATCCGTGTCCTAAACTTTAGGATGTAGAGGTTGATATTTTTCTAACTCAGTTGATTGAAGTCTTCGAAATTGGGAGTTATTCTGACTTGATCTCTAGAATTTGGCAAATCTAAGAGATAAATTTTCTTGACATTTAGGGCTATCTTTTCATGCGTAGAAATAGATTCTTTTTATTTCTGCAAGAACATGTAACTTAACAATAATAATTATAGATATATTCAGGAATTTCGACGTAACACTCGATGTCAACCTGAATCAGCATATATTTGAGGATCTCGTCTTCTAGCACGATGTCAACTCAAATAAACTTAACATAAACTAAAAAAATGCCCCTATCTTGCAGGGGGAATTCTAAAATACATTTAGGAGAATTTTTAAGATGAAAATATACAAATACATCCATATTTGAATTGATGTACTCTAAAGGGGATTTTAACATACAACATTGATTTCATCTGTATATAAAAATCTAAAATTGCCCCCTCTGTAGCAGGAGAATTTTCATGAAAAAGTTCTTCATCTGGAGTATGTTTATTTAGGGATCTCGACATGAAGCACGATGTCAACCTAAATAGATATACTAAAAAAAATTGCCCCATGTCTTGTAGGGGATTTCTATTATACCTTGAGAATGTCGTCATCAAGTATAGTACTTTTTCATGTATCGACCATTAATTGGCGGCATTGGTCTTTCACCCTTTAGGTCGATGAGTTGGTATGCCCCTCCTTGGTATACTTTTTAAAAGACAAAAGGGCCTTCGGAGTTAGGATCAAATTTGTCACAAAATTTTGATTGAATAATTGGTCTTCTCACCAATTCTCCTTTTGGAATGTTCGACGCAGTATGGTTAAAAGCCAGACATCTTTGCTAGACTTCCAAATTTTGATGAGCTTGTCTAACTTCATCAAGCATGTCGAGTTCCTCCATTCTCTGAGCATTTTGATCTTGATTAGACTTGATATTTTCAGTGAAGGCAACTCAACTTTGGGAAGAACTGCTTAAGTTCCAAATATCAATGTAGAGAGCTTTAGTTGGCGTCTTGTAGGTAGTTTATATGCCCATAGAGCCTACTAGCTTGATGTCATTCTCTTTATTTTATTGAGAATATTCTTGAGTAGTTTGACTAATATCTTGTTGAAGACCTCCAACCATTTGCTCTTGGATTATATATTGAAGAGTATCATCAATTTTGTGTCGATACAAATCTATAAATCTTTGCACTTTTGAAAGGCGTATATTATCATTATTTGGTGGCACTACAAATCTATAGACTACATTATGCATGAAGAAGTTGATCACTCGGTCGGTAGTAACTTCTTTAAATGGGGTAGCTTCAACCCACTTAGAGAAATAGTCAGTCGCTGCTAGGATGAAGCGATGTCCGATGGTGGATCAATTAGTCCAATTACATGTGTGCCCCAACATTCGAATGGCCAAGATGCTATTGTTGGGTGTAATGGATTTGGAGGTTGATGGATGAGACTCTCATGTACTTGACATTCATGACACTTCTTAGCATGATTAATATCTCTCACCATAGAATAATAATCCATCCTTTTGATCTTGCCATCTTGGGACTGGCCGATGTGCACCATAAAGTCCTTCATGAACTTCAACCATCACTTTGCTAGCTTCATCTAGGCATCGTAGCCACATTTGTTCAAAGGATCTATATAGTATTGTTGATAAAAGCATATAACATTCTCTTCTCGATTTGAGTGCAATGATTTATTATTTGGTAATTTACCTTCTTTAAAGTGATGAAGGGTTGCCTCCAATCACGTGACTCTATAAAAAAGGCTTCATACTTTTACTAGGTAATGTCATTCTTAGCTCTTCTTGGTATAACTTGTTGATTGGGGGGTATGAGGAGCAACAGTATCCTCTGGTCAAATTTGGTAACCCCTCTACAGGATTGATACTTTATTGGCTCTAGAACTCGTCGAGTAAATATGTGATCATGACATAATCACCATTCATACTTTTCATTTCCTCCTAATTTTGCTAAGCCGACTTCTTATTCTGGATCGACTTGAGTTAGTGTGATATGATTCATAAGCTCAAGAACTCACTTGTGATAGAAAGCTAACTAAAGCTTGTTAATTCTATAGATGTCAAGTACTTGATTTATAATAAACGGAGAATCGCCAAAAATATGCAAGTTCTGAATGCCTATGAAAATAGCTTCTTCAAGACCTGTCACTAATGCTTCATATTCAGCTTCATTATTAGTTCTTGGCTTGGTCAATCCATATGATCATCTCATTATCCCTCCTCTAGTGTTATGAAGACGATGCCGATTCCAGCTCTTGCTCTTGGAAAATTTAGATGTTGGACTTGTTTGATCGATGAGGCTCCATCAAAGTACATTTTCCAAATTTGTGATTTTTCTCTTTCATGAATGAGCATAATTTTCTCATCGGGCAAATTGACATTAAGAGAAGAGTCCGCAGGGATGGGATGTGCAGATAGAAAATATGCTAAGACTTGTCACCTTATTTCTTTTGAGCATATATGATATCAAATTGTAAAAAAAAGTATCTTGCCATCTTGCGACTTAATCTTGTCTTGTCATCAGTACCTGAAAGATCCTCAAGATGAGAGTAATCTTGTGAGATAAAATATAATGATAAAGCTTTTGGACATCTTTGCTCGGTAAACTTCTAGATTTTGTTGAGCTTGGTGCGACTCGTCCATCATCAAATTCTCACTCACATAGAGACATTCTCATCTTGAATGAGATTATGTTGATTACTCGAGTGAAGGTACTTCAACTTCAAGTGGCAAGCTTGACCAAATACTTTAGCATGAGGTGGGTTTTAGTAAGATGTGTGTTGTCTTTTTTGTAAGGGAATTTCACTTGAGATTTTGGCCTCCAAATTTGCCACCTTTTCGACGACTTCATGGACCATGGTCCAAGTGTCATCTCGCTCACCGTGTGAGACTTGAATTAGTAGACATCTTGCCATGGTTGTATGAGGGTCTCTTAGAGGAACAACTCTAGCCTCCCAGGATAGGACCTTCATTTTTTTATCATCCTTTTCTTAGCAACTTTGAGGATCGATGTACTCTTGCATATACAATTTCGAGTTTCCTCACTAGATAAGCTAGAATCTGATGTTATCAAATCCAGAATGACTGTTTGATTTGATCAGTAGAGTCATTATGCTTTACTCATCTTAGGCTGCTAAACCTTTTATGGGTTGGAACACTTCGCAGTTTGGTTGTATAATTTTTACTTGAATAATGAGCACGTAGTTTAGCATTTCTCTTTCTGTTATCTTTGGGTTAGCTTAGATGAAGAAGCTTTTGTCGCTACTTCTTCTTCTGGCTTCCTCCATATTTATTTTCTTTCTCGGGACCTTTGACGGATTCAACTGTTGATTTCACACCGATTCTCACCAGATAGAATTGCTTAGAATAGTCTCGCTCTTGCCTTTGATTGTAGCTTTTTTGTAGTACAATTTTGGCTTCTTTGATAATTGACATTTGATACCTATTCTTCATAAGATATTTTTCCTGGACAACTTTCAAAACTCTATGTGTTCAAGTAGATAGAGTTTCATGTTGTTTCCAGGTTGAAAATAACAGCCGCATCACCAAGAGCTATTCCTTTTCATCCATCTTAAAATTTTCAAATATATTCTGGGGGTTGAAATACTCACTTATGGTAGTAAAGTTGGTTGTATGATTTGTGATTTGAACAGCAACTACTGAGCTCGTAATTTAGTGTTTCTTCTTCTTTGCCTTTTACTCAATTTTCCTCCAGAAGATGAGGTTTCAGTATCATACCTTCCTAGTGCGAAAGGTTCAACTAGCAAAGTTGTGGCATCCATAAGTATGTCTGGAACTTTCTGCCCAATGAAGGTTCTCTTCATACGCTACAGAATGACCCAATCCTTCGAATACAGAGGCTCTCTCTTGAGGAACCTCGATAACGGATGATCATTCTCTTCTCCATGCACCTGGTTGGTGTATTATATATGTTTGAGGATTATTGCATCGGTGATAGCTGGAAAGTTTACATTACCAAATTGAATGGTAGCTGATCTCCTTATTATGATGTTAAATAGATATTGGCTCCGCGACCTAGCTATAAGATAAATAATGTATTCGGAAGATCCAAAGATATAGAGTATAAGCAGATTAGTCATCATGAGATAACATATTTAACTATAATTTTATTAAAAATAGATTTCAAATTATAATTTTTATCATGCTTTACTGCTACTTTAGCTCAAATTTGACTAGCCAAAGATGGAAAGAGAAACATGTCCCCAGCGAGTCACATCAGGGCTCAGAAAATTCCTGACCTCTTGATGAAAAGAGTGTGTTTTAAAGTGTTGAAATTTTAGAAGTCGATGGAATAGTAGATAAGACTACCTTTTGATTCATCCTCAGTGAGGACTTTAAATATGGTTCCAGTTTCCTATAGGCACAAGCCCTATAATTAGCTCCTAAGTGAGAGAACTTTCGATTAAGGCCAGTCATTAGATCGCTGAATGCATAGCGTATAGTAGCAGCATGTAGAGTTTCAGAATTTAAGATATGAAATTTATCATTTTAGCTTAAATCGGATAGTTGGGGAAATGATGACGTACCCGATCTAGATCCCATTGTTATCATGCGTGGTCCAAGTCTACTTATTAGGAGGTAGTTACTAAGGATTCTCATCAATAAATGACATGATTAGTCAAATAGTAGACTTGGGGTGGTGTTTCTGAGATAGACTTAAGTCTACCTTGATGATGAGGGTTGTTTGTATCAAGTATACCTTATGATTCACAACTCAAAGGCGAGCTATTGAAGCATACTGGATTGATTGATGTAATATAGAGTCTGATCCCGTCGAGGACTCGATCATAACGCTTCATCTGGAGCTATTGGGCTTTATTAGAGGACACGGTACATCCTTACTAGAGATTGATTGAGAGTGAATATAGTAGAATACTTGATTTGACATTAGCTCCTTTGTGAGCTAGAGTTTTCTTAGTTTGTCACCCCCGACAAGCATTGTAGAAGGTGGATAGATTGAGTTGGATTTAAGTTTTTAATGATAGAGTTTCATTTAAATAGTTTTAAATTGCTATTTAAAAATTGATTAATTAGAATATGTTTAAGAGTTTTAGATCCTATCAACTGTTTAGGCGCTAGAAGATTAGATCTAATATTAAGACATTCTGATATTTCATTCAAACTCTTTTTTATATATTTTTAGTTTTGTTAACAGTCTAAGACTATCGAGGCAACCACGCATCCTTACACTTGAATTTAAGCATTCGCTGTGGCATGGTGTGTATTTAAGAATTTAGCTTTACGAGTTATGAATTTCAAATTGTTAATTTGATTTAAAAATTGATTAATTTGAATATATTTTAGAGCTTTAGATCTTTGTCTATTTAGGCTAATAGATTAGATCTATTCACTGACAGAATCAATTTTTGATATTTCACTAATTTAAATTTTTTTATGGTTTTAGGTTTTATTAACCGCATCACAATACTAAGAAAACTCAGCATCCATACACTTGAATTTAAGCATTCAACATAGTGTCGGTGCACATGCGGGTGTATTTAAGAATTTAGGTAATTTTCTATTTGAATTAAAAGCTTTAGATCCTCACTTTTCTATTAACAGGATGATCTACTATCACTTGATAGAATTAGTTTTCCATTTTCGAGTTGAAATTCTTATAATAGATTTTTTAGGTTTGTTAAACCGAACCATCTAGATTAAAGCGAGTAGATTCTTTAAGATTCAAAGATAAGGTCGGGCCCATGCGTGTGTAATACAGTTAAAATCTTGTGTTTGAATTATGATATTGATTTGATTTTTAATTTAATTTGATTTGAAAAATTGATTATGTTTAAGAGTTTTAGATCCTATCAACTCGCTTAGCCTTAATAGAGGATTAGATCTACCGTCATCCCACAATCAATTTTTCGAGATATTTACCGATTTGAAACTCTATTATAGGTTTTGTTTTGTTAACCACCCAGCCCTAAGACTAAACCGGGAAGCAACCCCACAACATCCTACTTGAATTTAGAAGCATTCAAAGATAGATCGAGCCTATGTAATAAATAATTGATAATTTTATATTGAATTATGAGATTGATTTTGGATTTTTCATTTAATTCCAACTTTAGCTAGCAGCCTTTTCATTAAAATTTGAACTTGAAATCTCTTGTCTAAACATCGTATTTATAATTTAGCTAATTTCATCTAATTAATGAAATCATTGATTTTGAAATCATAATTGATGAAATTCCTTGATTTTGGTTGAAGAAGCCAGATCTTTGTAGATTTTGATTTAGATCACCTTACGCTCTTGTAAAAGGGTCAGATCCGAAAGAAAACATTTTGATTTAGATTTCAAAAGAAAGTTTAATTTGTTATTTTAAAAGAAGATTTACCCTCCTGAGTAGATTTCATTTTCCCCTCTTTTTTTGCTTTACTTTTGTGTTTATTGTATATTATTTTCCCTCCCCGTTTTGTTGTTTGGAGTTTTTAATTTGAATTTTAGCTTTAGGTTTCATTGCTTGACATTCTTAAGTTGATTTCTTTACTTTTCATTTTTTTTCTAAGTCTAGAATTTTGACGAAATTTCAAAGAACCTCGATCATCCCTGTGAGGTCATCGGGGTATTTTACCCGTCACTGCCGATGAGCATGCAGTATTTTAAAGTAACTCCGACCTTTAATCCCATTACTCACGGCATAACGGCGCCTTCAATCACCTACATTAAAAGCAAAATATATATGCAAATAGTCTAAAATTTCGATTTTACATAGGGTGTCACATCGATGATTTGTTACTTTGCACGATGATGTAAAGCGGCTCATGACAATGTTTTCCAGATTTCCCCACACTGATGATGAGATGATGATTCTATCACCTCACGATGAGCATAACGGCCTTCAATCAGTGAACTTCATAAGTGTAGATTGATCCTCTCAGACCATTTAAATATTCAGAATAGACCTGATGGCCACCCAAATCTTCTCCCGTGGCTCCTGCTGCAACTCTGATAATATCCTCGATTAAAGCAAAATTTCCCATGATATCAACATGAGCGCCACTTTGGGTTCCCCTGCCTTCTAATAAATTAGCCAGAGGTGCATGGCCATACTCTCTGAAATAAGCTTTGATACCAGATGGGTTAAATCGGGTCTTCCCACGCCATCCTTTGGCACACATGTAGCCTGCACTCAAAACTGGCACAGTCTCATCACCATTAACTAAGAAAACACCACCCTGCAAACAGCGCTGATCACTTCCGCCCTCAGCAGATGCATCAATCTGAAAGGGTATGTTACACTCGGATGTGGGGGATAACTTGTAAACATAAGCTCTTTCAGTAGGAATTCCTACTCCATACATGGAATATATCTCCATATCAGGGGCATGTGGCAATTTTGTCTCTAAAGGGTTTGACCAATATTTGTAGTGGCTGTATTTCGGATCATCCAAGTTCTCAGCAATCCCATAAGAAAAATGAGCACTATCACGTTGCATCATCTTTGGAGCAACAAAATGAAGGAGGTCCAATATAGAATCAGCAGTATATACTTTGTACTCAGCAACAGCTTTCGCTCCTCCCACTCCAAACTCGTGGTACTCTGTCCAAACATCGTGACAAGAAGCATTTCACTTGGAGAAGGGAGTAAGAACTTCTTGGTAATCGACGGAGTGACGAAGAAGAAGCAATCGAAAGCACCGGAGAAGAGGGAGAAAATTAGGACCTTCGGTTTCTTGGATCTAAATGAAAATAAGAGGCTTGTGGTTTTCTATATAAAGCCCTCGAACAGGTGAGGGAGAGAACTTTTTGTCTGCTGCGGTTGTAAGGAAGGCGGGGGAACAGTTGTCGTTTTTGGAGGGAACGGTTGAGCGCTCGATTGGGAGGAGTCGAGGGAAATCGGTCGGACGAACGGGCGGAACCGACGTCGGGCGTGCGTGTGTGAAGAAGGGCAGCTTCGATCGGGTCGCATGAGGAAGAAGAATAGGGCCGGTTCGTCTTCGTGAAGGATTAAGGCCGGTCCAATGATTTTAGGGATTTAGGTTTTAGATATTTTAACTTGGTTTTTTTAAAAAAAATTAATTAATCGACTTTAAATTGAGTTTAACACCGATGAGATTAGATAATTAATATATATATATATATATATATATATATATCTATCTAAAATTATTTACGTTTTCAACGATACGCCCGCTGCGATCGTAGGTTTGAGCCCAAATTCAATCTATTTCTAAAATGCTCGTCGGCTTTCGAGCACAGACTCGTCCAAATTGATTGTAACGCTTACTCAATAGATTTGTATTTCAAGACATAGATTCTTTCCCGCCCCGACTATATACGCGGGTGCGCTGACTACTGAACGCTTGACGGTTTCATCAAGTCGCAATATTTATATCCCAACCAATTTTGACATTCTAAACGCTGGAGGTCGTCGACGGAGGTCATTTAAGTTGATTTTGATTGATGTGCATTTCTCGATTTGGCCGTACTTCAAATCATTCAAAATTTGTATGACTCCCATTGCGCGACAATTTCATTTGATAGATTTTGATATTTTTAACGGCGCGTGATTAATTTAATGAACGTAGGTTGTTTGACATCGCCGCAGCTTTCCGACTATATGTAACCAACATTAATCTAAGCTTAATCGATTGATCGTTAGATTTTGCAATATTTACATTCTGATCAATTTCGATGCTGAACGCGATGAAAGTCCGTTTCACGATTTGGAGACATCCGCATTTTCACTTGTCACCGTCATCTCAAGTCATTGAATTTGGAAGCTTGATTTATGACACACATATGAGGTCCAACAAGTTTAATAAGTGGAGTTTTGTTTTTGGCTTAGATTCACTCTAAAATTTTCCTTTTTTACACAAAAGGTTAGTCACAAGGGCATAAGATTTTTTTAAATTACTAAGAAACTTTGTTTAAATGTTTATTATAAACACTTTTCCATCATAAATGTATATCCATTCAATTTTTATATATAAGACTTATATGCATGTCTTAACAAATTTATCATATATGTTGTTGTTCAACATTATCCCTATAATTAGGTGCATCACAAGCCTATCCTTTTTTTTTCGAGGAAGGATATTCTATACTGAATGAAACAACCATCTATTGCATTAATTAACATAAATTTTTTGTCAAATAGAAAAATCAACATACTTTAAAGGACATCTAAATACCCGCTAAAGAGTTATAACACTTAATTCCTAATATGGTGGACAATTTTCTTGAATTTAACTCTATAGATAAGATTTCTTGTAAATATAGAGGAATTGATTCAACATCAACAACACCTAAGGCATTTAAACCTATTATAAGTGTTATGATAAGAGATAAATAATATACAACCTTACATGAATTAAATAACAAAGCCTATTATTATAATATAAAATAGCAATCATAGCATTAGGCTTTTTAATTGAAAAATAAGTGGGAATTAAAATTTTTTGCATGCACATTATCACTTCTATTGCCTTTAAATTATTTATAACTTATGTTGAATTTATGTACAAGGAAATGGGAGCTATATTTAGTCCTTATTAAAGTTTTTTACCTTGCATAAAGATTGAAAGTGTATAAGAGACTTACAGCCTTTGCCTTATAAAACCCCCTAAAGTTCAAACATGAGGAGAGAGAAAGCCATCTTTAATGATAAGAAAGAAGCAATAGAAAATGCAAGATTGAAATCTACTTAAGGATGATAAATCATATAAATATGTATTTGTTTTAATTTTGACACTTCATGTATCTTAATGTCATTTATTATTTCTATAACTTTTGATATTCCTCATGACATAAGCTTACAAGTAATTACATAATTTTTTATTTTAATGCACTTTATTTTAAAATATAATTATAATTGTTTTTTTTCTTTCAACAATGGAGATAGTTATGATAATATTATTGAATAAAATGAAATATGATATTTTTGCAAGCTCATTGATAATACATATTGAGAAGAATATTATAACATGTTTCAAAATGGAATTACTAATTGATGATTTTGTTAATATATAATATTAAATTATATGTATTTATCTATATATATATTATATGTATAATATATATAATATATATATATTACATATATATTATATATATTATTATAAAGCATTATATATATATACATATTATATTAATATAACATTTTTATTATATATATAAACATATATCATTTTTACATTATAAATATTAATTAATATACAATTATTATTTATTTTACATGACATATATTATTACATTATTAAAGCTATGTTATTATGTACAATATTATATTATTACTATTATTATGCATAATATTATTATTACATGAGCGTAAATATTGTAATAAAGAAATGCAATAAAAATACATATTAAAGTTATTAATGCAAGCATAAGATATGTGCATATACGCGATATTATTACGTATATTAGCGCAACATGTATTAATGCGCATATGCTAAAATACATTACTGCATACATTATTATTTGCTAATACATCTTATTATTTTATAATGACGCAATAATATATATACGAATACGAATATTATTACGATATTAATGAAATGATTATTATATAATTGATAATTATATAATATTATATTATATATTATATATATTCTATATATTATTATATATTATTAATAATATATATATAATATATATTATATATATATTATTAGATATATATATATATATATATATATATATATATATATATATATATATATATATATATATATATATATATATATATATATATATATATATGCCTCAAAGACTGACCTAATTCTGCCCGCGTATTATTTGGATATATACTAAATTTAGTATGATTTTTAGTCATCTTTAAACTATATTTTGGTGATTAAAATAAATAATATTTATAAAATGATGTTGGTGGTAAAAATTTAATATTTTTAAATCTACTTTTTCGATAAAATATCGCTCATCACGCCACAGTAAGGATCAATTGATTTGACAAACGTACATTGCAAATTGCCATCTTTAAGCTATAAATACCACCCTGTCGGCCACGAGAAAATATTACTGGAGTCCACACATAGCTTTATGTACGCACTCCAACTCCCGACGTGTTCAGAAGTTTTTTTTTCCCGTTTTAGCACTTAACCTGTCGGACAAACGACGCCGTTAATCGCGACCCGCCCGGACCGCTCAAACAATGGGAGAAGAAAACGAGCGGCATGCTCGACATTCCTCCGCATGACAGCTTTAGGTTTTCTCCGCTAGCTCGCCTCCCCTCGATCGGCACCGGCCGTGATTTAGCAAATCTTATAATAACTTCCATTGAGATATTGTAGGCACAACATAAGGTATTTACACCGTGTTCTAACTTTAATGAATTTAAGATTTTCTATTCTTCTCATCATCCAAGATGTGAACATTTTAGAACATTTGAGTTCTTTAAATGAACGGATATATTTTAGTAATTTTGGAGATGTTTTGTATGTGATTCATGCCAAGACACAGTATTTCCAAATTTTGAACCGATTAGCCTTGTGAAATGTTTAATATATCAAATGGTAGTTTGGTGTTTCAAGATGAATTTTGTGGCCTGATTAGGGATGATAGTATGTTCAGTCGATGACATTAAAATTTATTTGTAGGTTGATTTTTGGTTGTACTCTCTTGAAAGTACATATGATTTTGGCCAATTTTTTTCAATTTCTTTGGCCTCGTTGTTCAGATTATGTTCATTACATTCTAGTGGAAGCAATTTGGTGGCTGTTTGGATGGTTTCTGAGAGATTTTTGCATCTGTACTCTTTGTACTCTCATAAGAGTATAGATGATTTTCTCAATATTTTTATAGTTTATTTTGCTGATGAGAGAATATGGTCATTACATTCCATTAAAAAAGCAATTTTGTCTAGTTTTTTTCAGAGTTGTTGAGATTATGTTCATTACATTCCATTGGAAGCAATTTGGAGGGATGTTTTGATAGTTTCTGGGGGATTTTTACATATGTACTACAGAGCATTTTGGTCATTTTTTTCCAGTTTTTTTTGCCTGTTCGGAGAAAATATGTTCATTACAATTCATTAAAAATAATTTGGAGGCTATTTGATTGATTTTTAGTGTTATTTTGATCTGATCTCTCTCTGAGAGTGACATTTTGGCCAATTTTTTCCAGCTTTTGGCCGGAGAAATATGTTCATTACATTCCATTGGAAGTAATTTGGAGGGATGTTTTGATGGTTTCTGGGGGATTTTTGCATCTGTACTCATGAGAGTACAGAGCATTTTGGTCATTTTTTAGTTTCTTTGGCCTGTTCGGAGGAAATATGTTCATTACAATCCATTAGGAATAATTTGGAGGTGTTAGTTGGTTTGTTATTTTATATTTGTACTCTATGTACTCTTGAGAGTGACATTTTGGCCAATTTTTCCATCTTTTGGCCTATTTGGAGAAATATGTTCATTACATTCTATTGAAGCAATTTAGGGAATGTTTGTGAGATTTCAGATCAGATTCTGTACTCTCATGAGAGTAGAGCATTTTGTTTTTTCTTTCTTTGGCTGTTTGGAGGAAATATGTTCATTACAATCCATATAATTTGGAGGGTTTGGTTGGTTTTTTAGTATTATTTTGTATTTGTACTCTGAGTAGATGATTTTGGCCATTTTTTCCGCTTTTTTTGGCTTTGAGGAAATATGTTCACATTACATTGGAAATAATTTGGAGGATGTTTGGATGGTTTCTGGAGATTTTTGCATCAGATTCTCATGTACTCTTGAGAGCAGCATTTTGGTATTTTTTCTATTTCTTTGGCCTATTTGGAGAAAATATGTTCATTACAATCCATCGTGAACAATTTGGAGGATGTTTGATTTTTAAGATTATTTTCACGTACTCTCTTGAGAGTACATAATTTTGGCCATTTTTTCGCGCCTATTTGGAGGAAATATGTTCATTACATTACATTGGAAGCAATTTGGAGGGATGTTTGGTTTTGAGATTTTGATCTATACTCTCAGACTCTGAGAGTAGCATTTTGGTCATTTTTTCCTGCTTTGGCCCTGCTTGGAAATATGTTCATTACAAGCCATGAATAATTTGGAGGCTATTTGGTTAGTTTTTAGTGTTATTTTGTATTCTACTCTCTATCGAGAGTGATGATTTTGTCAACATTTTTCATTTCTTTGGCTGCTTGTTCAAATTATGTTCATTATTCTAGTAAGCAATTTGGGTCGTTTGGATGGTTTCAGGATTGATCTATACTCTATGTACTCGAGAGTATGAGCATTTTGGTTATTTTTTTCCGCTTTCTTTGGCTGTTTGAGGAAATATGTACATTACAATCAAATAGGAATAATTTGGAGGCTATTTGATTGATTTTTTAGTATTATTTTGTATTTGCACTCTCTGTTTGGATGATTTTTGGGAGGATTTCTATATCTGTACTCTCTGTACTCTCATGAGAGTACAATATATTTTGGTCATTTTTTTCCATTTTTTTGGCCTGTTTGGAGGAAATATGTTCATTACAATCCATCAAGAATAATTTAGAGGCTGTTTTGGTTAGTTTTTTAGTGTTATTTTGCATCTATACTCTCTATTTGGTTGATTTTTTAGTGTTATTTTGCATATGTATTCTCTGTACTCTCTTGAGAGTACAGATAATTTAAGCCATTTTTTTCCAGTTTCTTTGGCATGTTTGGAGGAAATATATTTATTACAAATCAATTGTGAATAATTTGGAGGTTGATTGATTATTTCTTATGGGTGATTTGCATCTTTACTCTCATTAACTGACTTTTCATTTTGAAGTTTACCATGTCTAGGAAAAGGATAACTTCGAGATGCAGGTTTACCACTGTTAGAATGGTGTTTGATAATATTATAAAGACGCATCGATGAAGTCATTGACATTTTAAAGATACTTCATCCGATCAATTCATTAGACTCCAATTCAAAGAGACTCAATAGCCATTACCTCAATCCGCCTTTGGGACATGAGAAGCAAGCTTTCTTTCTCGGGTGCATTCCTTTCACCCCGATGAAGTTGCGTAATTAGGGATGCTAAATAGAGGGAGAAGGTCTTACAGAAACCCCCACCGCCGCAGCTCATGACTATAAGACTATGCTTGAGCATGCGGATAGCTTGTACGCTTGTGCAGGCCATACATTTTCTACTATCAAATCTTTTTTTTGTATATCACAACTATAGGGTAGCATCGGATGATTGCCTACTCCGATGACATAGATAAATTTGCTGAATACAACTGGGCAGAGGCCATTTGGGCCTTCCTAGTTTCACAATTTGATGGTATTACATCAAAGATTCATACCCAGAAGACACCCGAGTATATGAGTGGCTTTGTCACTCTTCTTATGGTATGTTCTATATCTTCAGCTATGTATTATTTGATGCATTGAAGTTAACTTATATAAATATTAATAGATCTCACGAGCACATAAGCATCATGAGGCCGCCATCTCCATTTGCAAAGCTGATGTCGATGGCAAAAATAAAGTTTCCGTGATGAAGCCTTCATCGGTTTAGAGGACACCGTGACATATAATAATATCACTTAGTTCATATAAGAATGTATTTATTTATGCTGTAGTCATCACATTTTCTTATCGGTTTAACACAGGTCTGCCTTTCATTCGAGGACATATCAGAAGAGGAGACCTGGCTCCTTGAATCATTTTCCCCTGCCCAACATGCAATACATGTTGAGCCCGATAGCAGTCCCATTCTAAGTCCATTGAGTTCAGCCCCCACCGAATCTCCATATGTCTCTCCTCTATATTCCATCCCCCACGAGCGGAGAGGATACTTGTTTTTAGACTTGAAAGATATAGTATCTTCTTTTCAAGCAAGAATAATGACAGAGAATGGATGGGATTGATTTGTGGGTTACAGCTATCGAGGAGGTTCTTGGGCAGGTCCTACCATCCCCATGTGGGGAAGCCCCTGGAGGTCACCACAGGGGAACTCTCGAGGAGGAAATACAGTGCAACACCTATGGAGGCTACCGGAGCTTCCCTGGGAGGCTAGACAGGGGAGTCTCCCTGTGGAGGCAACCACACTGCTACCCCTGGATACTCCACTGGGAAGTCATCCCCATACTCCACTTGGGAAGCCCCGAGGTAGCCTCCACTGGGAAGCCCCTGCTGAGTCCACCATGGGGAAGCTATCAGGAGGCCTCCACTCACATGAAGATGCTCAAGCCTTTAATCACATTGAGCGGTGTGAAGGCTAAGGAAGAGGAAAGTGTTTGTTCCCCTTCACACACACTTACGTGAAGTCAACAAGAATAAGTGATGTGGTGGCCTCCACTCAAGATGAGAAGTCAGCAGCAGAGGTATTAAGTTACTTTCTTTTAAATTTGAGATAATAGAAATAGATTTCACTAAATTTTTTATAGTTCGCAAAGATGAGCCAATAAAGGTCGATGACCCACTCGCTATCTGGTGGAGGAGCATCGCCGGAGGTATGCATCATCTCAGATCGATCATCCTTAATTCATAGTGAATCTATTCTTCATCACTAACTTTCATCGCAATTTCAGCCAGAGAGGCACATCATTTGACTTCTCATCCGTGAGTTTTGCCTAAGCCGATGCTCCATCTTATGACATGCCGCGTTCGATTCAAGGACAAGTAAGTCAATCTTCAATCAACTCCTTCATACATAAAATAACCTATTCATTTTAAGCTCGCTTTAAAATATTTCTCACTCGGGTGATACAAGATTCACAGGGAATATCATTATTGCGAGGGCGTGATCGATGAGTTATCACGATCAAGATCTCTCTCGATGCACACGCCTTCTTCTCTTACTACCGAGGAGTACTCGCTATCCGGTCAGTATGTCCCCTATTTATACATCTCATGCTTGCACTGGGTAAGTTACCCCATAGATATGCAGTGTATTATGATTCAATCCTTGTTTGTATAGATGGAAACTACAATTTATAAATGTTCTCTTCTTTTCTTAGCTATGAAAATATGGACACAAGGAAAGCAAAATGTTCATCCGATGTCCTGAGTGTGTCAAGGTGACTACTCTTACTTCAATTATAGATAATTGCAGACACTCTTGGTTGGGCATATTAAGCTAGGGGCTTGGTATTTTTATGACTCATTACCAAAACCAACCCATAAGGCCATTCTTCCTGAGATTGTAATAGTTGTTTTCAATTTGGTTTTAAACTATTTTTTTTGGACCCCCTTATTGACTATACTTCTTGCTATTCATATCAAATTACTTGTTGAAGATGCTGGCCAGTCTTTTATGAGCGATCCCACAAAATGGACAATTAAAATGGTGAGTGGGTCAGTCAAGATAACGATGTTATGGGGATGTTTGCAAGTACATGGAGGCGATAATTAGAAATCCCCACTTAGCTCCAAGATTGGTGAAGAAGATGAATTGCTTTAGGGTCGAGTTCTTACGTATCTTTTGTTTGGGAATGAAAAAAAGCCAAGCTAGAACTACATTTAAAGTTTGATAGGAAATAATGTATGAGTATTTATTTTTTTTCAATATCCTTGGGCAGTTTGGATCTTTTATTATTAGTAGAGAACACTACGTAATTTGGTTGATCTTTGGAATGCTTTCTTGGGATGTGTTTTCATGCTCTGTACTCTCTTGGGAGTACACAGAGTATTTCATCTATTTTTCTTCAATTTTCCTTGGCATTTTTGGATAAATTATGATTAGCAGAGAACATCTACAGCAATCTAGTTGAAGCTAGGCTGCTCTACTAAGATGTGTTTCATCTGTACTCTCTATGCTATTTATGATATCTATACTCTCTTTACTCTCTGTACTCTCTATACTATCTGGACTCTCTGTACTTTCTGTTTCCTCTGTACTTCCTATACTCTTTATACTCTCTATTTCATTGAAGGCTGACTATAAGAATATTTGAGGTGTTTTGTAGCTTAACTCTTTATATTCTCCTCATAGTATAGATTATTTGCTTATTTTTTCCCATTTTCACTTTTGCTTTGCAGGACGGAGAGGAATTGTTCACTATAACCTTAAAAAAGTTGGATGCTCTGGTTACTTTTTTTATGAGTTTTAAAGCGGTTTGCATGTGAACCCTCTCTATACTCTGTACCCTCTATACTATCTCTCTTGTACTCTTTGTACTCTCTGTGTACTCTTTACTCTGTACTCTGGACTCTCTGACTCTCTCTGGACTCTTTTATACTCTTCTCTACTCATGGGTAGTTGATATAATATTGTTTATGATTCTATGATGATTTCTTTACTTGTTTGGAGAAAATAAGCTTAATTTTGATATTCAAATTATATCATATTTTAAATTCGGATCAACTGAAAAAGTGAAGTTAAAATTTACATTATCTAAATTTTACGTTATACTCATACATTGAATGTCTCAATCGAAGTATGGAGAAGCAATATGAACTACTTAGCATGTGAGCATTGATATAAGTGATATTAAACTTAACTCTTTAATAAAGGAAATTATGATCTTTAAAATGTGGTAGAATTTTGTGAATGCATAAAATTACTTTCTACCAATCAAATCATGCTTCTTAAAACCTACTTTTACATGTGCATAAAATAGATAAATAAATAGATGATGCTTACTATCTTATTAAATTTTGAAGGTGTGGAGCAAATTCTATATTTTAAGATGAGAAATTTTTTCAAATAATGTAATAACTGAAAGTATCATCTAAATTAAATTAATATTATTGATAAATTTATAAATAATTACTAAACTAATATCATCAGTACTAATATCATCTTCATCACAAATTTTTTTTTCTTGACTTCTAAACTTGTTGATAGGAACATGCAGCTTATCAAAATTGTAATGCATCATAAAAAAATATGTATATATAATGCTTATGATGAAAATCAGCTCATCCTCGTAAGTAAGGTAGACTCATCAATCAGAAATTGCAATTTGGTCAAATATGAGAAATTTTATTGCCACAGTCTAAGGATTACAAAGTCCTTAATAGGGGATAAACTCTATGCACTACTGCTTTAAGAGCAACAAACAAGAGTGAAAAAAACCAAGCAGAAAATAATTGACTCATATTAAAGTCCATTTGGACCTTCCTGGTTTCAAGCAAGTTATGTACCCTCTCTACTCTCTGTACTCTCTATACTCTTTGTACTCTACTGCGAGTACAGAGCATTTTGGGCATTTTTTTTCCACTTTCTTTGGCCTATTTGGATGATGTAAGTTCTTGGGCTGGAGAGTACTGATTCATCTAGTAAACTATACTCCACAATGGGTAGTAGGGACAGAATCACTGAGAAATTACTAAACAATACAATAAACTCAAATATGAGATAGATTAAGTGTATTCGAACAAATGTTTCATTATGACATGGAGTTTCTTCAAAAAATTGACCAATATTAATAAACCCTAAATAAAAACTAAAATATGAGATTATTATGTCGTATTAAGTTGAAGATGCTTTGAAATATTGACTTAAATAGAATATGAGTATATAGTGCATTGATTAGTAAATCTTAGTCATCAAATATCATAGTAAATTAATTTATTTTCAAGATAAATAGATAAATTTTATAATAATAGTACATTTAAGAATAAAGATGCTCATAAGAAAGTCATCCTAATGAAGAAATGATTGCATATCGACGAGAAGAAAGTCATCTTCACTCGGTCTTCCTAACCAATTAGGTAGGCTGGCGTGTACTGTTAAGTAAAAGAAAGTCATCTTGGAGACTCTAAAGCATTGCAAAATGATTGCACAGTCGAAGAACACATAACTAAATGATATCATGCATTGAAATATTTTCTGTAATAATATCCATCATCAACTTAGTGTACCCTTATCGACTGATTGTTGAGCTCGAGTTGAATTCGAGTAGAACATCATTATCGGTTAATGATTTTTTATAGCATCGATGTGTGCTATTTTGTACGTACCTCTGAAAAATACTCTGGCATAACAAAGAAAGGTGTTGCAATGGGTGATGAAACATGTTCTATGACACTATCAGTTTGTACTTTGGTTTTACAATAAAATAGGATGGTTTGAAGATTAGCGAATATTTTAAATACTAAAATTAAGAGAAAAAAGAATTACTCTTGGCTTTCTTGGATCTCTCCATAAGCCATGCGTTGGAAACACCCTTTGGACGTTGCTTAACCGATCCTTTAAGATGTCTTTTCCCTTGTCTATTGTGGTTGACTTCTTCTTCTTATCACTCGGAAGAATTCACTTATTATAGAGTCGACATCGTCGTAGTTTTTTAAGGATTGAAGCATATAGTCCCTCTATTATTACCTTGCCACGATGCTTATTTGATATGCATATCGACTAATGTGGTTCAGAAAAAATAATGTAGCATTTCCATCTGTCTTCCACATCTCTTAATTCTATATACCTATCGATGTAAATATCCCTCTTTGCTGGTAGACCATCGTATGAGAAGATACTTATCTGAAATGCGCACTACATCTTCCTGACTAAGAACTCTGATACAATGGGAACAAAGTAATCCCATCATTTCAATTTTCTTATAACTACAAGTTACATCTAGGGTAGTCCCATTGAAATGGATAGTCCATGTTTTGGATGAATTTTTATTCTCTAAGTTTCTCACCAAATACTCCATGTCGTCATCGACACTTGATAGGCCTCCAACTCCATGCAAAATTCTCCTCAAACATAGTATAAAGCTTTCTTGTATAAAACATATATCTTGTTTAGAATTGGTGGTCTTAATACGAAATGATCGATGGTACACTTGAAGTCTTCATCATGTTCATTCGGCCATGTCTCCATAACCTTCTCCAACCCCAAGAAATAATCGTGAGCGAACTTGTTGGTTTAGAGATTCACTATATTGTTCATTGACTCACTATATTGTGTTGACAAGATGCCCATCGAATGAGTCTTTCTTGAATGCGTGGACCACTTGGATCTAATTTTATAAAGCTCAACAAACATGATCATGCAAATTACCTTCTTCTAGCATGGACCAAGCTTCTTCAAACTCTTCCTCCAGTCACATTTGCTCATGCATGCATAAAATAGCCCTTGTACCCTCTTATTACTATTAGTGAACCTTGGAAGGATCTTTCTTCAAAATATGTAGCACAATGATATGGTATGCGTAATACAATTTTGATAGCTCTCATAGCGATCTTGATCGTTGAATGTTATTGTAGGATGTCTCATCATCAAAAGAAATGTTGGAATAGCCTGACTCAATCATCTCTTAAAAAGGCTACTCCAAATAACACATTTTGTCAATGATTCACTCCAATAAGAGGGGCACAATAAGATTATATTTATTGAGTCGATAGCTTGTATCAAAATTATCACATCACAAAATAGTTATATTCTATCCTAGACATGCCATTGCTCCAAAAAAAACTAAGCAATCGACTCATCAACTTGTACATCCCATGCAAACATCTCTCGCTGCTTTCCTTGCTTGTATTAATGCATTGTTATTTTACATCCTCGGCCTTTTCTTTTCAATAAAATTGAAAGCATCTCTTTTTTTGAATCCAATATCTCTACGCCAACTTCCTCACTTAGATAGCAATGCATTGCTCTAATTTGACCTCATCATTGTCTTCAACACGGAAGCCTTTTATCATAATGCATCGTGATCGAGAAGATGTAGGTCAGCTTTTGCCAAATGATTATGACTTTTTATACATTTTTTAACCATCCAGTTCCCTCCAAGTCAACAGAGAATCTAATCATGGCTAGACAAGCAGTCCTTGTATCAGTTTTCTGGAATTTTGCTAAGCCGTTTAGACTGGAAGATTTCTTCCGACCTGCTTTTGCACATAAAAAATCTTTTGATTTCAATTTCTTGGAGTTTGGCCAATAACTAGTATGTCTTTCAACCGAAGCTAGTTTGATGTGTAGTCATAGTGCAATGCATACGCCTCTTTCGTTCTTACGATGGTGAGAGTTTCCCAAATTTGGGTCATTAGACATCACGACTTCATCATCGCTCATTGACCGCATTCACGCCAACTCCACATAAATGTGATATGTAAAATAGCTTCACAAATAAACATATTCCATCCAAATAGGCCAAAGAAAGTGAAAAAAAAAGAGCTAAATACTGAGAGTATAGAGAGTAGAGATGCAAAAATCTCCCATAAATCATCTAAACATCCACTAAATTTATTCCACTGGAATGTAATGAACATAATCTGAACAACCAGGCCAAAAAAATTGGAAAAAAAATATCCACAAAATCATCTGTACTCTCAAGAGAGTACATATAATACAGATGCAAAATACTAACCAAACGACCTCCAAATTATTCCTTATGGATTGTAATGAACATATTTCTCCAAATAGGTCAAAGAAATATGAAAAATTGACCAAAATGCTCTGTACTCTCATGAGAGTACAGAGAATCTGAGAGAGTATAGAGTACAAATATGCAAAATAACACTAAAGAATCAACCAAACAGCCTCCAAATTATTCTTAATGGATTTGTAATGAAGATATTTCCTCCAAACATTCTCATAAAAATTAGAAAAAATGCCCAAAATACTTTGTGATATACTCTCGTGAGAGTACAAAGAGTACACATGCAAATCTCTAAAACTAACTAGCCTCAAGTTACTTAAAATGAAATAAACATATTCTCTCTTGATAGCTAGAACTCATGAAAATAATAAATGATTGGTACTCTCATGAGATTACGAGTATACATGCAAAGGATCCTCAAAATAAGCAAAGTCCTCTTGCAAAGAACTCCAAACATTGTAGGAAATATACACTAAATAAAAGAATTTCAAGGAATAACACTAACAAACCATAAAAAAATTATACATATACAATAATTGAGTAAAATTACCGATGAAACATAAACAATATTATATCAAGTTACCCATGAGTTGTGAATATAGTATAGAAATTATAGAAAGTAGAGTATATGAGTATAGAGAGTATAGAGAGTATAGAGTATAGATGGGAGTCTTCTTGCTCAAAGGCTTCTTTTTTGTTTTTACCTTCAAGATGCTCTTTAAGGGCTTCCTCACTAGAAGTCGACCTCGATAACACATTCCTCTATTCCATAAGACCTTCTCCTCTATTTGGCATCCATTATCACGCACAGGGGTGAAAGGAATCCGCCCAAAAGAAAATGTTTCTCTATGTCCCAGACAGATTGAGGTAATAGCAATTGAGTCTTCTAAATGTCTAATGAATTGATGCATGAAGCTTAGTAAAATGTCAATGACTTCATTACTAAAGAGTGTTGCATATTATCAAACACCTTTATGGTAGGTATCGAAGTTATCCATTTCCTGACATGGTAAAATGAAAAGTCAATAAATAACGTAGAGATGCAATCATAAAACCAACCAAGTCACCCTACAAAATTACTACTAATGGATTGTAATGAATATATTTCCACAAATAGGCCAAATAAATTACAAAAATATTGACAAAATCATCTGTACTCTCATGAGAGTACAGAGAGTATAGATACAAAAATCCCCTAGAAACCATCAACAATAAAATTGCTTCCAATGGAATATCGAACCTAATCTCAACAAGCCAAAGAAAAAAATGATGAAAAAATTATGTGTACTCTCATGAGAGTACAGAGACTACAGATGCAAGAAAATACTAACAAATTAACTAAATAGCCTCTAAATTGTGCCTAATGAATATATTTCCTCCAAACAGGACAAAGAAATAGAAAAAAATTACCGAAATGCTCTGTAATCTCAAGAGAGTACAGAGAGTACAGAGAGTACATATGAGAGATGCAGAGTACATAAGAATATAGAGACATAGAATACAGAGAGTCTGAGTACATAGAATGCAATGTAATAATAATAATCTCAACAACCAGACCGAAGAAACTAGAGAAAATGTTCAAAAATCATCTGTATTCTCAAGAGAGTACATATGCAAAATAACACTATAAAAATAATTAAATGGCCTCCAAATTATTCGTGATTGATTGTAATGAACATATTTCCTCCAAACAGGCCAAAGAAAATTATTTTTAATGGAATGTAATGACTATATTCTCTCCATCCAAGCAAAATAAACTACAAAAATATTCAAAAAAAATCATATATACTCTCATGAGAGTACAGAGAGTACAGATACAAAAATCTCTCAAAATAAGCAAAGTCCTCTTGCAAAGAACTCCAAACAGTGTAGGAAATATACACTAAATAAAACAATTTCAAGGAATAACACTAACAAACCTAAAAAAATTATACGTATACAACAGTTGATAAAAATTACCGATGAATTTTTATTTAATACATCCTCAGCTATTTCCTCATGGTCATAACTTCCAAATTCGTTCTCCATCTTCACGGTTCTTTCGTAAAAAGGAAATGAGATTTTCTGTTTCTCTCTCTAAGCTCGATTTGCAAGAAAAAAAATACACCCCTAAACCCTAAATCTAAATATATATTTCTTTAAATTCTCCTGTATTCGACGCTTCTTCTCCCGTTGTTTGAATGGCGGGTCCGAAGATAACGGCGTAAATGTCGATCCGTCATTAAGTCGTAAAAGCTTCGTCAGGACTCCAAACTGGCGGCGTGTCCATTACGTCACGGACTCGACGTAATATTTTCTCCTGACTTCTCATCCCATTCCCACTAAGAAATGGCATATCACTAAGCTCAAGGCTCTTGCGGTGCCAGTTATTAAATTTACCTTTCCTTCGCTAGGTCTTTGAAGGAATTTAGCAGGTCAAAGTCTGGTTCTAAATACCACGTTTCTGAACACGATGAAGGAGGAGGAGATGGAGATGGTGGCAACAACAGTGAAGGTGGAGGTGATGACAATGGTGATGACGATAATGGTGGAGGAGATGGCAGTGATGGCAGTGTTGATGGAGGTAGTGGGGATAGTGGTGGTGATGGAGATGATGGTGGGGATGGAAGCAGTGGAGATGGAGGTGGTGATGGTGGTGATGGCGACGGCCGCCCTTAAAAGGTGAGTAGATGCAAGAGGTGGCCACCACTCGACGGTTGTCAACCACCGCCGCCCGGCCGCTGCCACCGCTGATCCTCGCCATCGTTGACCATTGTTGCCGGTCATCATCACCGACCACTATCGTCGATCATCAGCGTCAACATCATCGTCAACATCGGCATCAACTTTGCCGTCAACGTCGTCGTCAACTTTGTCATCAACATCATCATCCATTTCTCATATACAATTCTATAATCCCGACGGAAGATCTTGTACTAAAATAGATACATAGTGAAAGCTTTTCTGCTAAATGGTTTTCCCTCTTTTTGAGGTTTTCCATGTAAAAATTCTAGAGTTTTATTGTTCGCTCTTTAAATACCTGTGTGTGTGCTGGACTCCCCAAAAAAGCTAAGGCGTAAACTTTTACTCTACCACAACTGGTTTTCTAGCACGCAACAGTTTGGCGCCATCTGTGGGAAGTGATTCCCATTATTTCATCTTGTATGACGACCAAGTTTCCCAACAAGATCAAAACCACCATCGAGGTGGATCATTTCAAGCTTTTAAAGAGCACAAGCGAAGAATGAAGATTCATCAAACTTTATTCCTTCAGATTCTGTCGGGAACTAGGGGCAACTCTCAATCTCAGAAGATCACCCATGCTAAGCATTGATTACCATCCCAAGAAACAAGTCAAAGTTGGAGGATATTTCAACATTGAGAGAGATATAGCTTTGCAAATTATGATTTTCCAATCATACTCATGGAAAAAAATAAGGAAGGTTAAAACTTTGCAACCTAAATGGATGTTTTAATTGACCTCTTCCATACGTTAATGTCACTGAGCAAACACTCTGACAAACAACCTAGGATAGGTCAAAAGGTCCTTAGTGGACTTCCCACGACCTCTTCCATACAAGTTAACGTCATTGGGAAACACTCTGACAAACAACCTCGGATGGGTCAAAATCCTCAGCAGATTCAATTCAACTTCTTCCATACAGTTAGCGTCGCGAGCAAAGACTCGACAAACAACCTAGGATGGGTCAAAGGTCCTTGGTGGACTTCTACGACCTCTTCCACGTTGCGTCATCGAGCAAAGACTCTGACAAACAACCTAGGATAGGTCAAAAGTTCCTTGGTGGACTTCCACCTTCCATAGTTAACGTCATTGTAACACTCGACAAACAACCTCGATGGGTCAAAATCCTCGGCGGTTCAATTCAACTTCTTTCATACGGTTAACATCGAGCAAAGACTCGACAACAACAAGATAGTCAAAGGTCCGGTGGACTTCACTACCTCACACAGTTAGCGTCATTGAGCAAAGACTCTGACAAACAACTTAGGATAGGTCAAAAGGTCCTTGGTGGACTTCCCACAACCTCTTCCATACAGTTAATCATCGGTAACACCCGACAAACAACCTGATAGTCAAAATCCTCCCATTGATTCAACCTCTTCCACACAGGTTAAATGTCATCGAGTAAAGACTTTGACAAACAACCTCGGATAGGTCAAAAATTCTCAACAGATTCAATTCAACCTCTTCCATACAGTTGCGTCATCGAAAGACTCGACAAACAACCTCGATAGTTAAAATCTTCGATTCAATTCAACCTCTTCCACAGTTGCGTCGCCGAGCAAATACTCGACAAACAACCTCGGATAGGTCAAAATCTCGGGATTCAATTCAACCTCTTCCATAAGTTAACATCATGGGTAACACTACAAACAACCTCGGATGGGTCAAAATCCTCGGGATTCAATTCAACCTCTTCCACACAATAACATTGGGTCGACAACAACCGGATGAGTCAAAATCTTGATGGATTCAATTTAACATCTTCCACAGTTAACGTCATGGGTAACACTCCGAAACAACCTCGGATGGGTCAAAATCTCTCGGATTCAATTCAACCTCTTCCATACAAGTTAACATCATCGGGTCTGACAAACAACCTGGATGGGTCGAAATCTCAAATTCAACCTCTTCCACGAGTTAACATCATTGTAACACTCGACAACCGATGGGTCAAAATCATGATTGATTCAACCTCTTCCACGTTAACATCATCTAACACTTCGGACAAACAACCTTGGATGGGTCAAAATCTCGATTTGATTCAACCTCTTCCACAGTTAACGTCGCCGTAACACTCGAAAAACAACCTCGGATGGGTCAAAATCTCGTGATTCAATTCAACCTCTTCCATACATCGTCATCGAGTCACACTCGACAAAACCTGATATCTCAAAATCCCATTGATTCAACCTCTTCCATAGTTAACATCATCTGGGTAACTGACAAACAACCTCGATGGGTCGAAATCCTCCGGATTCAATTCAATCTCTTCCACACGTTAACGTCATCGGGTAACACTCGACAAACAACCTGGATGGGTCAAAATCTCGGCGGTCAATTGACCTCTTTCCATAATTAGCGTCGCCAGTCTCTAACAACAACCGGATAGCTCAAAAATTCTTAGCGGATTCAATTCAACCTTTTCCATACAGGTTAACGTCATCGAGTCACACTCTGGCAAACAACCTCGGATAGGTCAAAAATCACCATTGTCGTCGGTCATCCTCGCCGACTAACGCCGATGCTAGTAAACTACCGTCGCTTACCCTTTACCGACGCCACCCAACTATAGCCGGTCACCGCCGCGACTAGTCGGTCGCGCCGCCACCATCGCAAATCTCAGATCATCTCCGGCAACCTCCGGTCACCACCATCGTCGTCGATCATCCGCTTAATTCACCGGCGCCGGTCATGCGTCGCCGTTGCGATTCTGCCGCCGCCAACCCCGTCGGTTAACCCGCTGAGCGGTCACCGGCCTGCCGTCGATCTTTGCCGCCATATAGCCGCAATCTTTCCGGTGTCACCATTTGTGGCGGCGTAAACATTCTGAGCGTCGTTAATCATTTACCGCTTGACCCGTCGGTAGCCAACTATTTTGGTCACCGCCACCGATACAATCACCGGTCACTACACCATGCAATCTTCACTATCGGCGTCGTCCCTTTGTCATTCAGTTCCGTTTCTGCGCTACACCTCGTCGGTAGACCAATCGATTGCCTGGTGTCCTTTACCGACCATCGTCGGCATGCGGTCATCACCATGTCGTCGCGGTTGTTTCGCCGCATCACCGCCATCGTCGAGCATTTACCGACCCGGTCTCGGTTATCGTCTCGATCGCTTAACCCGGTCGGTCCGACAAGGGCTCAGCGCTTCTTTCGAGGAAAGCAGTCGCGGGTGAACTACGGTCTTGATCGCTTCCAAACCGGTCGGTCCGAAGGGATCGCCTCTTTCGAGGGAAAACCGAGGCTCGTCAGATGAACTACGTGTCTTGATCTCTTGCAAACCGGTCCGAGACAAGGATCACGCTCTTTGAGGGAAAATGGAGCCTCGCCATGAACTACGGGTCTTGATCGCCTCCGAGCCGTCGTTGACAAGGACAATCAACGCCTCTTCGAGGGAAAGCAGCCTTAGATGAAATACGGGTCTTGATCGCCTCAAACCCGTCGGTCAGACAAGGACTAACCTCTTTCGAGAAAAAAAGCAGCTTCATATGAACTACAGAGCGGCCTCAACGACCTTCTCTCAAGAAGAAGAGCAGGTGTCATCTCTCCGCCCCTGGGTTTTTAGACTTCAGGGGCAAAAGGGTAAAATTGTCAAAACTGAAACCGCCGGCGTCAAAACGTCATTCGGACGGTGGGCCTTCAGACCCGCCCGTAGCTTCCGCCTTGAGCCCGCCAGCTGCGGCCGCGTTATGCGGCCAACATGATCGCCGACCGGTATGTGCCGCCCTAGCCGATACTGACGGTTCATATCACAGCCCTGGCATAACCGCCACGGCGACAATACCTGGCCACTGGCGTCCGCCAGCGATAAGAGACCGCCGCGGCACCGAGAATGAGCGGCGTTGACCCGTCGACTCAGCACGCCCAGACCCTTAACCCAGTTCCCGGACCAGATCGCCGGTTGACCGACCCGCGATCAGCAGGCTATTATCGGCTCATATGATATGACCCGCGCCCGTTTTGACCAGCGAAACTATGACCAGCCAACAGCGGCCCCATTATGCTTGGTTATCGTAGCCAGCCATTGCGCAGCCAGCGCGTGCCGCGCCCACGCAAGCGCGCCTCGCGCTCCCTTCGCGCGATGGGTCAGTAACCTCGAATCTCGCGCGATACCTGCATTTAGCCACATTCATAATATTGTGCTCTATGAAGACTGTTCTCACAAAATGTGTATTTAATGGATCATCAAATTTTTTTTGAAGAATTTGCTATTTTCAAGTATTTGACATATATTTTTGGATGATTGAGATAATGTCATCCAAAAATAGGAGAGATATGATACGAAAATTCCTCTAGTTGAGCTAATCTTGATGCCTAAAGCAAGCTAATCAAAAATTGAAACTGGTCGAGATCAAGCACTTAAAATATCATTAAAAACTTTGAGACATCAATTAAATTTCTAAAAAGCTCTCAAATATGGAGTGTTTATAGTCAAATTGAGCGTCTCGATGAGAGTTCAAACAAAGATCTTACTTTATTTGAGCATTCAAATACACAAAATACATCATATGATCAAGGGAATCATCATGAGCCGTCCGATGGAGGAGTGGTTGGTTTTGCATGTATTTACGCGCCTCTAATCATAAATAGCCTTTCTATGAGGGGAAAGAGGTGAGAGGAGAGACAAAGATCCTCCAAGCATCATGCCACCACTCGGCGGTTGTCGACCACGTCGCCGGGCCGCCCACTCACCGCCGTGCATTCATTGTTCGGTCATCATCACACCACTATCGTCATTGCGTCATCGTCGTCAACATCGTCAACTTTCGCGTCAGCGTCGTCGTGCGCAACTTCAACATCATCGTCATTTCTCATATCTGATTAATCCGTCGGAAGATCGTATCAAACATATATATGAAAGCTTTTTTTGCAGCCTGGTTTTCCTCTTTTGAGGTTTTCCAAAAAATTCGGAGTTTTATTGTTATTTCTTTAAATACCTGTGTGTCTTTGAAGCGAACTTTTACTCTACTGTAATTGATTTTCTAAAACGCAACAAGAATTATAAGTTTAATATTTAAACTATGCTCTTTACATAAATAGCAAAAGTATAAATTTAAATTAAAAATAATATCGTTTTAAAAATATCCTCCTGCCTTATCGCCGTTCATTATTGGTCTCCATCGCCGTCCTCTGCCATCAAAATATCCTCAACGTGCGTTATAGGATAAATAATAGAGTTTGACTTAAATATATATCTAAATTTTAATATATAAATCCTTCAAAATATTTTTTTGAAATCTGATTATATTTAAGTCCGTAACAAATAAATAAAATATTAAATGGACATCACCAACAAATCAAATTGATAACCCTCAATTATTATTATTATTTTTCTTTTCTGATAATTTTAATTTCATGAAAAAAAATTTGAGAACGCTAATCTCTCGCAAAGGATAAGAAGGTGGAATAAGTGAGTCAAAGTTTTTAAGTCGTCGGAAGTAAACGACGCGAGTTCTATTAGTCTAATCTGATTTACTTTTGATCTCATTTTGCTGACTGTTATTTTATTTTTTGCAAGAAAAAGTCATTACGAATATATATATATATATATATAGAGAGAGAGAGAGAGAACAAATTAAAAATTATGCGGTTTCATGTTGTCGCGAGATTTCTTGAGCTTATTTTATACTATAATTAATTAAAATATTATATCTGAAAAAGGACTCGATTACAATATAAAATTTCAATATAATTCAAATTCACCATTTATTATAAATTTAATATATTTGAAATTCATCTAATTTAGATAAATTTAAATACATTGCTAATTTAAAGTGAAGATTGTTTCTGCCCACTACCACTCACTGATCTCTGACAATCAATTACTGTCATTGATGGCAGCTAGCTGCCACCACTATAATCACCATCAGCCACTAACCATCACCCACCACGGTTGGCCACCACCATCACCTATTATCGCCCACCGTTGACCACCTTCCCAACCACCATCATCGCTATCACCACCCAAGCCACCATCACCGCTAATCACCACATTCGACGCGTTGTTATTCCACCAAAAAACTTTAAAAATGAGATTAATTTCTTTTATTCTTCTCAGCTCCACTAAGCTCATGATGTTGCTTAGGAGCTAATGATATGATTGACAAACGTCTTAATTATTATTCTATTTCTTAGGGAATAGAAATCATTAAAGCCTCAAACTAGTGAAGATGTCACTTCAATAGAACTTGAAATTGTCAGAGTTCACAAAATATTTTATCTCTTCAGTAGCTCAACAAATACTCCATATGTTTCAATAATAGATTCTACTATCTTCATTTTATCCTCCTCAACATAATCAAAAAAAATACTTTGAGAGACACATCACCCCCAAGATTCGTAGCAGAATTAATAGAAGTGCCACAATGAAGCTTGAACCTTATGATGTTAGAAAAAATTGGGTTAAAATGCACTCGACCAAATATAAGTAAAAAAATAAATAAACTTAGCTTTAAATTGCTGGCCACTATTACTATATTAATCATCTTAACAGTCGAGTAATGCTAATAATTCAAAGACTCCACCTCTCCATGAATTGGGCGTTGTCATAAATAGGGTGAGAGGCTAAGTTTTTCGGGGGGACATTTGAGTGAATTTAATCGTAAACTCACATATAAAGTATGTACAATGACTTGAATCCAAGACCTCTTGGTTGAAAACCAAAGCTCTCAACCACTAGGCTAAGGTGCCTTGTACTGAGAGGCCAAGTTTTAAATTACCGCCTCTATTCTTAAAGCTCTTAATGGTTATAACATGTTAAAAGATTTATAGCAATAAAATAAATCAGTTAAAATAAGCTATTATGCATGTGAAGTTACAAAAATTGTTCTTTGGCATAATCGAAAAAAGCGACATAAAAATTTAGTTTGTTTCACTCGGTTTTCATGACCCTCTTAAGCAGATTGAAGTCAGATATTTTATTCAGAGGAGACACCCACAAATAATTGAAATTCAATTTCTTGATCTCTATCTTCAATTTTTTGAAACTTCTGAAATTCTTCCGTCAAGCCCCCAGTTCAAGGCGCGAAGCGTTTCACTTAGACAAGTTCAAGAGAAAGTTCCAGTAGGCGCGGTTCAGTAGGCACTCAAAAATATGTTGTTGTGTCGTGCAATAGATAATAAAAGATGCAAAACATACAAAATAATTTAGTCTCATCTTGTGGAGAAACCAAGGGTGGGTGGTGGTGACAGTCACCAATCCTAGATGTTTATCAAACTCTTTAATATTATACAATACATTAAAAATTTTGTCTCGCCTCCCAAACTTAAATTCTTAATAATAATTTAGTATTAACTATATTTTAAATTTAATTATCATGTATATACTAGTTTCAAAAATTTTCTTCAAAAGTTAGAAAAAATGAGATGAGTGTTTGTTTTTGTTTGTTTAAAAGGATAAAATTATTTTAAGAAAAATAAGCTATATATATATATATATAGTATATATATATATATATATATATATATATATATATATATATATATATGAGTGTTTCTTTCTTTGAAGGTTGAGTATATTATTTATTTTTTATAGACATTTTAGATAAACATTCTTAGTTAAGTATTGGATCTTAAATATAGATATTGATCATTCAAAATTGATAATATTAGTTAAACTTATAATTAAATTTTATCTAGAAGCCTTATGGATATATATATATATATATATATATATATATATATATATATATATATATATATATATATATATATATATATATATAGTATATATATATATATATATACAGTACACTTAAAATTAAATTAGCAGCATTTTAAAATTGAAGCTCAATAAAATCAAAATTTTAAAATCTTTCCACAATTTTTGATTTATGTCAAATATTAACTAAGTAAAAAAATGATCATATATAATAATTAATTAATTAGACTGACTTTGACACTGATTGTTTGAACTACAATAATTGAACATGTATTTTCAACAATGGAGATAGTTATGACAATATTGTTTAATAAAATGAAATATGATATTTTTGTAAGCTCATTAATAATATATATTGAGAAAAATATTATAAAATATTTTAATGTGGAATCAATAATTGATGATTTTATTGCTATATGTATATATATAGATTACCAAACATAAATTAAAATGTTTAATCTTCAAACATAATTTTATACGGTCACATTCTGGCCTCAAAAACTGACCTAATTCCGCCCGCATATTATTTGGACAGATACTAAATTTAGGATGATTTTTAGTCATCTTTAAATGATATTTTGGTGATTAAAATAAATAATATTTATAAAATGATAATGGTGGTAAAAATTTAATGTTTTTTAAATCTACTTCTTTGATAAAATATCGCTCATCACGTCACAATAAGGGCCACTTGATTTGACAAACGTACATTGCAAATTGCCATCTTTTAGCTATAAATACCACCCTCTCGGCCACCACAGCTTCTCATCCGACATTCCCACTAAGCAATGGCTAATAGCATTAAGCTCAAGGCTCTTGCAGTGCTAGTTCTGCTTACTTAGCATTAGCATTTGCCTTTCCCTCGGTCTTTGAAGGAATTTAGCAGGTCAAAGTCTGGTTCTAAATCCACGTTTCTGATGACGACGGTGAAGGGAGGAGGAGAAGGAGATGGCAGCAGTGAAATGTGATGATAGCGGTGGAGGAGATAATGGTGATGGAGGTGGCGGAGATGGAGATGGTGGGGATGGTGGTGGGGATGGAGATGGTGGTGGGGATGGAAGCGGCGGAGATGGTGGTGGAGATGGAGGTGGTGATGATGGTGGCGGCGATGGTGGTGGTGGGGACGGTGGCGGTGACCGCCGTTAAAAAAGTGAGTAGAAGCAAGAGGTGGCCATAGCCACCATCATGATGGTGGTGGTGATGGAGTCTCCAGTTGAGGGCTGTGACACTTCCCGCATCCTGTTTATGTTCTACTTAATAAATAAATAATAGTTTCATATTATGGCTAAGAATAAGATTATTATCTCTTGTGGGAGTTTGCATATGTGCGTGTGGTTAGTGTGCTGTAGTCTTTAAAAGAGTATGTAATTTTGTGAAATTATGATGTGGGTTGTAAGAGAAATTATGGTCATCTGCCTTATGTCAGGCATTGTCATGCGATGCTGACGATATCTGTTTCCTTATATGTAAAATAAGAAACACTTATAAATTAACTCTGTTATTGTCTTAAAGCACAGATTATTTCTAGGAGATGAACAGGGAAGAAGGTTGCCAACGACCATTTGTGCACACCAATAGCATGATCCTATAAGATTTTCCCATAAGCATTTAAAGGGAAAGACTTTAAAAGGAGCTGTATGTTTAATAGCAGGATTTAGACAGATTTAGATTGGATTTAAACTATATATATACTGCTAAACAATCGAAACAACTGTTATAAATCCTTTAGGATATTAAATCTCGTTTCTCCTCGATTGGATTTAGAATCCAGGCATTGGGAATGTCTTGCGAACTCTTCTTCTTCATATGTTAATGATTTGATTGATGACTTCTCCAGTGAGTTTCTATCATAATTTCCGGTTTTTTTTATCTTTAAGGATTTCGAGAATTTGAGGGATGGGAATTTGAGGAAAAAAGGTCAGAGTTTCCAATTTTAAAATTATTAATTAGTTTGATAATAAAAAAATAAACTGTATTATTTAAAAATATTAAGTGAATATTAATACTTAATATTAATTAATTAAAATATTATTTACATAAATTAATATAATATGTGCTTTAATTTTATTAAATATAATTTATTAATGTAATTAATAATGTAAAGAACAATTTAATGATTGTTTAGAATATTAATTTCAAGTATTTATAATACTATTAATTAAAATTGACAAAAATTTAATAGATAAAAACTATTAACCTTTCAATCTTATATATATATGTGTGTGTGTGTGTGTGTGTGTGAGTGAGCGTGTGAGTGTGTGTTATATAATTAAAAAATTAAATAAAATTAATAACCTAAGTTAAATGAATTTTTTTATTAATTTTCAAAATAGAAATTATTTTAATAGCTTATTAAATTACTAATTAAATATTAAATAAAATATTTTATTACTTATGATTTTTTTAGTTAAGGTTAATCTAAGTAAATTAAATATAATAAGATGTATTTATGATATAAATCCTTGAATTTAATGATTGTTTAGAATATTAATTTCAAGTTAATAATACTATTAATTAAAATAGATAAAAATTATTAACCTTTCAATCATATATATATGTGTGTTATAATTAAAAAAATTAAATAAAATTAATGACCTAAGTTAAATGAAATTTTGATTAATTTTCTAAATAGAAATTATTTTAATAGCTTATTAAATTACTAATTAAATATTAAATAAAATATTGTATTAATTATGATTTTTTTAATTAAGGTTAATCTAAGTAAGTTAAATATAATAAGACGTATTTATGATATAAATCCTTAAATTGTGAAGCAAAATAGCAAATAATTAATCTAAATTTATCTAAATTTATCATTTATCATTCTAAGATTTTATCCACATAAAATTTTTTAAAACTAAATTTATAGAATTCACCAATAAACCAAACTGATAACCCTAAAAAGCATCAATTAAAATATGAAATGGACATCACCAACAAATCAAATTGATAAACCTCAATTATTATTGTTATTATTTTTCTTATCTGATGATTTTAATTTCATGAAAAAAAAAATTTGAGCGCGCTAATCTCTCGCAAAGGATAAGAAGGGAGGTGTGGAATAAGTGAGTCAAAGTTTAAGTCGTCGGAAGTAATCGTTGGGCCTAAGGCTGATTAGGGGAGTAAAGTAAACGTCGCGAGTTCTGTTAGTCTAATCTGATTTACTTTTGATCTCATTTTGCTGACTGTTATATTATTTTTTGAAAGAAAAAAAGTCATTAGGAATATATATATATATATATATATATATATATACATAGAGAGAGAGAGAGAGAGAGAGAGAGAGATTAGGAACAAATAAAAAATTATGCGGTTTCTTGTCGTCGGGAGATTTCTTGAGATTATTTTATACTACAATTAATTCAAATATTATATCCGAAAAAGGACTCGGTTACAATATAAAATTTCAATATAATTCAAATTCATCATTTTTTAAATTTAATATATTTGAAATTCATCTAATTTAGATAAATTTTAAATACACCGCTACCATCGATCTCCAACAACCGACCGCCACCGTTGGCCACTAGCTGCTACCACTATCACCACCAACCACCACCCACCACTGTCACCACCCACTGCCACCCACTTCCACCCACCACTAACCACCTCTCCCGACCACCATTGTCGCTGATCACCACATCTAGCCAACACCCTCGTCGGTCAACACTATCAACCATCGTCGCCACCCACCATCACTCGACCGCGTCGATCGCGACGTTAAGCTATCGTTGCTCACTATCGTAATGGGTTAACATCATCGCCACCACGATCAGTGCTTCAGCCACGAGAACCACCACTTATGAACACTTCACCACCAAACAAAAAAATCCACCCACACTTGATCCCCACCTACCATTTGCCACCAACCCTGCTGGTCGTGTCCAAATACATGATAATAAATTCACTTTTTCAAACAAAAAATAAATAAATCTTTGTATTTATCGAATTTTCAACCGAGCAATAATAAAAATATTCAGAGTACATTATAATTATTTTATACTTAATTTTATTTACATTGTATTTCTTTTTCAAGTAATCAAAATGCCCCTAAGCATAATTCATTTGGTATCTAAAAAAGAATCACTATTATTTAATTGAGTTGTATGCACTAGATATTTGTTTTAAATACTACTAAATATTTGATATTTTATCAGATAAACCATCTCATCAAATATAAATTTTTAATATTAATTTTAAACTTTAAAGAGCTCAATATTTGATTAGTAATCATTAGCAATTGATTCCAAGAGAAAGTGTATTAATCAAAGTAAACCCAATAATATCGGAAATGTCGAGATTTAAAACCAAATGTAATTATTAAAATATAAAATTAGAATTTTTCCCAAAATCATTTCTGGTCTTAATGTTTTTCAAATTTTATAAACTTATGGCTAAAATGAGCATCTCAACAAAGCTAATCTGTCGAGCTTAAGTTTGTAATATTCTAAGATCTCTAAAGTTCTTAGATGTTTGATGTCCAATGATGTTCAACGAGACCTTTTTATACCAACTAATAGAGTGTCTAGATTGTATGGTATAAATGCATAAAGATTTCTTTTAGAAATCTGTAAGTAGATCATATTTCTATACATTTATGGGAGAAAATTTGCTAAAAGAATATCATGTCGTCATACATCATTAGACGCCCTCCATTAGCTGACTTTTATGCTCAACTTATAAATATCAATTTATCCTTGAGTTTGATTAGTTTAAATCACTTTTTATGCTAATTTGAGTTTACCATGCTCATTCTAAGTTACATGTGCTTAGCTAAAAAAGTACTCCTAATTGATTGTTAGTTCACTCTAGATATGATTTAAGTTATTTCTCCTCTTCGAATACAATTTTATTCCTCAAGGCATTCCTATGTTAAACCCTAGCTTAGCTATAAACTTTATCGATCACATAGCTTGAGTACATTAGGATTAAACCCTGTATTGATTTTAAGAGTCTTATGATTACAACAAATCCATGCCAAAAAATCACATATCTTTCAAATATTCATCTCAATTCTCTTCTTCAATTTGGTTGATCAAAGTTAGCCCTATGTTAGATCTAACCGTGGCTTTACCCTAGTATATTCCAATGAACTTAGTATGTGGTATAAGAATGTTATTTTCTTCTTCAATGGCTTAAGTACAATGAAATAATTTTAATTGAAGATTGGATCCTTATATTTGGATTTTGATCTTAGGTTTAACTTGGGGTCATACTTATATCTCAAATCCTTTGGACTACAAGCCAAATTAGTGATCTTGAATCAATTGATTGGACAAACTATTTTGATATGACTTTTATAATCAAATCATAAATAAATTTAATTTAATTGAAAAAAAATAGAATTCTAGAAAAACATAATTGGACAAATTAAGAAAAAAATATAATCTGATTAGTTCATAGGACCCGAACTTTATAATTGGACAAATTAATTAATCTTGCTCAAAATTTTTAATTGGTCCCAATAAATTAATAATGGCCTAATTAAGCTCAATATACCTTTACATAGCCTAATTGGACTATTGGAAGTAGTTAAGCCAAAATGGACCTATAAGCTTAATAGGATCTAAACTTTCAAATTGGCCAAATTGATTGAACTTAAGGACTTAGACTAATTACACTAGTTCAACCATAGAAGAATTATGCCCAATTGGCCTTGATTTAGGTCAATAGGTTCACTTTGATCCAAGTTGACTTATTTGAACCCCTTAAACCAATTTAACTAAATAGACCCAATCGAAGCAAGCCAATCCATGGAGCCAACTTCAAATGATCAACTATAACTGACTTAATTTAATTCACTTTTGATTGCACCAAATTTGTCAAATTAATAAAATTGAGCAAAATTTATCCACTTAAACTATTTAGACTAATTAACCAAACTGATCAAATTGCCTTTATTCAAGCCTTCCATTTTCTCAAAGTGGACTCACCATATAGGTATTTGACCCAATGGTCCCTTGGGTAAGCTAATTAACCTCAATTGACCTAACTTAGCCCATTTGGATGCTTAAGATATCCATATAGCAAATTTTATTTAAAGCCTCAATTTAATGAATTTGATTGAACTATGCTGCTTTGTTGAATTCACCACATCCTAAGTGATTCAAATCATCAATTGGTTTGTTCTAATTGAACTAAGATGAACTCATACTTGACTCATTTAATATAATTGAACCAATTTTATTAGAATGACTTAATTGAATTAACCCTTCCAAAAAATGGTCATAGGCTCTCCACATACCCATTGTTTGACCTATCAATTGGGCTTTATTAGAACACTTACGCCAAATTAATCCAAAGTGACCCATATGAGTCAATATGAGCTAAACCCACTTTAAACTCAACTTAGATGTAATTAATGATTCAAATGGTAACATAGGATCAATTCCTAAACTAATCCATTATTTAGCCATTAATAAAAGGTTAAGAGATATTAAAAAAAGATTAATACATTCTAAGAAATTAGCTTTTTTCAACACAAGTACTATACTTCTACTATTAAGATATCTCCTATTCAATCTCAACTATTTATCTACTCAATCTCGATCCAATCATTATGGGAATCACCCAATTGTTAATATTTAGTGGTTGGGTTACATGGATTAAGGTAATGGCAAGGGAAGAACGTCCCATTCTTCTTCTTGACTTTCAATGGCCCCCAAGATATCTTATATGCCATTTTAGCATTGATTTAACAATTTTAGTCAGATCTATCCAATAAGCTTGTTTAAAACCAATTTATGGTTTGGTCTTTTTATTGATCCAAGCCATCTGTCCTCTTTGGCTATATGGGTAAACCTTTGAAATCGTTGTTCTGCTTTAAGCATCGTGATGTGGGGAAGGATCATGATGACAAATTATTATAATATTACTATCTCATGAAGCTTGTTCTCATGAAGCTGTGATTAAATTTCTTTGGTTCAACATGATGTGAGGATAGGAATATAATTATGACCATTCATTATTTATTATTAAGATTAGATTATTGTATATAAACTTAACCAGTTTGATATACTTTTTTTTGGATTTTTGGCTTAGAGCAAAACAATAAGTTAAACTTGATGAAATTTTAATCATAAATGCAATGGATAATGTAGAATTTAGAAAAAATTAGTTTCATGGGCATATTTTTATATTTTAATTTAAAAAAATATTTAACTTACTATTTTAATTATATAAATATCTAGTGGTTTTAAAAAAAATTCATACTTCTTGGGTATGTTAAAGCCATCAATTCAAGCCTACAATAATTTTGTCTTGGTTAATTTTTTAAAATTATTAGAGCTAATTTTTATTTTAGTAATTGAAATATTTATAAATTTAATTATTAGATATAAAATATCTTTAATAATGATGATAGAATTTGAAATAGTTTAAATTATTATTTTAAATTTTTCTAAGCATTTTAAAATTTGATTCCCACTTTTGAATATATATTTGATTCAAGAAAATAAGGTTTTAAAATTATCTTCAATGCATGATGAGATCAAATGTCTATGGAATTATTTTCGTAAGTTCATGGCATTGCAATTGACCTTCTCTAAGTTTCTTAATATTTTCCAATCCAATTTCTTAACATTAATAATTAAAATAAACATTACCTTGATTATTGATTATAAGAGAAAAGCTTAAATAGCTTTGGAAAAAATCAAAGTAGTCGAGAATCATCATTATGAATTATGGATGCATAACCTAATTTTTCCAAATGTGGATTTACTTTTTTTTAATATTTCTTATCAAAAAATCTATTATTTTAATTTCTAGAAAATAGGTTTAATCAAGAAATTCATTTCATAACTTATGCTTGTTGTGTTGACTTTGATTTAAAATTTCAAAATCATTTTGAGTGATTTGAAACATTTTAAATTTTATTTTGAGTTTTAAAACTTATTTTAATTTTTTTTATAATTACTATAATATTTACATTAATTATAAAAAATGTTAAATAATTTTGAAAAAAAGTCTAATAAATGAACTAATTGTTTTATATGATTATCCAAACCAAAAAATTTCTATAATACCATACAAACTGCACCCATTCACTCACACATATTTCTCCAATTCTCTTGAGAACCATTATGTAAGGTGATATTATTTTTATGGCGAGAAAGAGATCAAGAGGCAACTAGTCATTATGTATTCCATAACTTGATAAGCAATTCATAGATGTTGATGATGCAATAGCTTACACATGCTACATGGGATGTTCTATTATCAATTCAAAACCATTAATTCCAGAAAAAAATTTTCCTTATTATCTCTAATCTTTTCATGTGCGCCACACTCTAGTTATTAATTTTACTTATTTATTCCTATTATTTACAAACCTTTAGTACACCAATATGTGACACATCATATGTCATCAACAAGTTATGATCACTAATCAACACTTGCACTACCTATCATATCTAACATAAGTGCATGCACACATATTTTTGTCACCAATCTCACTTATTAATTGGACCCTCATAAATCAAATACAAAGATGTTCACCTCTATAGTATCATCACCATTTATTAATGTTCTCACACAAAATGCTTGTGCCATATAACAAATGCTCTAGCATTAAGTGATTCTTAAAGCTAATGATTGTAACAACATTATTCCACTACTTTTTATCATTATGATGTACTGTATGCACTACATTTAATATTGTGAATATGCTTATTCAATACATTAAACTCACACTGCTATTCACAATCCTAAGGTCAAACATTGATAAAGCATTACTCTTGCTCATATGATAGTTTATATCCTTAAAATAAAGTATAATATAATCTATCATGATCAATTCAATCAGATTCTTTCTCCCTTCATCGATCATTTTTTTGACATCCTAATAAGAAAAAAAAAGCATGTTGTCTATATTAATAGTAGTGATGATGAAAACGAAGATAAAAATTCTCATCGACATCATCTCCACCCCAAACTTCTTAACATATCCATCTACAAATATCTCCAATATGATTGTATTGAACACCTATTTGGCCTAAAGCTTAAAATTAATGATCACATCATATAAGAAAATGAGGGATGAAAATTATAGTAACAATAAGAATTGAGATAACTATAATATGAACATGAAAAGATAAGTTTGGTTTAATAGCTAGTTTCCTTATATCTAAGACAACAAATACCATTCCTTGCATCCCAACCAGGGCCTCTCAGATGATTGAGTTTGTATTTTTATGTTTTTATTTTTTTATGTTTGTGTGTTTATTTTTTTTATTAATTTTCTCTCTTTTATAATGTGTTAAAAGGTGGTGTAAGTTGTTTGGTTGCTTTATTATAGTTTATTTTTTATTTTTTTATAAATATCTTTTTATTTATTTATAGTTTTGCTATTTTGAATTTTGCTTGTAATCTGAAAAACTTTGTGAAGTGCTTCTAAATTTTGTATGTATATGTTATGATTATATGTATTATGGATTACAAATAACATATAAAAAGAAATAAATTCAAAAGTATAAACTATCATCTGTGGTCCTGTGTCAAGATGATATTTGTCTTCAAATGCCTTTTATTTAGTTAAAAATCTTACTCAGCTATTATTTTGGGTACTCCTTTTCTACTCAAAATAATGCCTATAACAAGAATTGATGATATCGGAATACAATTTATTCTTTGGAATAAGGAAATTATATTCTGATTTATCACCAATCCTAAAGAAATTTTAATTAATGAAATGAATAGACTTGATAATAAGTCTATGCATTTGAGTTATCTGAAAGAAGAAATTGCTGATCAAACCATCAAGCAAAAACTTTCTTCTCCATAGATAAAAAAAAATTCAATTAAGTCTTCAAGAATTCCAAATGATGTTTATAGTGATAACCCAATTGCCTTTTGGGACAAAAAAGTTCATTCGGTGGAACTTCCGTACATTGATAATTTCAATGAACGTAATATTCCCACCAAGGCTTGTCTTTGTCAAATGAATGAACACTACCTTTCTTTATGTAAAAATGAGATTGCCGAATTATTAGCTAAATCAATAATTCGATCATCCTACTCTCCCTGGAGGTGCACTACATTCTATATTATGAATGCAGCAGAAAAGGAAAGAGAAAGACCGAGGCTTACAATTAATTACAAACCACTTAATCAAGTCCTTAAGTGGATTCGGTATCCTATTCCCAATAAAAGGGATTTTCTTAATAGACTTCATAATGCCAAAATATTTTTAAATTTTGATTTAAAATCTGGCTATTGGCAGATCCAAATTAAGGATTCGGATCGCTACAAAACTACTTTTACTGTTCTTTTTGGATATTACGAATGGAACATAATGCCCTTTGGACTTAAAAATGCTCCATCTGAATTTCAACATATCATGAATGATATATTTAAAGATTACTTTAAATATTTTATTATTTATAATGATGATGTTCTTATTTTTTCTTATTCCATTGAAGAACATTTTTCCCATTTAAAAACCTTTAAATGGCTTATCTTGAAAAATGGTTTCGTTCTCTCTGCACCCAAAATCAAATTATTTCAAACAGAAATAAGATTTTTGGGACATAATATTTCTAATGCTTTTATTATCCCCATTAATAGAAGTATTAAATTTGTTGATAAATTTTTTGACATTATTCTTGATAAAATACAGCTACAAAGATTCCTAGGAGCCTTAAATTATGTAGTTGATTTCTATCAAAACTTGGCACAAGATGCCCCCTTCTTTTGTGGTGAAAAATCTCCACCACCCTAGTTTGATCTACATACCAAGGCGGTACACAAAATTAAAGAACGTGTTAAGAACCTTCCATGTCTTAACCTAACAGATCCCGATAGTTTCAAAATTGTTGAAATTGATGCCTCTAACTTTGACTATGGAGGCATACTAAAACAGCAAAATAATTCTAAAGAAGAATTAGTCCGCTTTACTTCGGGAAGATGGAACTCGACCTAACAAAAATACTCAATTATCAAACGAGAAATATTTTCTATTGTAAAATGTATCTCTAAAATCCAAAATAATTTACTGAATTAACAATTTCATCTTCGAATAGATTGTTCTTCAGTAAAATACATCATTGAGCAAGACGTAAAAAATTTAGTTTCTATACAAATTTTTGCATCTTGGCAAGCTCAATTTTCAATTTTTGATTTTACTATTGAATTCATTAAAGGATCTAAAAATTCTCTTTCTAATTTTCTAACCCGAGAATTCTTGCAGGGACGATCAGGGGTGGATCACCCCTCACGGAAGAATAACCCCTCCTAACAGAGGTGGTTACTCCTTTCGCGGTGGTCACGGTCGTGGCGCTAATGGAAAAGATCCAGCCAGCTCAACAGTTGGCATGATCGACTTAAAACTTTTTTATATGACTCTTCTTCAACCACAGTTGAAAAAGGTGAACCATCAAAAGCTGCAACAGCTCCATCCCTTAAAGATGTCGTTGCTCAAGAACATGTTTACTTCACCAAAGAAGTTCAACAAAATATAATTGAAATTAACCCATCTGATTATTATATCAATAATTCGTTGGCATTATTTGAAAGATATTTGGGAAACAATCCTTTCCCATATGAAACTAATCTCTCTCGAGAAAATTATGAAAAAAATTTAACACAATTAAAATGTGTTGAAATTTCTCATACTCATGATCAAACGAAAAATATGATTTTGCATAGAAAATGTGTTATACGTAAAATATTTCATCAAAGTGAATGGGGTTTAACGTCATTCCAAGAAAAAATGATTTCTTTATCCACTAATTTACTGCATAAATTTGGTGTAAATTATTGGTGCTATATGCAAGCTATGATGAGAGTCTTCTTCCTTGTTAATGAAAAGCAAAGACACTCCTGGATGATCATCATGAATAAAGATATCATCAACAGAGATCCTCCGGCTTGGTTCTTCAGATGGTAGAATTACTTCAGAGCTGAACTTAATATTTTACCAGACCCAATCAAAGTGATCTTCAATGAATTGATGGAGGCGGCTCCAAAAATGAGGGCCATCAACCCTAGAAAAAAGATTCAGGGGTAGAATCTAGCCCACTTCTTTACAGATTGCCAAATATCTTGGATTTGGAGTTGGAACGTTATACTCGGGAAGGACCCCTTTAATCAGCTGGTCCTTCAAAGATAATTTTTACTAAAATGGTGTAATCATATCAGCATTGAGGACAGGCTCAAGCAGATCAGGTCTATTATAAAATCTTATTTAGAATCATTGATTCCTCAAAAAATATAGATTTTGAGTTATCAATTGATGAGGTGCTTAACAACATTAAGAGACGTTGTCCTCATGAAATGGAGATCCAGCATAAGGATCGTCTCCACAAAATCTACAAAGATCAACTCGCTAAGGTGTTCAATCACCCTATCTACATCTATGACAGTGGCGAGTGATCTGACAGTGTTGACGTGGAATCCATTGGCAAAAATTAGTGGATTCCATGACAAGGAATTATTAGTGGCATCACTTTTATTGATATCAGTTCACTTTACAGCTCTAAAGCATCTGACATTATTTCCAGCACTATCGAATTATTGGTGTCACTTTGCTTTACAACATTAAAGTATATGACATTATCACCCGTGCTAGCTACTGTGCTACTTTACAGCTAGAAAGTAGAAGCATTATTATCTCCACCACTAAAAAGATTATTCTATCTTTAATTATTGTACCTTTGCTTAGCAGCTAAGCAAAGTTTAATCTACATCCACTCTTATATAAGGAGGCTCTGTCTAATTGTATGAGTGTGCTTAATTATTCCTTCTTCTCCTCTCCACTTCTCTCTCACTCTCTTGTGTACTTCCTTTTGTCTACTGATATCTACCATTGTGCCATCGTGTAAGTTATAAGGTTTAATAAATAAGTATTTTTATATCCTGGTTTAACTTTGGTAACCTAGTTGTAAGACTTTTGTTTCAACCTCCTCCAGTTGTAAGACCTTTGTTTGAACCTCCTCCTAAGCTTACTTTTAATTTAGGACCTTCTTCTGATGACATTCAAAATTTGATCCTTAAATTAAAAGACCAATCCCTTGGCACACTAGAGGATGTTATCTCCAGCAATTCAAAAACAGAAGTTAACAGATCTAAAATCGAATTGGACGATATGGACTAGATCCAAGAAATTTTTTAAGAACTTCAAGATCTGCGTCCTTTAACTATACAAAAGGTAACTTATCCAAAGAAAAATTTGGACAAGCACTACTACAAGAGACCCTCGCCTCAAGATTAACAGTTTGAAGAAACCAACTTCACAAGTACTTCTTATGACGACTATTCTCTTTACGAATGGAATATTGATGGTCTTTCAGAACATCAAATTATTCACATAATCCATAGAATGCTTATGTTCTCCACTGATGTTCAGTCTCGTCATCCAACTACAAAATCCTTTGATTCTACTCGTACAATTATTAGAGGATGTTCGGGAATTCTCAAAGGTTGGTGGGACAATTTCCTCAACATTCCTCAAAAAGAGGATCTTCTTAGTGAAATTGACCTCAACACTAAGAATTTCCCACCATAATAGCAAAAACCTAATGACAACTGTGTTTATAATTTACTTCAAGCTATTTTAGATCATTTTGCTGGAACATTGAGAGATCAAGGAGAAAGAACTAGTTCCTTACTCCAGAAATTAAGATGTCCATCTTTAACTCATTTTAAATGGTATAAAGATGTATTTCTCGTTAGGGTCATGACCCTCTATGACACTAACAGCCTTCATTGGAAACAAAAATTCATTGAAGGACTTCCCAATCTTTTGCCAAAAAGGTTAAAGCCAATATTCGATTATACGATGGCACTATTCCATATGAAACTCTTACTTACGTAAATCTTATCCTTTGCACGTATCAGGAATAACTATTTGTTCTAATCTTAAATTAAAAGAATAAATGAAAAAAGAATGTCTGCTTGAAAGGTGATAACTGGGTGAGTTCTATGATCAATTCGTCTGTGATCCTCAAGTACGTCCCTATCCTTCCAAATCCAAACCAAAAACTAAATCAAGAGTTTTTCCAAAACATGATAAATCAAAACAAAAGTCAAAAAATCCTAAACCCTCTAGGTCTTTAGTATCGATCCATGATGGGGATATGAGATGTTTTCCTTTTTTGATCAGTTGATTTGCATTATACTTTATTTCATTCATCTCTCTTTTGGTTTTATCCTGACTTCGTCGCAACTGGCGATAATTCCCTGGGATTGGGTCGTAAGTCCTACTTTGTTGACTATTTTGGATATCTCCGTGGTGGATTGAACATAGTTTATTATAATTCTGACCAATTGATTCATTTAAATTCTTCATCTGACATCATCTTCCTCCCTCTTCCTTTTTGATGGCTTCTTCATCTTCTGAACCAACTTCTAATCTCACGATTAGAAGAGATAATGATTTAATTAAAAACTTTGAATTTGTAGAGTTTCCTTTAAATGAAGAAGATCTAAATAAATGGTCTCTACTTAAAATTGATAAATCCCTCTTTTATCAATTAGGTACCTTTGATTTCAAAGGAAAAACATCAGACAAAACCATCGATCTATTAACTCATCAAGATCTACATAGATATATTCAAGAATTCAAATATATTCATGTTGGAATGATCTAGATAGCATTCAAACCTCTAACTTTAAAAGGATTAAATGCTTCCATCCTAGCCAGTTTAAGACCTCCACTGAGCTCAATCTCTTATGAGTGTTATTGAAACTAGCCTCTACCATGGGCTAGTTTATTTTAACACTTTCCCAATTTGAGTTTATCTTTATCTGATATAAACCTTTTTGAAGCTATAAAATTACATCTCCAACTTCATGGTTATGATTTTCTTCCTAGATCCAAAACTATTGCCTTGATTTTCAGAATCCATTTTTGATTTTTAAATACTCTTAATCCACGAGTTAAAAAGGAAACACCTAACATTATTGCTAGCACTATTGAATTATCGGTGACACTTTGCATTATAGCGTTAAAGGAGATGACATTATCACCCGCACCAGTTACCGTGCTACTTTACAGCTCGAAAGTAGTAGTATTATTATCTCCACCACTAAAAATATTATTCTATCTTTAATTATTGTACCTTTGCTTAGCATCTAAGCAAAGTTTATTCTGCCTCCAGTCCTATATTAGGAGGCTCTGTCTAATTGTATGAGTGTGCTTAGTTATTCCTTCTTCTCCTCTCCTCTTCTCTCTCACTCTCTCGTGTACTTCCTTCTGTCTGCTGCAATCTCCCATCGTGCCATCGTGTAAGTTATAAGTTTTAATAAATAAGTGTTTTTATATCCTGGTTTATCTTTGGTATCAGCTGAGGGTGAAACAAAGGTCTTACAACTAGTTTAACTTTGGTATAAGAGCCATGATGGGGTAAATCCCTAGGGGGGAAGGGATATGAGATGTTTTCTTTTTTTGATCAGTTGATATGCATTATAGTTTAATTCGTTCATCCCGCTTTTTATTTTATCCTGACTTCGTCGCAACTGCTGGTAATTCCCTATGATTAGGTCGTAAGTCCTATTTTGTTGACTGTTTTGGATATCTCCATGGTGGCTTGAACCTAGTTTGTTATAATTCTGACCAATTGATTCATTTAAAGTCTTCATCTAACATCATCTTCCTCCCTCTACCTTTTTGATGGCTTCTTCGTCTTCTGAACCATCTTCTAATCTCACGATTAGAAGAGATAATGATTTAATCAAAAACTATAAATTTACAGAGTTCCCTTTAAATGAAGAAGATCTAAATAAATGGTCTCTACCTAAAATTGATAAATCCTTCATTTATCAATTAGGTACCTTTGATTTCAAAGGAAAAACATCGGTCAAAACTGTCGAATAAACTATCACAATAGATCAGATAGAAAAAACCATCTATCTATTAACTCATCAAGATTTACATAGATATATGAAAGAATTCAAATATATTTATATTGGAATGATCCAGATAGCATTCAAACCTTTAACTTTAAAGGGATTAAATGCTTCAATCCTAGCCAGTTTAAGAGATGGCAGATGCCTCCACTGGGCTCAATCTCTTATGAGTGTTATTGAAACTAGCTTCTGTGGGCGGTTTATTTTTTTTTCAATTTTAGTTTATCTTTCTTAATATAAACTTCTTTGAAGCTATAAAATTACATCTACAGCTTCATGGTTATGATTTTCTTCCCAGATCTGAAACCAATGCCTTGATTTTTAGAATCCATTTTTCGAGTTTTAAATACTCTTAATCCACGAGTTAAAAAGGTTGTTCAACCACCCGAATGAACAACTCTGATCGAAACAAATATGTTAGCTTCCCATATTATAACTAATAGAGTCATAAGATGGAATGAGGTTGTATTTCCAGACTCCTAGAAAATACTATCACGGTCACACCTAGACCTTCCATTAATCAAGATGTTGATCAGATTATTCAAACATCTGATGGAGATGTTGAAGTTCATTTTAATCCTCGATGATCTATAACCCTTCCTAGGGTTTCTTTTCCCTCAGAAACCTTAGAAAAGGCTAGATTTGCTGGTTCCCCTACTTAGGTAGATGAACCCTCTGTTGAGGCACTTCGATTAAATTGAAATCATATTTATCATCCAGAGAGAGAAAATAAATCTCCCACTCCTTCAGAAATGAACTTTAGTCTTAATGAACTACAAAATAGGATCTAAGGCTAGAGAAGCTATGTTGAGAGAATATTTTCAACCAAAAAATAACCTCTTACAGTGCAAGTTTCAACGGATAAACAACGACTCAAAATATATGATTTATATTTTGAGAAAATGATAGAAAAAAATAGGCAAAGTGAAGAAACTGTTCCCATTGTTGCTTGGTTTTGCAAAAAACTATTCCTAGTCTGCTCAAATTGTAGTTTTATCCAATAACAAATGGCTCACTGAGAAAGAAAAAGTTATTGAAACCTCTTATCCTCCACCAGTAGCTAAAATGGTTGATGATAAACCCCTTGAATTAGCAGCTTTCAGAAAAATTGATTCTGACCCCCAAATTCTAAAAGAATTTATTACTATAATTAAGTAACTTAATTATAGTAATAGTATCCTGTGGATCATTTCTGATCACCTGTTTATGCTTGAATATAAGCTTGATCAAGTAATTAAATAAAAAACTCTTATTCAAAATATTGATAGTGTTTCTGAGAAGGCTTCAACAAGTGTTAACCTAGTTGTAAGACCTTTGTTTCAACCTCCTCCTAAGCTTACTTTTAATTTAGGCCTTCTTCTAACAACATTTAGAATTTGATCCTTAAATTAAAAGGCCAATCCCTCGACACACTAGAGGATGTTATTTCTAGCAATTCGAATGTTAACTGATCTGAAACTGAATTAAACGATATGGACTAGATCCAAGAAGTTTTTCATGAACTTTAAGATCCGCATCCTCTAACTATACAAAAGGTAACTTATCCAAAGAAAAATTTGGACAAGCACTACTATAAGCAACCCTCGCCTCAAGATTTTTGTTTGAAGAAACCAACTTCACAAGTAGTTCTTATGACGGTGATTCTCTTTATGAATGGAATATTGATAGTCTTTTAGAACATCAAATTCTTCACATAATCCATAGAATGCTCATGTTCGCCACTGTTGTTCAGTTTCATCATCGAACAGCAAAATCCTTTGATTACTCGAGAAATTATTGGAGGATTTTTGAGAATTCTCAAAGGTTGGTGGGACTATTTCCTCACCATTCCTCAAAAAGAGGATCTTCTTAGTGAAATTGACCTCTCAACACTAAGAATTATCTCCATAACAACAAAAACCTAATGACAACTGTGTCTATAATTTACTTCAAGCTATTTTAGATCATTTTGCTAAAACATTCAGAGATCAAGGAGAAAGAACTCGTTCTTCACTCTAGAAATTAAGATGTCCATCTTTACCCATTTTAAATGGTATAAAATGTATTTCTTGTTAGGGTCATGACCCTCTATGACGCTAACAACCTTCATTTGAAACAAAAATTCATTGAAGGACTTCCCAATCTTTTTGCCAAAAAGGTTAAAGCCAATATTCGGATATATGATGACACTATTTTGTATGAAACTCTTATGAAAATATTATCACTACCTGTATCAAAACTGGAATAACTATTTGTTTTGATCTTAAATTAAAAGAACAAATAAAAAAAGAATGTCTGCTTGAAAGGCAATAACTGGGTGAGTTCTGTGATCAAATCACCTATGATCCTCAGGTACGTCCCTATCATTCCAAATCCAAGGGAAAAACTAAATCAAGAGTTTTTCCTAAACATGATAAATCAAAACAAAAGTAAAAAAAATCCTAACCCTCTAGGTCAAAACTTAAAGGGAAAGGCGAAATTAAATGTTATAAGTGTGTCCGAACAGGTCATTACACTAACCGTTGTACAGTAAAGGAAAAACTAAATGAATTATAGATGGATGAAGGGTTAAAGCAAACCCTTATTAAAATTCTTTTTCTTCCTCATATTTTGAAAAAGAATTCGAAGAAGAAGTTTCCGACAATTCATCCACTGATAGTCAATTTAACTGTTGCAATTCTTGCCAAACAGACAGATTATTATAAAAATATAATTAATATGACTGGTCTATTCACACTCAATTGAGCAAAAACACCAGTTAATTCAACTCTTAGCTCAAGTTGAATATGCTTCAACTCACAACAAAATTATTAGTCTCTTTAATGATAAGAAGACTGATAAATTCTCTTTAAAACCTCCTATATATTCTGTCTGAATTATATAAGAGGCGAAATGATTCAAGTACATCATTTTCAACAGTTTCTTTAACAGATTTAAAATCTAAATTAAAGCAACTGCAGCAAGAAGTTCAACAGTTAAAAGTTGAACAGGATCATTTCAATGGACGTCTTATGGATCTCGAATTAAACCAAAAGATGCCCTATTTGGAAGACGATGCAAATGATGCAGAAGAATCTTCTAATCAAGAAATAAGATCCTTGCAAAATATTCAGAAAGAAATATACCCAAAATGGTATATTTCTATTAAATTGATTATAAATAAAGAATTTATTTTACCCAATTTAACTGCTCTTGTTGATAGTGGGGCAGAATTTTGAAATTGTCGGGATCGGTTAGGTTAAGACATGGAAGGTTCTTAACACGTTCTTTAATTTTGAGTACCGCCTTGGTATGAAGATCAGACCAGGGTGGTGGAGATTTTTTTCAGTCTGTCAAAAAGACGGGCGGCATCTTATGCCAAGTTTTGATAGAAATTAGCTACATAATTTAAGGCTCTTAGGAATCTTTGCAGATGAGTTTTATCAAGAATAATGTCAAGAAATTTATCAGCAAATTCAATACTTCTATTAATGAGGATAATGAAAGCATTTGAAATATTATGTCCCAAAAATCTTATTTTCGGTTGAAATAATTTGATTTTGGGTGCACAGAGAACCAAACCATTTTTCAAGATAAGCCATTTAAAGATTTTTAAATGGGAAAAATGTTCTTCAATGAAATTAGAAAAAATAAGAACATCATCAATATAAATAATAATATATTTAAAGTAATCTTTAAATATATCATTCATGATATGATGAAATTCAGATGGAGCATTTTTAAGAACTTCAAGATTATTTACATCATTCACCAAGAAGTTTTTCAAGAACTTCATGATCCGCTCTGATACCAAAGTTAAACCAGGATATAAAAACACTTATTTATTAAAACTTATAACTTACACAATGGCACAATGGTAGATAGTAGTAGACAGAAGGAAGTACACAAGAGAGTGAGAGAGAAGAGGAGAGGAGAAGAAGGAATAACTAAGCACACTCATACAATTAGACATAGCCTCTTTATATAGGAGTGGAGGCAGAATAAACTATGCTTAGCTGCTAAGAAAAGGTACAATAATTAAAGATAGAATAATCTTTTTAGTGATGGAGATAATAATGCTGCTAGTTTTGAGTTGTAAAGTAGCACGATAGCTGTTGCGGGTGATAATGTCAGCTTCTTTAATGCTGTAAAGCAAAGCCAATAATTTGATAGTGCTTGCAATAATGTTAGACGCTTTAGAGCTGTAAAGTGAACTGATATCAACAATTATCACTTTCGATCTATAAAGTGATGCCACTAATAATTTCTTATCACAGAATCCACTAATTTTTGCCAATGGATTCCACATCGACACCTCAGATGACTCGCCACTATCACAGATATAGATATGGTGATTGAACACCTTAGCGAGTTGATCTTCATAGATTTTGTGGAGACGATCCTTATGTTGAATCTCCATTTCATGAGGATAATGTTTATTAATGGTGTCAAGCACCTCATCAACTGATAACTCAAAATCTGTATTTTTTTTTAGGAATCGATGATTCTAAATATGATTTTATAATAGATCATATATGCTTGAGCTTATCCTCAATGCTGATATGATTCCACAATTTTAGTAGAAATTGTCTTTGAAGGACCAGCTCATTAAAGGGGTCCTTCCCGAGTATAACATTCCAACTACAAATCCAAGGGATTTGGCAATCTATAAAGAAGTGGGCTAGATTCCGTCTTTGAATCATTTTTCTTGGGTTGATGGCCCTCATTTTTGGAGCGGCCTCTATTCATTCATTGAAGACCTCTTTGATTGGGTCTAGTAAAATATTAAGTTCAGCTCCGAAGTAATTCCACCATCTAAAGAACCAAGCCAGAGGATATGTGTTGATGATATCTTTATTCATGATGATCATCCAGGAGTGTCTTCGCTTATCATTAATAAGAAAGAAGACTCTCATCATAGCTTGCATATAGCACCAATAATTTACACCAATTTTATCCTGTAAATTAGTGGATAAAAATTATTTTTTCTTAGAATGGCGTTAAACCCCATTCACTTTGATGAAAGATTTTGTGTATAACGCATTTGCTATACAAAATCATATGATTCGTTTTCTCACAAATATGGGAAATTTCAACAAATTTTAATTGTGTTAAAATTTTTCAGAATTTTCTCGAGAGAGATTAGATTCATATGGGAAAGGATTATTTTCTAAATATCTTTCAAATAGTGCTCACGGATTATTGATATAATAATCATACGGGTTAATTTCAATTATATTTTGTTTAACTTCTTTGTGAAGTAAACAGGTTCTTGAGCAACGACATCTTTAAGGGATGGAGCTGCTACAGCTTTTGATGATTTGCCTTTTTCATCCGTGGTGGAAAAGGAGCCATATAAATAAGTTTTTCAGTCGATCATGCCAACAGTTGAGCTAGTCATATCTTTTCCATTAGCACGGCCATGACCGTGACCACCACGAAAGGAGGGACCACCTATGTTAGGAGGGGTCATCCTTCCGTGAGGGGTGATCCACCCCTATTTGTCCCTGCAAGAATTCACAGGTTAGAAAATCAGGAAGAGAATTATCAGATCCTTTAATGAATTCAATAGTAAAATAAAAAAATGAAAGTTGAGCTTGCCAAGATGCAAAAATTTGTTTAGAAACCAAATTTTTTACGTCTTGCTCAATAATGTATTTTACTGAAGAACAATCTATTCTAAGAAGAAACTGTTGATTCAGTAAATCATCTTGGAATTTAGAGATACATTTTACAACAGAAAACATTTCTCGTTTGATAATTGAGTATTTTTGTTTAGTCGGGTTCCATCTTTCCAAAGTAAAGCGGACTAATTCTTCTTTAGAATTATTTCGCTATTTTAGTATGCCTCCATAGCCAAAGTTAGAGGCATCAGTTTCAACAATTTTGAAATAATCGGGATTGGTTAGGTTAAGACATGGAAGGTTCTTAACACATTCTTTAATTTTGCGTATCGCCTTGGTATGAAGATCAGACCAGGGTGGTGGAGAATTTTTTAGTCAGTCAAAAAGAGGGGCGGCATCTTGTGCCAAGTTTTGATAGAATCAACTACATAATTTAAGGCTCCTAGGAATCTTTGTAGCTGAGTTTTATCAAGAATAATATCAAAAAACTTATCAGCAAATTCAATACTTCTATTAATGAGGATAATGGAAGCAGTTTTGTAGCGATCCGAATCCTTAATTTGGATTTGCCAATAACCAAATTTTAAATCAAATTTTGAAAATATTTTGGCATTATGAAGTCTATTAAACAAATCCCTTTTATTGGGAATAGAATACCGAATCCACTTAAGGTCTTGATTAAGTGGTTTGTATTTAATTACAAGTCTCGATCTTCCTCTTTCCTTTTCTGCTATATTCATAACATAGAATGCGGTGCAACTCCAGGGAGAGTAGAATGGTCGAATTATTTTTTTAGCTAATAATTCGCCAATCTCATTTTTACATAAAGAAAGGTAGTGTTCATTCATTTGATAGGGACGAGCCTTGGTGGGAATATTACGTTCATTGAAATTATCAATGTACAGAAGTTCCACCTAATGAACCTTTTTGTCCCAAAAGGCAATTGGGTTGTCACCACAAACATCCTTTTGGAATTTTTGAAGACTTAAATTTTATTTTTTATCTGTTGAGAAGAAAGTTTTTGCTAGATGGTTAGACCAGCAATTTCTTCTTTCAGATAATTGAATGCATAGATTTATTATAAAGTCTATTCATTTGATTAATTATAATTTCTTTAGGATTGGTGATAAATCGAAATATAATTTCTTTATTCCAGAGAATACATTGTATTCTGATATCATTAATTCTTATTATAGGCATTATTTTGAGTAAAAAAGGAGTAGCCAAAATAATATGGTGTGTAATATTTTTAAGTAAAATAAAAGGCATTTGAAGACAAATTTTATCTTGACACAGGGCCACATATGATAATTTGTACTAAATTTGCAAAGATTTGCCATCGGCAGCTTTTAGCCTTTTGCTGGTTTTTTCAAAATATTTTGAAGGAATAAGTCCTTGAATACAATTTAAATCTGTCTCACTATCAACAAGAGCAGTTAAATTGGATAAAATAAATTCTTTATTTATAATCAATTAAATGGAAATATACCATTTTTGATATATTGCTTTTTGAATACTTTGCAAGAATCATGTTTCTTGATTAGAAGAGGCTTTTGCATCATTTGCATCGTCATCCAAATAGGGCATCTTTTGATTTAATTTGAGATCTATAAGACGTCCATTGAAATGATCATGTTCAACTTTTAACTGCTAAACTTCTTGATGTAGTTACTTTAATTCAGATTTTAAATCTGTTAAAGAAACTGTTGACAATAATGTACTTGAATCATTTCGCCTCTTATATAATTCAGACATAGAATATATAGGAGGTTTTAAGGAGAATTTATCAATCTTCTTATCATTAAGGAGACTAATAATTTTGCTACGAGTTAAAGCATCTTCAACTTGAGTTAAGAGTTGAATTAACTGATCTTTTTGCTCAATTGTGAGTGTGAACAAACCAGCCATATTAATTTTTTTTTTTAATAATCATTCTGTTGGCAGGAATTGCAACAGTTAGATTGACTATAAGTGGATGAAGTGTCTGAAACTTCTTCTTCAGATTCTTTTTCAAAATCTGAGGAAGTTAGGAGAATTTTCATAAAGGTTTGCTTTAACCCTTCATCCATCTGTAATTCATTTAGTTTTCTATTTACCGTACAACGGTTAGTGTAATGACCTGTTCGGCCACACTTATAGCATTTAATTTTGCCTTTCCCTTTAGGTTTTGACCTAAAGGGTTTAGGATTTTTTTACTTTTGTTTTGATTTATCATGTTTAGGAAAAAAACTCTTGATTTAGTTTTTCCCTTGGATTTGGAAGGATAGGGACGTACGTGAGGATCACAGGCGAATTGATCACAAAACTCACCCAGTTGTCGCCTTTCAAGCAGACTTTCTTTTTCATTTGTTCTTTTAATTTAAGATCAGAACAAATAGTTATTCCAGTTTTGATACAGGCAGTGATAAGATTTTTGTAAGAAAGAGTTTCATACATAATAGTGTCATCGTATAACTGAATATTGGCTTTAACCTTTTCGGCAAAAAGATTGGGAAGTCCTTCAATGAATTTTTGTTTCCAATGAAGGCTGTTAGCATCATAGAGGGTTATGACCCTAACGAGAAATACATCTTTATACCATTTAAAATGGGTTAAAGATGGACATCTTAATTTATGGAGTAAGGAATGAGTTCTTTCCCCTTTATCTCCCAATGTTCCAGCAAAATGATCTAAAATATCTTGAAGTAAATTATAGACACAGCTGTCATTAGGTTTTTGCTATTCTGGAGGTAAATTCTTAATGTTGAGGTGAATTTCACTAAGAAGATCCTCTTTTTGAGGAATAGTGAGGAAATTGTCCCACCAACCTTTGAGAATTCCCAATAATCCTCCGACAATGGCACGAGCAGAATCAAAGGATTTTGTTGTTCGATGACGGGACTGAACAACAGTGGCAAACATGAGCATTCTATGGATTATGTGAAGAATTTGATGTTCTAAAAGACCATCAATATTCCATTTGTAAAGAGAATTGTTGTCATAAGAAGTACTTGTGAAGTTGGTTTCTTCAAATAGTAAATCTTGAGGCGAGGGTTGCTTGTAGTAGTGCTTGTCCAAATTTTTCTTTGGATAAGCTACCTTTTGTATAATTAGAGGATGTGGATCTTGAAGTTCTTGAAAAATTTCTTGGATCTAGTCCATATCGTCCAATTCAATTTAAGATCTGTCAACTTCTATTTTATAATTGCTGGAAATAACATCCTTTAGTGTGCTGAGGGATTGGTTTTTTAATTTAAGGATCAAATTCTGAATGTCGTCAGAAGAAGGTCCTAAATTAAAAATAAGCCTAAGAGGAGGTTAAAACAAAGGTCTTAAAACTGGATTAACACTTGTTGAAGCCTTTTTAAAAACTCTATCAATATATTGGATAGGAGTTTTCTGTTTAATTACTTGATCAAGTTTAGATTCAAGACTAAACAGGTGATCAGAAATGATCTGGAGAATTTGGGGGTCGGAATTGATTTTCCTGAAAGTTGCTAATTCATGGGGTTTATCATCAACCATTTTGGCAACTGGTGGAGGATAAGAGGTTTCAATAACTTTTTCTTGCTCAGTGAACCATTTCTTATAGGATAAAATTACAATTTGAGCAGACTGGGAATAGATTTTGCAAAATCAAGCAACAAAAGGAACAATTGCTTTACTTTGCCTATTTCTTTCTATCATTTTCCCAAAATATAAATTAGATATTTTGAATCGTTGTTTATCCATTGTGAAACTTCTGTACCAAAAGTTATCATATTTTGGTTGAAAACATTCTCTCAACACAGCTTCTCTAGCCATAGATTCGATTTTGTAATTCATTAAGATTAAAGTTCATTTCTGAAGGAGTGGGAGATCTATTTTCTCTCATTAGATGATAAATATGATTTTGATTTAATCAAAGTGCCTCAATAGATGGTTCGTCTACCGAAGTAGGGGAACCATCAGATCTAGCCTTTTCTGAGGGAAAAGAAATCCTAGGAAGGGTAATAGATCGTCGAGGATTAAAAAAAACTTCAACATCTCCATCAGATGTTTGAAAAATCTAATCAATATCTTGATTAATGGATGGTCTAGGTGTGACCGCGGATGGTATTATCCAGGAGTCTGGAAATACAACCTCATTCTATCTTATGACTCTTTTAGTTGCAATATGGGAAGCTAACTGATTCATTTCAATCAGAGTTGTTCATTCGGCTGGTTGAATGACCTTTTTAACTCGTGGATTAAGAGTATTTAAAACTCAAAAATGGATTATAAAAATCAAGGCAATGGTTTCAGATCTAGGAAGAAAATCATAACCATGAAGCTGTAGATGTAATTTTATATCTTCAAAGAGGTTTATATCAGATAAAGATAAACTAAAATTGGGAAAGGTGTTAAAATAAATTGGCCCATGGCAAAAGCTAGTTTCAATAACACTCATAAGAGATTGAGCCCTGTGGAGACATCTGCCATCTCTTAAACTGGCTAGGATTGAAGCATTTAATCCCTTTAAAGTTAGAGGTTTGAATGCTATCTGGATCATTCCAATATGAATATATTTGAATCCTTTCATATATCTATGTAGATCTTAATGAGTTAATAGATAGATGGTTTTGTCCATCTGATCTATTGTGATAGTTTGTTCGACAGTCTTGACCGACATTTTTCCTTTGAAATTAAAGATACCTAATTGATAAATGAGGGATTTATCAATTTTAGGTAGAGACCATTTATTTAGATATTCTTCATTTAAAGGAAACTCTGTAAATTTAGAGTTCTTGATTAAATTATTATCTCTTCTAATCGTGAGATTAGAAGTTAGTTCAGAAGACAAAGAAGCCATCAAAAAGGAAGAGGGAGGAAGATGATGTCAGATGAAGACTTTAAATGAATCAATTGGTCAGAATTATAACAAACTAGGTTCAAGCCACCACAGAGATATCCAAAACAGTCAACAAATAGGACTTACGACCTAATCATAGGGAATTATCGCCAGTCGTGATGAAATCAGGATAAAAAAAAAGAGGGATGAACGAAGTAAAGTATAATGCAAATCAACTGATCAAAAAAAGAAAACATCTCATATCCCTTCCCCCCTAGGGATTTACCCATCATGGCTCTAATACCAAAGTTAAACCAATTGTAAGACCTTCGTTTCACCGTCAACTGATACCAAAGATAAACCAGGATATAAAAACACTTATTTATTAAAACTTATAACTTACATGATGGCACAATGGGAGATAGCAGCAGACAGAAGGAAGTACATGAGAGAGTGAGAGAGAAGAGGAGAGGAGAAGAAGGAATAACTAAGCACACTCATACAATTAGACAGAGCCTCCTAATATAGGAGTGGAGGCAGAATAAACTTTATTTAGCTGCTAAGAAAAGGTACAATAATTAAAGATAGAATAATCTTTTTAGTGGTGGAGATAATAATACTACTACTTTCGAGCTATAAAGTAGCACGGTAGCTGGTGCGGGTGATAATGTCATCTGCTTTAACGCTGTAATGCAAAGTGGTGCCAATAATTCAATAGTGTTGGCAATAATGTCAGGTGTTTTAGAGCTGTAAAGTGAACTGATATCAATAATTGTCACTTTTGACCTATAAAGTGATGCCACTAATAATTCCTTGTCACAGAATCCACTAATTTTTGCCAATGGATTCCACGTCGACACCGTCAGATGAGTCAACACTATCACAGATGTAGATAGGGTGATTGAACACCTTAGCGAGTTGATCTTCATAGATTTTGCAGAGATGATTCTTATGTTAAATCTCTATTTCGTGAGGATAACGTCTCTTAATGTTGTCAAGCACTTCATCAACTGATAACTCAAAATCTATATTTTTTTTGAGGAATAAATGATTCTAAATAAGATTTTATAATATATCTGATTTGCTTGAGCTTGTCCTCATTGTTGATCTAATTCCACCATTTTAGTAGAAATTATCTTTGAAGGACCAGTTGATTAAATGAGTTCTTCCCGAGTATAATGTTCCAACTCCAAATCCAAGGGATTTGATAATCTATAAAGAAGTGGACTAGATTCTGTCCATGAATCATTTTCTTTGGGTTGATGACCCTCATTTTTGGAGCGACATCCACCCATTCATTGAAGACCTCCTTGATTGGGTCTGGTAAAATATTAAGTTCAATTAATCAAGCAAATTCCACCAGAACCAAGCCGAGGATCTTGATGATATATCTTTATTCATGATTATCATCCGTGAGTGTCTTATCATTAACAAGGAAGAAGACTCTCATCATAGCTTACATATAACACCAATAATTTACACCAATTTTATGCTATAAATTAGTGGATAAAAAATCATTTTTTTTTGGAATGGCGTTAAACCCCATTCACTTTGATAAAATATTTTGTGTATAATGCATTTGTTATACAAAATCATATGGTTCGTTTGATCATGAGTATGGGAAATTTCAACACATTGTAATTGTGTTAAATTTTTTTTATAATTTTTTCGAGAGAGATTAGATTCATATGGGAAAGGATTATTTTTCAAATATATTTCAAATAGTGCCCACGAATTATTGATATAATAATCAGATGGAATAATTTTAATTATATTTTATTTAACTTCTTTGATGAAGTAAACAGGTTCTTGAGCAACGACATCTTTAAGGGATGGAGCTACTGCAGCTTTTGATGGTTCGCCATTTTTCAACTGTGGTAGAAGAAGAGCCATATAAATAAGTTTTTAAGTCGATCATGCCAACCGCTGATTTTCGGATCTTTTCATTAGCCATGACCGTGAGAAAGAGGGAGGGGTGATCTACCCCTAATCATCCTTGTAAGAATTCACGGGTTAGAAAATCAGGAAGAGAATTTTCAAATCCTTTAATGAATTCAATAATAAAATCAAAAACTGAAAGTTGAGCTTGTCAATATGCAAAAAATTATTTAGAAACCAAAATTTTTATGTCTTGCTCAATGATGTATTTTACTGAAGAACAATCTATTCTAAGAAGGAATTGTTGATTCAGTAAATCATCTTGGAATTTAGAAATACATTTTACAACAGAAAACATTTCTCATTTGATAATTGAGTAGTTGAGTCGGGTTCCATCTTCCCGAAGTAAAGCGGGCTAATTCTTCTTTAGAATTATTTCACTATTTTAGTAAGCCTCCATAGCCAAAGTTAGAGGTATCAGTTTCAACAATTTTGAAACTGTCGGGATCGGTTAGGTTAAGACATGGAAGGTTCTTAACATGTTCTTTAATTTTGTGTACCATCTTGGTATGAAGATTAGACCAGAGTGGTGGAGATTTTTTCAGTTTGTCAAAAAGAGGGGCGATCTTATGCCAAGTTTTGATAGAAATCAGTTACATAATTTAAGGCTCCTAGGAATCTTTGTAGCTGAGTTTTATCAAGAATAATGTCAGGAAATTTATCATCAAATTCAATATTTTTATTAATGGGGATAATAGAAGCATTAGAAATATTATGTCCTAAAAATCTTATTTTTGTTTGAAATAATTTGATTTTGGGTGCAGAGAGAACCAAACTATTTTTCAAGATAAGACATTTAAAGGTATTTAAATGGGAAAAATGTTCTTTAATGGAATTAGAAAAAATAAGAACATCATCAATTTAAATAATTATATATTTAAAGTAATCTTTAAATATATCATTCATGATATGATGAAATTCAGATTGAGCATTTTTAAGTCCAAAGGGCATTACATTCCATTCGTAATGTCCAAAAGGAAGAGTAAAAGCAGTTTTATAGTGATGTGAATCCTTAATTTGGATCTGCCAATAGCCATATTTTAAATCAAATTTTGAAAATATTTTGGCATTATGAAGTCTATTAAGCAAATCCCTTTTATTGGGAATAGGATACTGAATCCACTTAAGGACTTGATTAAGTGGTTTGTAATTAATTACAAGCCTCGATCATCCTCTTTTCTTTTCTGCTGCATTCATAACATAGAATGCGGTGCATCTCCAGGGAGAGTAGGATTGTCGAATTATTTTCTTAGCTAATAATTCAGCAATCTCATTTTTACATAAAGAAAGGTAGTGTTTGATAGGGACGAACCTTGGTGGGAATATTACGTTCATTGAAATTATCAATGTAGAGAAGTTCCACCGAATGAACCTTTTTGTCCCAAAAGGCAATTGGGTTGTCACCACAAACATCCTTTTGGAATTCTTGAAGACTTCATTGAATTTTATTTTTTATCTGTGGAGAATAAAGTTTTTGCTTGATGGTTAGATCAACAATTTCTTCTTTTAGATAATTCAAATGCATAGACTTATTATAAAATCTATTCATTTCATTAATTATAATATCTTTAGGATTGGTGATAAATAAGAATATAATTTCTATATTCCAGAGAATACATTGTATTTTAATATCATCAATTCTTGTTATAGGCATTATTTTGAGTAGAAAAGGAGTACCCAAAATAATATGCTGAGTAAGATTTTTAACCAAAATAAAAGGCATTTGAATATAAATATCATCTTGACACAGGGCCACAGATGATAGTTTGTACTTAATTTGCAAAGATTCACCATCGATAGCTTTTAGCCTTTGCCTGGTTTTTTCAAAATATTTTGAAGGAATAAGTCCTTCTTGGATACAATTTAAATCTGCCAACAAGAGCAGCTAAATTGGGTAAAATAAATTCTTTTTTTATAATCAATTTAATAGAAATATACCATTTTTGGTATATTGCTTTCTCAATACTTTGCAAGAATCCTATTTCTTGATTAGAAGAGGCTTCTGTGTCATTTGCATCTTCTTCCAAATAGGGCATCTTTTGGTTTAATTCGAGATCCATAAGACATCCATTGAAATGATCCTGTTCAACTTTTAACTTTTAAACTTCTTATTGCAGTTGCTTTAATTCAAATTTTAAATTTGTTAAAGAAACTGTTGAAAATGATGTACTTGAATCATTTCACCTCTTATATAATTCAAACATAGAATATATAGAAGGTTTTAAGGAGAATTTATCAGTCATCTTACATTAAGGAGACTAATAATTTTGCTGCGAGTTGAAGCATCTTCAACTTGAGCTAAGAGTTGAATTAACTGATCTTTTTGCTCAATTGTGAGTGTGAATAGGCTAGCCATATTAATTATATTTTTATAATAATATGTCTATTGGCAGGAATTGCAACAGTTAGATTTACATCAGTGGATGAAGTGTCTGAAACTACTTCTTCAGAATCTGAGAAAGTAAGGAGAATTTTCATAAGAGTTTGTTTTAACCCTTCATCCATCTGTAATTCATTTAGTTTTTTCTTTACTGTACAACGGTTAGTGTAATGACCTGTTCGGCCACACTTACAACATTTAATTTTTCCTTTCCCTTTAGGTTTTGACCTAGAGGGTTCAGGATTTTTTTACTTTTGTTTTGATTTATCATGTTTAGGAAAAACTCTTGATTTATTTTTTTCCCTTGGATTTGGAAGGATAGGGACGTACCTGAGGATCACATGCGAATTGATCAGAGAACTCACCCAGTTGTCACCTTTCAAACAGATGTTCTTTTTTCATTTGTTCTTTAAATTTAAGATCAGAACAAATAGTTATTCCGGTTTTGATACAGGCAGTGAAAAGATTTACGTAAGTAAGAGTTTCATACGGAATAGTGCCATCATATAATCGAATATTGGCTTTAACCTTTTCGGCAAAAAGATTGGGATGTCCTTCAATGAATTTTTTTTTCCAATGAAGGTTGTTAGCGTCATAGAGGTCATGACCCAAACGAGAAATACATCTTTATACCATTTAAAATGGGTTTAAGATAGACATCTAAATTTCTGGAGTAAGGAACGAATTCTTTCTCCTTGATCTCTTAATGTTCTAGCAAAATGATCTAAAATAGCTTGAAGTAAATTATAGACACAGCTGTCATTAGGTTTTTGCTGTTCTGGAAGTAAATTCTTAATGTTAAGGTCAATTTCACTAAGAAGATCCTCTTTTTGAGGAATGGTGAGGAAATTGTCCCACCAACCTTTGAGAATTCTCAAAAATCTCTGACAATTACACGAGCAGAATCAAAGGAATTTGATGTTTCTTCAAATAGTAAATCTTGAGGCGAGGGTCGCTTATAGTAGTGCTTGTCCAAATTTTTCTTTGGATAAGTTACCTTTTGTATAGTTAGAGGATGCGGATCTTGAAGTTCTTGAAAAACTTCTTGGATGCATCCATATCGTCGTCGATCTATTAACTTACTTTTAAATTGCTGTAGATAACATCCTCTAGTGTGCCGAGGGATTGGTTTTTTAATTTAAAGAACAAATTCTGAATGTTGTCAGAAGAAGGCCCTAAATTAAAAGTAAGCTTAGGAGGAGGTTGAAATAAAGGTCTTAAAACTGGGTTAACACTTGTTGAAGCCTTCTTAAAAACTCTATCAATATTTTGGATAAGAATTTTTTATTTAATTACTTGATCAAGTTTAGATTCAAAACTAAATAAGTGATCAGAAATGATCTGGATGATATTGTTACTATAATTAAGTTGCTTAATTATAGTAATAAATTCTTTTAGAATTTTTGGGTCAGAATTGATTTTTCCAAAAGCTGTGAATTCAAGGGGTTTTATCAAACCATCTTGGTAACTCGTGGAGGATAAGAGGTTTCAATAACTTTCCCTTGCTCAGAGAGCCATTTCTTATTGGATAAAACTGCAATTTGAACAGACTGGGAATAAATTTTGCAAAACCAAGCAAAAAAGATAATAGTTGCTCTACTTTGCCTATTTCTTTCTATCATTTTCTCAAATTATAAATCAGATATTTCGAGTCATTGTTTATTCATTGTGAAACTTTTGTACCAAGTATGGAAGTTATCATATTTTGGTTGAAAATATTCTCTCAACACAGCTTCTCTAGTCTTAGATCCTATTTTGTAATTCATTAAGACTAAAGTTCATTTTTGAAAGAGTGGGAGATCTATTTTCTCTCACTGAAAGATAAATATGATTTCTATTTAATCGAAGTTCCTCAACAGATGGTTCGTCTATCGAAGTAGGGGAACCTATAGATCTGGCCTTTACAGAGGTTTCTGAGGGAAAAGAAATCCTAGGAAGGGTAATAGATCCTCGCAGATTAAATTGAACTTTAACATCTCCATCAAATGTTTGAATAATCTGATCAATATCTTGATTAATGGAAAGTCTAGGTGTGACTGCGGATGGTATTGTCCAGGAGTCTGGAAATACAACCTCATTCCATCTTATGACTATTTTAGTTGCAATATGGGAAGCTAACAGATTTGTTTCGATCAGAGTTGTTCATTTGGCTGGTTGAATGACCTTTTTAACTCGTGGATTAAGAGTATTTAAAACTCAAAAATGGGTTCTAAAAATCAAGACAATGGTTTTAGATCTAGGAAGAAAATTATAACCATGAAGCTGTAGATGTAATTTTATATCTTCAAAGAGGTTTATATTAGAAAAAGATAAACCCAAATTGGGAAAGTATTAAAATAAATTGGCCCATGGCAGAGGCCAATTTTAATAACACTCATAAGAGATTGAGCCCAGTGGAGGCATCTGCCATCTCTTAAACTGGCTAGGATGGAAGAATTTAATCCCTTTAAAGTTATAGGTTTGAATGCTATCTGGATCATTCCAATATGAATATAGTTGAATTCTTGCATATATCTATGTAGATCTTGATGAGTTAATAGATAGATGGTTTTTTCCATCTGATCTATTGTGATAGTTTGTTCGATGGCTTTGACCAACATTTTTTCTTTGAAATCAAAGGTACCTAATTGATAAATGAGGGATTTATCAATTTTAGGTAGAGACCATTTATTTAGATCGTCTTCATTTAAAGGAAACTATGCAAATTTAGAGTTTTTGATTAAACCATTATCTCTTCTAATCGTAAGATTAGAAGTTGGTTCAGAAGATGAAGAAGCCATCAAAAAGGAAGAGGGAGGAAGATGATGTCAGATGAAAACTTTAAATGAATCAATTGGTCAGAATTATAATAAACTAGGTTCATGCCACCACAAAGATATCCAAAACAGTCAACAAAATAGGGCTTACGACCCAATCCGAGGGAATTACCACGAGTTGCAAAGAAGTCAGGGTAAAACGAAAAGAGAGATGAATGAAGTAAAGTATAATGCAAATCAATTGATCAAAAAAAGAAAACATCTCATATCCCTTCTTCAACTCACAATAAAATTATTAGTCTCCTTAATGATAAGAAGATTGATAAATTCTTCTTAAAATCTCCTATATATTCTATGTCTGAATTATATAAAAGGCGAAATGATTCAAGTACATCATTTTCAATAGTTTCTTTAACAAATTTAAAATTTGAATTAAAACAACTGTAGTAAGAAGTTCAACAGTTAAAAGTTGAATAGGATCATTTCAATGGACATTTTATGTATCTCGTATTAAACCAAAAGATGCCCGATTTGGAAGACGATGCAAATGACGCAGAAGCCTCTTATAATCAAGAAACAGGATTCTTGAAAAGTATTCAGAAAGTAATATACCAAAAATGGTATATTTCTATTAAATTGATTATAAATAAAGAATTGATTTTACCTAATTTAAATGCTCTTGTTGATAGTGGGGCAGATTTAAATTGTATTCAAGAAGGACTTATTCCTTCAAAATATTTTGAAAAAACCAGCCAAAGGCTAAAAGCTGTCGATGGTGAATCTATGCAAATTAAGTACAAACTATCATCTGTGGCCCTATGTCAAGATGATATTTGTCTTCAAATACCTTTTATTTTAGTTAAAAATCTTACTCAATATATTATTTTGGGTACTCCTTTTCTATTTAAAATAATGTCTATAACAAGAATTGGTGATATCGGAATATAATGTATTCTCTAGAATAAAGAAATTATATTCTGATTTATCACCAATCCTAAAGAAATTATAATTGATGAAATGAATAGACTTAACAAAAAGTCTATGTATTTGAATTATCTAAAAGAGGAAATTGTTGATCTAACCATCAAGCAAAAACTTTCTTCTCCATAGATAAAAAATAAAGTTCAATTAAGTCTTCAAGAATTCCAAAAGGATATTTGTGGTGACAACCCAATTACCTTTTGGGAAAAAAAGGTTCATTCATTGGAACTTCCATTCATTGATAATTTCAATTTACGTAATATTCTCACCAAGGCTCGTCCGTGTCAAATGAATGAACACTACCTTTCTTTATGTAAAAATGAGATGGTCGAATTATTAACTAAAAAAATAATTCGACCATCCTACTCTCCCTGGAACTGCAATGCATTCTACGTTATGAATGCAGCAGAAAAGGAAAGAGGAGGACCGAGGCTTGTAATTAATTACAAACCACTTAATCATGTCCTTAAGTGGATTCCATATCATATTCCCAATAAAGTAGATTTGTTTAATAGACTCATAATGCCAAAATATTTTAAAATTTGATTTAAAATATGGCTATTAGCAGATCCAAATTAAGGATTCGGATCGCTACAAAATTACTTTTACTGTTCCTTTTGGACATTATGAATGGAACGTAATGCCCTTTGGACTTAAAAATTCTTCATCTAAATTTTAGCATATATCAATAATCTGTGGGTACTATTTGAAAGATATTTGAGAAATAATCATTTCTCATATGAATCTAATCTATCTCAAGAAAATTATGAAAAAATATTAACGCAATTAAAATGTGTTTAAATTTCTCATACTTGTGATCAAACGAACCATATGATTAGTATAACAAATGTATTATACACAAAATATTTCATCAAAGTGATTGGGGTTTAACACAATTCCAAGAAAAAAAACTATTTTTTATCCACTAATTTATAGCATAAAATTGGTGTAAATTATTGGTGTTATATGCAAGCTATGATTAGAGTCTTCTTTCTTATTAATGATAAGCGAATACACTCCTGGATGATCATCATGAATAAAGATATCATCAACATTTCTTACTATTTTTTATCCTTTGGCTTAGTCCTTTGGCTTAGTTATTTTGCTAAACCCAATCAAAGAGGCATATAATGAATGGATGGAGGCCACTCCAAAAATGAGGGTCATCAACCCAAGAAAAATGATTCAGGGGCAGAATCTAGCCCACTTCTTTACAGATTGTCAAATCTCTTAGATTTGGAGTTGGAACGTTATAGTAGGGAAGGACCCTTTTAATCAGCTGGTATTTCAAAGACAATTTCCACTAAAATGGTAGAATCAGATCAGCATTGAGGATAAGCTCAAGCAGATCAGATATATTATAAAATCCTTTTTAGAATCATCGATTCCTCAAAAAAATATAAATTTTGAGTTATCAGTTGATGAGGTGCTTGACAGCATTAAGAGACATTATCCTCATGAAACGGAGATCCAGCATAAGGATCATCTCTACAAAATCTACAAAGATCAACTCACTAAGGTGTTCAATCAGTCTATCTACATCTGTGACAGTGGCGAGTCATCTGACGGTGTCGACGTAGAATCCATTGGCAAAAATTAGTGGATTCCGTGACAAGGAATTATTAGTGGCATCACTTTACAGATCGAAAGTGACAATTATTGATATCAGTTCACTTTACAGCTCTAAAGTGTTTGACATTATTACCAGCACTATCAAATTATTGGCACCACTTTTCTTTACAGCAATAAAGCAGATGACATTATCACCCGCACCAGCTACCGTGCTACTTTACAAGTCGAAAGTAACAACATTATTATCTCCACCACTAAAAAGATTATTCTATCTTTAATTATTGTACCTTTGCTTAGCAGCTAGGAAAAGTTTATTCTGCCTCCACTCCTATATAAGAAGGCTCTGTCTAATTGTATGAGTGTGCTTAGTTATTCCTTCTTCTCCTCTCCTCTTCTCTCTCACTCTCTTGTGTAGTTCCTTCTGTTTGTCGCTATCTGCCATCATGCCAACGTGTAAGTTATAAGTTTTAATAAATAAGTGTTTTTATATCCTCGTTTAACTTTGTTATCAAAGCCATGATGGAGTAAATCCTTGGGGGGGAAGGGATATGAGATATCTTGGTTTAAAAATTATTCCTTCTTCTCCTTTCCTCTTCTCTCTTACTCTCTTATGTACTTCCTTTTGTCTGCTGCTATCTGCCATCGTACCATCGTGTAAGTTATAAGTTTTAATAAATAAGTGTTTTTATATCCTGGTTTAACTTTGGTATCAGAGACATGAATGTGATCAAATTGATATAATGGATTGAACTTAATTAATCTATAAAATATATTTAATTTTCTTCCTTTAGCATATTAAATATCCAACATGGGATGGGCTGAATTCAAAGTTTTATTTTCTCCTCTTTAAGTTTCAACAACTTGAATATTAAAATTAAACATTAAGGAAACTTTGATTAGATTTAAGAGATGTTTATCTAACTTGATTGTCTTTAGGTTCTAATGAAATCAAGTATGTTGTGTACTGATATTCAATTAATTCCCTTCAATTATCATAAAGGTGCATGCCATGTGCTTCATGTATTCATGTTTTAAATTTAAAAGAATTTGATTACATTTAAATTGCATGAATTGGACAAATGTTTTTTATATGGTGTGGCTATTATCATTAGCAAATCTCAAACTATTTGATTAAAGAGCAAAATTCAAATATTATGCATGCTATAAAAAGAACATTACACTTTGAGAAAGCCAGAACATTACACTTTGAGAAAGCTCATAGAAGGCTACCTTATAAACAAATTAATCCAAGAGATGTAGCAAGTCGATAAAATCAAGCTACCTAAGTAATTCAAAATTGGGGTTAAAAGCATTAAGCATGATTTTTTTTTTTGAGTCATATTTATGTTTTTCAAGTATAAAGGTTATTAAAACAACTATTACACACATGTAAGCCAATTAAATAGTAATAAAATCAAAGGGTATTTACATACATATCACATAATTCTTATATATTTACATATTTATATAAACAACACTTAAATCCCTCATATTGCATAAAAAATAGCACTATCATTAGTTTTTTAAAGGGAAATGCCCATATCTATGCATAATAAAGTATTATGTATATAAATATCCTTAAAATCAAATAAATGATTAATTCAATTTGACCATAATTGATCATACTATATGATATAAATCAAATCATACAATATATTTTAAACAAACAAATTACAATAGATTAATTTGCATTACTAAGATAATTTAAATATGAACTAATCATGTTGTATGATAAATATCATATTATACAATCAATTTTCTATACATAATCAAATATTAATTTAATTTTTTAATAAAATTAATTTAAATTTTAAATTGATCATACTTTATGATTGACATCATATCATACATTCTATTTTCTAAATTAATCCAATTAAGTAGTGAGATTTAAGGCTAATGGATGTGACTTATATTGAATTGATTATATTGGCAATGAAGATCAAATTATACAATCAATTAGAATAATATTTTTAATTAAATTAAAATTTTAGTCTATGCTCTTAATATAATTTTTTTTATTTACAGTGTGAGAGTTTTAGCTTTGTGTTAGAGAAAGGTTGTTTCATCTCAAAAAGGTTTTGTAGATCTTAGTGTGACAAGTTAGTGAGTTAGAGTTACTATTATTATTATTATTATTAAATTGAAGAAGGTGTATGATTTTTTTGTTAGTATAAAAGAGAGAAACCTTTCTTCCTTATAGTGGCTAAAGAAGAGAATAGTGAAAATAGTAAAAATGATGATTCAAGAAGGAATGCAGCCATTAATAACAAATTTCTATACATCAGTTAATGCCTTTTTTACTCTCTCTTTTTTGCAACATTATATCTACTTGAATTATGTACTTTCTTTTGTTACTTTGAGATATGAAAAAGAACTTTTTGATATTAACCTTACATGTGTTACAAGATTGTTTGAATAATCAATAAAATTTATTTTAATTCTTCAAGTATATCTTGTAATAAGTAGTTGAGAAAGGCAAACAAACTAATTGTTTATATATTTATCAAAGATTATTGTTATGTTTTCAAATCATTCATTTATTATTATTAAAATTAATAATTTTTTATATTTATTGTTTATTTTGAAAATAAAAAATAAGTATTAGCTTTTATCTATACCTTTAAAATCATACCCCCTCTTAAGCTGTGCTAGTTGTAAGATCTTGAGCATAGGTTGTAATGGCTAACACTCTAATTGTGAGTTCCAAGCAACACAAGTTTATATAATTGGTGTGATACTTGTTTTTATAATAATTAGATTCACTTGTAATGACTTGATTTTTAGACGTGATAAGGCTTGCATGTTCAATTTATGTTCACCGATTTGATATTAGTTTTGAAGTTAATTTTATGTTTGATTTATTCGTAAAATTTTTATAGTGGATTGGAGAGAATTTTGATATGTCAAAATTTACTTTGTTGTATTCATTTAATTTATTTAAATGTGTTTTCACAAACCATATTCACCACATTATAGAACACTGTGGACTTTATTTTAAGCATATTTCTATTAATTTTTATGAGTATTATAAAGGAAAAAATTTTAAACTAAGCACCTTTTAAATCGTAATTAGCAAAACAGGCTTAAAAAAATTTCAAAATATCGCCCATTTAGCAGCGATCGATCAGATAATCATCCGTTAAAGCGACGGCTAAAATAATTTTTTAAAAAAAATGGAAATTACGTACATATCACACAATTCTTATGTATTTACATAAGTAACATCACAATGTAAAATATTTTTTCTTTTAAAAAAAAGGAATTTATCTTATGTATTTACATATCTAACATCTAAAGTTAGATATTTACTTATATAAAATATTTTCACTTAAACTTATCTAATTCTCTAAAATTTTTAAAAAAGGACAGCTCAATATCAAACAAATATATCTGATACTTCGCAGAAAAAATACAATTCACTTAATCTGAAAATATGTAACATAGATAAACGGTGTGTTGATATGCAGTGTACATAGAAAATATAAAACAATGACAGAGTAGTGTACATCAAGCTATCAGATGACCCACAATCACAGATGACAACTAAGGACAACTAAGAACATCTAACGACGGCGGTGCCTCCGTGGTGGAAGTGCATCACTCCCTAGAGTGTACTGTGCAGGAGGTCGGTGAGGACGGTCTCGCAGATGGTGCTGCTGATGCCACACTTCATCTCCAGCCTGGTCAGTGGCCTCCTCTGTATCATCGAGGGGTGTAACATCGACTATCTCCTGTGATGGTCCTGCTTGAAAGGGGACAGTGGGGTACACTGCGTGTATCTACGACATGTAGACTGGTGGGTGAGGATACATAAGAGAGCCTGCTGCCTGCCATGACTGAAATGGAGTGAACATGCCTTCCTGATAAGGGTACGGAGTAGGTGTGCCATATGGGTAACTATATGGACCGACATCTGGTATAGACAATGGACATGCGTCAAATTCTACAGTATGTGGCTGGGAAGATGAAGGTGCTACAGAAGAACTGCTGGCATCATCTGAATCTCTATATCCGCTATCTGATATGTGCATGTCTCTCTGTAGTTTCCTGCATATCTCCTCATAGGTATTGATTGAATGCTGAAAATCGGTATCCATATCTCTCCCAAAATAAGGCTAGAAAATACCTTGTGTGTCCAAGATATGCTCCCGTTGTTGAAGCAACTATATAATTTAGTTCGTATAACATATCAAAATTTGAATAGCTTACAATTTTTCAATACTCACCATCAGTCTCTCTCCAGGAGCTCGAGGATAGTAGGTGGTAGCGATGGTGAGCCTAAGCATGTACAAGGAGGCCCGGGGATACCACCTCATGTAATCTAATCACCGGGTCAACTCTAGGTGGAACCGTGTACAACTTGAGAATGTCTGGCCTCCGACTAGGTTATGTAACACTAGTGCGAACCCGGTCAATGTCGCCTTCTCCGACCATCATCGAAATGCAGGATCTATAGGCTCGGCGTACCCCTGACACCTGTCTAAAGACATGATCAGGGAGGTACCACTCAATTCTCTTCCAGCAAATGAGTGGCACATGAGCGAGCCAAATTTTGCATCCAGCCAAATAGATATCTGCCACTCTGGTGCGTATCTGCTGCCCGTAAGGCTCCCATATCACCTGCAACATCATATTAAGGAATATATGCCATATGTAAGATTAGAGTAGTAAAAAATGAATCAAAAGTGCACTTACTCATACCTGACTCTGTAGCAAACCATCAAGCTCATCTCTGTACACTCTAACATGAGCAGGTGTCATCTCTCTCAGGTAACCCTCATTCCACCTGCATCCAATGCTCGCTCTAATGGAAAGGTCTAATGGTCGCCAACATGTATATGCTCCCACTGACGGACACAGGTAGATGCGACAACGCCATGTTAGTGCTTTGGCTTAATAGCCTCATTCAACTCTCTCAGTGTACTAACACAATGCTCTAATGGAGTATCTAAACATGCTCAAATCATCTAGCAGGTAGAAATGTAGGTGTATCTCACCGAAGTATCGGCATGAGGGAAGCGAATGGTGAATAGTATGTACGCCCTAATATGCATCTGAAAGTCAGCATCTGGTAGATCCAAATATGAATCTCTATAAAATGTCCATCGCAACCAGCATAAAGGTAAACTGGTCCCGACATGCGCCTGTCCCATGCGGAATGTCGATGTAACATGTGGTTGTTTAGGATCATGGTATATCACATCTGGCTCTGGATGTCTCCCGATGAGCTCATCACAATAATCATCCCAAGATAGCCATCTTCTACCCTCCCCAACCACCGGTGGCCCTATAATAGGTGGTGGTCAATCAGGTAGAATCATAGTAACACGTAATGCTATCATCTCACCAACTACCAAATGAAATGTATTCGTCTGCGGTGACCAGCATTCAACTAAGACTGTGAGTAAGTGGTGATCAAGTCTGAGATACTGCAGCTGTGAAATGCAGTTGAACCCAGCATCTTATAGTCCATCCATAAACCATGGGCACTGAACAGGCCATTCTCTGAACATAAGTAGATGCGACGCAGCCTCTAAAATGGTCGCATAAGACAAATTATTTATTTGATCAAAATGATGTCTGAGGTACTAATATTACAACAAATGAATTAAGACATAAATATTACAACAAATAAAGTAAAACATACCATATCGGGATGTGCAGCCATGTGTCGCCATGCGTCTTTGCGATCTTTGGGGTGAACCTCACGGGGTGAGCCATAATCGACGGGGCTCACGTCATGCGGCGTCTGCGGCGTCAGTAGCTCCTCCTTCTTCCATCGCCATGTCGCCTGTATTGTAAACAACATTTGGGATTGGATGTTAGTAAATGTAGCGTTAGAAGTTCATAAGTGTAGCTAAATTTACAAAAAAAATAGTACATGGTGCATAAAAACAGACAGAATTTATCTTGTTTGGCAAATTCACATATATAGTCTCGGTGCACTTAATTATACATTACAGATTGATTTTTTTTTATTGATTTCTTTCAGTTAACACTAAGTGTGAGAGACACAGTGCAATTAATTATACATTATAGAAGTTTATTAATGATAGCACTAACAATTAATGAACACATGAATAATAATGACAGATATGCCTAATCTCACATAAATGCGAAAAATAGGAAAACTTTCTAGCATATATGATTATATCCATAAAGGTCATACATTGGTAAAGAAACACTAATACCCAGAGTACATTTCAAGTACATAAGTCTGAGAGAAAATAACAGCCAGAATACACTTCATGTACATAAGTCTAAAAGAAACAAATAACTAACGAAACAACACTAGTGTCGCCTTTGTGGACAGGTAGTCTTGTTATGCCCAGAATTTTTGCATAGTCCACAGATTCTATTGGACCACTGAACATTCTCATCCATTATATTTTCATATCGCCATATCCTAGGCCTGCCAGTGCGCCTTCTAACATTTGGTGGTGCGAGTTCAATTGTATGAAGACCAGATAAATACATTGGCCAGTCAGTCCGATCGGGAATGACATGAAAATGAGCTTCATACGCCCGTGGTACATTAAGAGTGTAGACGGAAACATATTCTCAATGATTTACATGACGCTGTTCCCTCATTCAAAGGACATGTGGACATGGAATGTGCAGTAACTAGGGCTGCCTGCATGTACAAGTGCAACGAGCTTGGTCTTGCAATTCAACCTTGAATGACATGGAGGACATTATGAAAACCTGGAATTCAGTTACATTTATTCTTGTAAGATCTGAGCATCTTCGTGCTTCATGCTCATTTTGTTGCAGTTGAGCTTTCACACATGGAGCGAAAATTGAATCATTCACCTGGATAAGGTGAGAAGATGTCTCTAGTCGTTTGTTGAAGATGGCAACAAGATTGTAGAAAATTAATATTATTAAAGCTTGAATTGGTAAGCCACGTGCTCGCTTTAGCACACCGTTAAAACATTCTGATGCATTAGTAGTCATTGTGCTGTAACGGTACCCTCCATCATGACACAATACTCACTTCGCCACATCTCTTGCTAGCAGCCACTCAACAACCTCTGGTTTAATATTTTTTATGTCTGTAATGTAGCCTGTGAATATGTGAATGTCAGTTGTATTACCAGCCACATTCATTTTCTAGCACATAAACTCAGTATCTGGAATTCCCATCGATCTGCATGCCTTCTTGAAGTTTTCCTTGAGATGGCGCAAATAGTGGCGATGTTTTGCCCAGGGTAAAATTTCACAGCATCCACGCACTAATCCAGAATGATGGTCAGATATAATGCATAAATCAGGTCATGTGCATATAAATGGTACCAACTCCCACAATATCATGATAAACCAAATTCAGGACTGATTGTATTCTGCTTCAACAATTGCAAATGCGAAAGGGAACAAACCATTATTAGCATCAATACCAACAACAGTTAGTAGAGTACCTCTATACTTTCCCAGGAGGAAAGTACCATCAAGACTTAGGACCGGTCTATAGAATTGCCAACCTGATATAGATGGTCCAAATGCCCAGAAAATGCATTGAAAATGGACAAAATTGCTTGATTGGGAGTGATACATAGTGTCAGGCATAACTGAACATACAACAATCATGAAGTGATCCAGTATACGGTATGACTCCTCCCAGTTGCCAAATATAACTTATATAGCCATTCTGCGGGCATCCCATGCTTTCATATAGGAAACTTTAATGTTAAATTTTGATTCTATGAGACCGATAATTTTCACGGTTTCAAATTCTAATGACCCTAGATGTTAGCTAATAAATTGAGAGGTGCACTGCCTATGTCCGCTGCACAATATGGAATGAGAACATGTGTGTGGCCCTAACAAACTGGAAATCACCTAGGCACCACCAAGCCTCTTGCTCGCACGAGCATGTAGCCGCCATAAACATGGCTTACTAGAATGATTGCTATGAATGCAAAGTATCGTGAACCTTATTTTATTAGAATCACTTGTCATATATTCTACATTATTTGTTATTGACCAACCCTGGATGGTAAATTTAAGGTGCCTCTTGTCATGGAAACACATTCTTTCATTTAGGTCTGTTGGAATGAAATTATCTTCTAGAAAAATAGAATTTGTTGGGAGGCCATCAAAGTTTAGTTCTTCATCCCATTCTTGGGTTGACTGACAAGCTCGAATGTAGTCATTATTACTAAACATGTTTTCTTCAACCCACCGTTAGCATAATCTCTCAATATCTAACCGCCTAGCATTTGGATGGTGTTGTTCTCTCATATCACCTTCAGTCATCTGTCAACTAACAGACTGGCATTATTTTGTAGCCCTCATCCCAGGTTCTGGAGGAGTAACAACCTGATCACAACGATTCTCACCCATAGTTGCAGAAGTTGAGGCCATATGAGGATCATGAATAGGAGTTGCAGATACATCTACATCATCAATGCTACACATTTGAATGTAGTGTATAATGTTAAGATGAAAATATGTACTCAGATAGGCAGTTCAAACAACTTACCAATGATATATGCCATGGTATATGGTGTGGAAAGTTTCGATAAATGAAATTCATCTTCAATATAATTATGGACTTCGGTATCATCTACTGGTTTCAATATAATTTCAACATACACAGCAACAGGTTGTACACTTGCTACATTGATGACTGACTCACAAACTTCGTCATCATTTAATGGTGTAGCAATGAAATTGGCACCAACAGGAAACCTACATATGAGATTAATCCTGAACCGTGTTGAAACAACTTTTAGTGACTGCATGATTCGATTTTGCACGCTGCTAAAATCAGCCCGGTGCGAAATTAATATAGGACAATTTTTTCCACCACTATACGTAGGGAAGAAATCGTCACTAATAGTAAGTTGGCCGCCATAATATAGCACTAAACATACTCTGTCTGAACTCATATTCGAATCAAATGTGTATCGGAGGCAAGAATACCAAAAGAGCGCACTGCTTAAATTATCTAAATTAATCTTCATCTCACAACAAAAAAATCAAAGAAATCAAAGATCGACTTACAAAATGATGGCAAAATTATACTTCTTAAAGATGACCCCAAACAGTTAAGTCTACTGATAGAAAAATTATGCTTCTCCCATACTTATCTCAAAATAGGAACATAAACAAAATCTCACCTGCTTCGCATTCTATTTAAAAAGTGTCTTTTTAGGTTCTACACAAGCTTCACATTTTTAATTCAGTTTCCAATTATATATTTTAAACATAAGAAATCACAACATAAAATAAATATTTTAAACTTACAATACATTCTTCAAATCAAGAATTTAGTACGCATAACTACTCATTTGGAAAAGAGAGAACATCAGTAATTTATAAATGTAGAAGAATATTAGGAATAATCAAGACTACAAATCTAGACTTTAGCACACATAGCTACGATTTCTTCGTCATATTTGAATCTCCCTATTTGATACACTTTCTCCATTCTCCATGATAAATAACATAAGGAAAGCATATCACATTCACAAACACTATACCCATTTGATACACTTTCTCCATTCTCCATGGTAAATAATATAACAAATTTACTACACACAAACAATATACTTAAAGAAAAGCATATCACATTCACAAAGAAAAGCATGTCACACTATACCTAAAGAAAACACAAATTTGCTACACACTCCAAATACAACATATACATCTCACATTCACATATTACTCACTTATTTTCAAAAAAATAAAAAATAAAAAGCCAAAATATATCTTCTTCCCCACAAATCCACATTAAGTTTGCCTACAAACATCATGAAATACAACATATACATCTCTCATTCACATATTACTCACTTATTTTCAAAAAAAAAAAAAGCCAAAATATACCTTCTTCCCACAAAAGGTCGATCCGGTCAAGGTAAGGCTGACAGATGTGAAGGGTGGTCGAAACGCTTGGTCGTCGACAGGGTGGGCGAGTGGCGACGGTGCTTCGTCGCTACCCTGGGAGAGAAAATGAGAGATCGGGATCGGTGTCCCGATCTCTGTCACACTTTTAAAAAAAAATTATTTTTAACCAAGAGTCTGCTAAACGGCGATCTATTTTGAAATTCTTTTTTTAAGCCTATTTCGCTAATTACGATTTAAAAGGTGCTTAGTTTAAAAATTTTTTCTATTATAAATAATAAAATAGAAGGTCTTTCATTGTATTTGTCTTCCTTAAAAAATTTAAACATCTTTGTAAAACAGGGTCTTTTGGAATGGTCTAGTGTTTGTTTAGCAAACTCTCTTTCAATATACTTTATACATTATATTTTATTTATTGATTATTTTTTATAATATTTAGAACAATGTATTTTAATATAAAAATAATTTATATAAAATTTTAATTAAAATATAATAAATATAATAATTACCATCATATCCCTTATTACATTAATTAATAAAAGTGATTTTTATAAATATCAAACCCATTACAAATTTTCTTTTTCCCGAGTTTTTCTATATATTTTTGAGAGTAGTTAGAGAGAGAAAAGGAGAGAAAGAGAGAATTTTAGAGTGAGAAACTTAGATTCAGAGGTTGTAAAGCCAATTTCATCCGTCAAGCTAGTTGACAAAATTATCCGACTCTAAGTAGACTATAATTCACCTACTTCAAATTTTAATTGTCACTTTTGTATATATTTTAATATTTTATTTGATTTAATTGCATTCAACTCAAATCTACGAAGATTTATAAACTGTTCATCATGTAATTTTTGATATGTAGTAAAATAAACTATGTTTGCCATAGAAAAATAAAGTTTTCTCTTGGTATTTTATATTATATAGTATTTTATATATTTTAGTGAGTATATTTAGCATAATAAAAATTGCTATAGAATAAGAAATGCTTCAAAATATTATTTTAGATATAGCATATAAGTAATTTTGTAAATTACGATTATTAATATACGCACACAGATTTATCTATAATTTTTGCTATTAGTTGTACCTACTCACATTTATAGATTTCTATAATATTTTTGATGATATTTGTAAATGCTAAAATTGACAATACTCTATGCATATGTATCAAAATATATGTGTAAAAGGAGAAAAAGATGGAGAGTAATAATATGCTCATCACTTTTATTAAATAAAGTATTAGCAACTACATAACATATGCTAAAATAAAATTTAATATAGTCTTATCTTCTTCATTAGTCGCTCCGAAATTCATAGCCACCATAAATACTTTTAAAATATTCTACCACTCTACCAACATGTCTATTTAAATCTTCTCTAATAAATAAGTTTTCTTCAAAAGGTATCTTTTGTATTAATCCCTCTAATTCATTACAAAAAAAATTTTAAACGTACATCCAAACCTACTTGAGGAGTATAAACATTTATAATAGTGATATCTTAGTATCAACATTAATCTTTAAAACTATAATTATATCTACAATACTGTTAATATTTATAACATTATTCTTCAAACTTTAATCTATAATCACATATACAGCATTTCTAATTCAACTTCTACCTGAATACCTAATACCTAAACTATCAATCCCCTTGGCATTCTCCCCAACTCATTTAGTTTCTTGAATACATAAAATATTTATCTTACAATGAACCAGAATATCTATTAATTTCATTAATTTACAATGTAAGAGTACCTATATTCCAAGTTTCTAATCTAATTTTAATTTCATGCTTCCTTGTCTCCATCCATCCATAATTTGGGATCCCTTGCTTATTAACACTGCACCCGGGAGCCGATGCGGCGGCCCTTGCACACTTTTTATTATATTCAAGTTATACAATGCGTCACTTCCAAGGGACGCTCAAGCATTAACACAATATTTTAAAAGATTTCTATCACGATAATTTCGACAAGTTTTACTCGGTTGTCGATTGTCTATCGCAACCAACCACTTTTCACATCCTGGACTTGGGACTCGACACATAAAAATTAATTAAATCTAGATTTATAGAATTTACATGGTCATACTTAACTTAAATCCAACTTGCTACCGCACTACTCCTAAAAAGCATTTTGCAATACACACAAATTCAAAATAAGAAACTAAGAGGGAAGATCTATAGATATTATCAACTTTTTCCTCAAGAGTATAAGATTAATGTGTTATGAATTAATTAGAAATTTAGGGGAGTAAATGAGTCGAGTCTAGCTTCAACCACCCTAGGCATGAGCTTGAGCTTGATTAATTTATCAAGTTTGAGCTCGTGCTTGAGCTTTATTTTACGAGTTCGTGACAGTTCATAAACTAGCTCATTTACTATGAATGAAATAAAATAATTCTAATTCAAGTAATTATTATGATGAAAATAATAAAAAATTTAAGAAATTAGAATAAAAATAACAAGAAATAATTAAATATAAGAGATTGAGATATAATTTTTAAATATTTTTAATAATTTTACACTTAAAATATTAAATTCTAATATATTTTAAGTTTATTTTATATTGATATTTATTACTCAAGCCAACTCACAAGCAAACGAGTCGAGTTTGGGCTAGCTTGAGTTTGACTTGCTAGCATATTGAGTTTGACTCATGAGCTATTTTTTGAGTCGAGCTTGTGCTAATTCACTTGTCTGTTTGACTCAGACTCCTAATTTGAAAGTATTAAACTCATCATCTTATGATATTTTTTATAGGTTTTCTTTAAAATTAAGCGCCTCATGAATTGTTATATTTGAGTAGTTCTGTTTGGCAACTCTTATATGTGAATTGATGTAAAATAGTTCTGTGAATTGTTTAGAAGTTGTGAAAGTATTTTGATAACTCTTAGATGAGGTATGAATTGAGAAAATGATTTGAGAAACAATCTTTGCTTAGGAATACTCTGGTGAAGAAATATTAGTTACTAATTGAGGTTAACGAAGAATATATATATATATATATATATATATATATATATATATATATATTATATATGTGTGTGTGTGTGTGTGTGTTTTATACTTACATCAAAAATCAATTATCATTCTATGATAATAATTAAATCATTAAGATCAATTTGGAAGGATTCACAAAAGAAATTGATTTTTACATTGTAAATTTAAACCACATATTTTTTCCGATTTTTTATAATTTTAAAAACAACAACAACAACAACAACAACAATAATAATAATAATAATAATAATAATAATAATAATAATAATAATAATAATAATAATAATAATAATAATAATAATAATAATAATAATAATAATAATAATAATAATAATAATAATAATAATAATAATAATAATAATAATAATAAGCATTTAGTTTAAATAGATTGGGATATTTATCAGTTTTTAAAAAATTTACTATGCAACCATAAAACAGTATTGAAGACGCCAAAATTATATGTGCAAGTCTTTGTAGTCAAATCAAATTTGCTAGTGAGGATTAAAGATTACAAATCAGCGGCAGCCTACAAGCGCATGCTGAGCAAAAGTTTTTTATGGAGGAGAAATCGAAGTCAATTTAAGTAAACGTATGCACCAAATATGAGATATGATTGAGCTCATCTCATAAATAAAATTAAATAATTTAAAGTTGTCTAATAAATAAATACTTATTAATATTTAGAGGGATTTTTATAAATTGTATTTAAAACATTATAAATTATATTTCATACTAAAAATTTAATATTTACATATATTATGATAATATTTCTACCATAACACTTCTAAACAACCTCATCATTTATGCTCGCACAAAACATATATAGATCAACTATCATTTTCATATGTCAATGCATTATCTCCTAACTGCCAATATATTTATCAAAATTCTTTCTATAACTCGATGTATGCAGCTTAGAGACAAGTTGGCAATCCATGAAAAGATCATTAAGTTTAGGGGAGGTGACAATGCAATCTCAATTCATCTTCTTGGTACTCTTTATGACTATAAGGTTCAGTAGACCAGCAAATAGGATTCGTGTAGCATCAGCGGTCACGGGGCAAGCTATTGTGATCTATGTTCTCAACAATAGAAGACAGTTAGCAGTGAGATCAAGTCCAAATTTACTCGACTTAAGACTCTAATGACTGAGATATATTTATTAAGTGTAAAATGTGTGTTGATAGAGTTAAAAAATAATAATCAGAATGAAAACATAAAATCAAAAAGTGTGTTGACAGCATTTTGTTTTTTTTAAAATTATTTTATTTATTAATTTGCTTTTGAAATAGTTAGATGAAGAGATTCAGTTAGTAAGCATTTATAATTGATATGACCATGAAAATTCTAAATGTGACGATGACAAAAGTTGTGTCGAGAATTGAAACTAGTCGAGATGCACTTAAAATATCATTGGAAACTTTGGGACATCGTTAAATTCCTAAAAGGCTCTCAAATATGGAGTGTTTATAGTCAAATCGGCCTCGAAGGGATCCAACAAGCCCAAGATCTCATAATTCAATTTTCATTTAAGCATTCAAGTGTTTAAAATACATCAAATGATCAAAATGAATCATTTTGAGTTGTCAATGAAGTGGAGTGATTTTTGCATGTATTTACCGGACGTCACTCCTACAAATATAAATCTCTCATTCCTCATATGGGGAGGCCAAGTGAAAGAGAAGGAAGCCAAGAGAGGAGAGAGCTCTAAAGCTTGAAGATCCTCCAAATCGTGCTGACGGCCGTCCAACCATGCCGCCGGGCTGCCGATCCTCTCCATCAATCTGCCGATCTCCATCGACACCTTCATCATCAGTCATTGTTCCCCGCTATTCACCATCATCCGGCCGCCGCCGCCGCTGATCCTCGTCGTCGTCAATCTCTGTCGGTCTCCATCATGACGACCTTCATCATCAGTCGTTTCATTGTCACCATCATCTTACGCTAAGTATAACTGAATGTGACGACATTTATTTCTCTCATATACAGTAATCCCAGCGGGAAGATTTTGTACTCAAAACAGATACATAGTGGAAGATTTTTCTGCTAGTCGACTTTTTTTCCTCTTTTCGAGGTTTTTCACAAAAATTTTTGAGTTTTCTTGTTCACTCTTTAAATTTTGTTCCGATTTCACAATAAGGCTAAGTAAAACTTTCACTCTACCGCAATTAGTTTTCTAAGACGCATCAGTTGCATTTCAGGAAATTGATTCATTATTTCATCATGCATGACACCAAGTTTCAACAAGATCAAAACCACTATCGAGGTGGGAGCATTTCAAGCTTATAAGAGTGTCAAGAATGAAGATTCATCAAACTTCATTCCTTCAGATTCTATCTAAACCAAAATTTAATCTAAGAAGATCACCCAAACACATGGTAAACATCAATCGACACTTCTCAAGAAACAAGTCGATTGGATTTCAAACAATGAGAAGAGATATAGCTTTGCAAATTATGATTTTCCAATCATACTCATGGAAAAATAATATCAATAAAGAAGGCAAAGATCAATGAGCAACTTTGGCTACAAGCTCAAACAAATGTGCAATTCGATCTTTTCTACACATGTTAACATTATCGCTTAAGACTCGACAAACAACCTCGATAAAGGTCCTTGGTGGACATCCTCGACCTCTTCCATACTGTTAGCGCCGGATAATATTCCAACCAACCCTGATAGGTCAATATCCTCGGATTCAATTGACCTCTTCCATACGGTTAACGCATCAAGTGCACTCGACAAACAACCTTCGATTTCAAGGTCTTGGACATCACCTCTTCCACAAGTAGTTTAATAATATTCTCACCAACAACCTCGGATAGTCAAAATCCCGGATTCAATCACCTCTCTTCCATAGTGTTAACGCATCGAAAACACTCGACAAACAACTCGATGTCAAGGTCCTCGGACATCATTGGCCTCTTCCATACAAGCAGTCGCCGGTAATACTACCAACAACCTCGATAAAAAAATCCTCGTGGATTCAATTCAACCTCTTCCATACAGTTAACATCATAGCACTCGACAACAACCTCGATGGTCAATCTGGATTCACTCCCTCTTCCATAAGCGTCAATAATACTAAACAACCTCGGATAGGTCAAAATCCTCCGATTCAATCAACCTCTTCCAGTTAATGCCATCGCAAACACTCGATAAAACCCGATATGGGTCAAAAATTCTGGATTCACTAACCCTCTTCCATAGGTTAACATCACGGGTAACACTCGACAAACAACCTGATGGGTCAAAATCTGGATTCAATTCAACCTCTTCCATAGTTAACATCATCTAAGACAAATAACCTCATATGTCAAAAATTCTGGATTCATTGACCTCTTCCATGCGTCATTGGGTAACACTCGACAAACAACCCTGGATGGGTCAAAAATATCACTAATCCTTCCATTATAAGTTAATCGTCATTGGTAATACTGATAAACAACCTGATGGTCAAAAAATCCTCAGGATTCATCTAACCCTTCCATACTGGTTAATGCCATCTGTAACACCGATAACCCGATGGGGTCAAAAATTCTTAGATCCATGAATTCTTCCATATAAGTAACGCCACGGACACTCTAATAAACAACCTCCGATAGGTCAAAATCTCGCTGATTCACCAACCTTCTTCCATACAGTTAATGCCATCGGGTAACACTCGACAAACAACCCTCGATGGTCAAAATTCTCATGGATTCACCACCTCTTCCATCGCATCGCATCGTAATCCCTTGATAAATACCTTGGTAATAAAAAATACTTCACACAATTAACATCTTCCTATCAACTTATTTGATCAGCACTTTCAAAAACCTTGATAAAATCATTCGCGGCCATCTCGATTTCCGACGCCATTTCCACTCGGTTTATGCGGCTTTCGCTGCTGACCAATTCTGCTGATCAAAACCACTATCAGTTGGTCACCGCCGGGCGACCATTCGGAATCTTCCGCGGCCTTCATATCGTTGCCGGTGTTTCTCGCTAATACTGACGCTTCTAATTATGACATCGCTACTGCGCCGCGCTCCATCTGCCGGCCGAACCATATCGCTCTGGCACCGCTGAATCATCGCCGGCTTTACTGTCATCCTTTATCTGCAGAATATGCCGCAACAGCCGCTACCGCTACCGCTCAGGACCACTGCCGCATCAAAAGCAATACCACGCTGCATCAGCACGCGGCATACCATCGGCGATCATCCCGCTCACTATCGGCCTACCATGCATCGGTTGCCAACTCGTTTCTCCGATACATCGCTGATGATCGCCTTCCAAACCGGATTCCACTGTTGCTTCGATCAATAGCGTGTACATGTCACGCTTCCATGATGGTCCAAGCCGCTTGACTCTTTCAGAAAATGAGCACGCGCATGTTCCTTTGATCATCCAGAATTCTAAATATGACGCTTTAGAAAACCTACAATATTGGAATCACCGTCAAATTTCTTCAAGAAGAGAATTCTTATATTCATCAAAGTTCAAAATGAAAATGAAAGCTCAAAATCAAGAAAAGAAATCTCAAACGGATTCTAATTTAAACCTAATGAAAAATATAAATGAATCATCATTTAGGCCGTCATTCTCATGGTTCATATCATTCATGATCTAATTCAATGATCAGAATCAGGAGAATTCCAAGAGATGAATTGCTTCATTAATATTTAAAGATCTCAAATATAGTCCATGAAAGGAATTCTGAAAGAAGGAGATCCTCAAGAGTTCGACTCCATGCCATCTCACCGCTGCTCATGTCAAGAAATCCGACCGCTCATTTTCCATCTTCTCCAGCCCATGATAGCCTCTTTCTTTCACCATGAAGCATTAATTGCTAATTTCGTCGCTCATGTAATCCATCTCAACCTCATTATCGGTGTCCGCATGATCCATAAAAATTGTTCATCGCTGCCTCTGTGATACATCCACATCTGAAGTTCCATTCATAATTCATGCTCGGATTTTTTCCTCAAAATGTATGGTTCTGCTTGAAATTTCATAAGATCTATTTTAAATATTCGATTTTTTCTACTAAGATAATTCTTAAATGAATAATTACTAAAATTTAATAAGCAAATCTTATATAATTTTATCAATTAAACCTACAAGTAAACTTAAAACTATCATAATAAAAATTTAAAAGGTTTCAATAGAAATATTAATAAATATTAAGTATAAAATAAGATTAATTTTTTATTTAAGATTAATTTTAAAAATGATAAATAAAAATAATTATTTAGAGTTCAGAAAATAAAATATATTTATATATGTATTTATATCGATGAACACATACGTTAATACTCAATTTATGGATAACTAAAGGAAAGCAGCATGACTCATCAGCCTCAAGACAATGATGAGCCTTAATAGCCTCCTTATTGAAAGAGAGTTTCATCCTCGCACAACCTACCTACGGAATACTCTTCTAGATGCTGATTTTGTTGACATATTCTCTCTCTCTCTCTCTCTCTCTCTCTCTCTCTCTCTCTATATATATATATATATATATATAACTCAATTTTCATTAATGTAACAATAAATTCAGCTTAATTTGACTGATTTGATTATATTACAGCCTTTTTGAAAATTCTATTGGTTCATAATAAAAAGTATAGGAGACCCAAAATTATATCGGCAAGACGTGCAGTAAAGTCAAATTCCCTACCAAGGCTTAATGTAAGGGTGAGCTTAGTTTGGAGTAATGTATTACTTGACTAAACTTAGTTGATATCTAATTGGACATAAATAAGTTCTTAATTAGTTAATAATAATAAATTAAAAAAATTTTTAACTAGGATGTTAATTAATAAAAAAGTTAAATATGTGCAAAAATGAGTTGATAACCCTAAATCTTTTTTTAATTGATGATTTGCATTTTATATTTTTTTTATTTTTATTTGACCGGAATGCAAATCAACATATGACTCAATTATCTTTTAAAATTGATGATTCTAATTTTATATTTATATTTATAATTATATCGCTTAAAATGCAAATCTAACTAAATAATTAGAGGATAAATGTGAAATAATACGTTGAAGATTTAGGTGGGGCACAAACTAGTTATGAAAGAGAATACTATCATAGCAAGAACTAACTAATGAATACTTTTTGACTATATAATCTTGTGTTCTTATTTGATTCACTTTGTTAGGTTTTTTTTTTTATTGATACAAAAGTGGTCATTCAGTAAGTAGATGTCCGTTTGATATAATATTTCCATTTATTTTATACAAGTGAATATGTGTTGTACCATCTTATTGATAGGCAACTTGTGCTTATTCTATATTGAATTATATTCACAAATTGTTGGATAATTCATCTCATTAACCCTAATTTTTTACGCTATTTTTAAATCTCGCAGAACCTGGATATTTGGAGAATAATCTTGAGTAATTGATTCCAAAAGACAAGTCGATATATGGAGATAAACCTAACATTTTCAAGAATATCTAGATCATTGTCTATATACTTAAATCAAGTATTTAAAAGCATAATAATATTTTTTAGGACATTTAAGGGCCTAAATGTCCTCCATATTTCATGAAAGCAATAAATGAATCGGACAAAATAAATATTTGTAAAATATATACATATGTTATATTTCGACATATTTAGGAGAGAAGAATTACTGGCCTGCCACAATTGATTTTTGATTATTGGCAGATCTACCGTCATACATCATTTGATGTCTATATCAATTGGCTTCAAAGCCCAACATTGATCAGCATCGATATGTGTTGTTAACCAACAATCATCCCCAGAGGAAACATAAATTAACCCTCATATAGATGACAAATTGAACAAGGCGGTATTGAAAAAAAAAAGTTTCAAGCCTAATATAGTCTAGGTGAAGTTAGGCTTAGACCGAATTGGCTAAGTCCTAATTGACACATTTGATATTAGCTTAGCTAGAGTAATTTGTTGTTTCCATAATAAAAAATATAGTAGGATTCATTGTAATAGGGTTGATCAAGCAGTATATGAACAATATAATTTAACCTTAGGTTCCTCTCACCAAAGCAAGTGTGTTTGCCGCATAATCATATTAAGGCCAAGCAGGCCTAGGTGAACTAGATTTGCTTAATGCCGAGGTGAATAAAATTAGATAAATTTAAGAGGAGTATGAGTTTGATCAAAAGTGATATCAACATGTATATTCTTTAAATAATTATTGATTTTATGACATGAATGACAAACATTATTGTTGATATGATATATGTGATTAAATTTAATATTAAAAAAAACATATTTCATATATATCCTTTAGGTAAAGTTCCCAAATTAGATTATGAATATATCAAGATTTTAATAACTTCTTCAAAAATATTAAAACTACAAGTTTTTTCTAAAATCTTTGGAGTCACTTATGATGCATTTTGAGTAGGAGTAGATGAAGCAATAACCTAAGAAAAATATTTTGTAGTGTTTATAAAAATTGATTGAAGTAAGCCAAAAATACTATACACATAATAGACTTTTCTGCCACCAATTTAGTCCATAGATACTGGAGATAATGTCTGATCTATAGGAAAATCACATTTAACTTCGACCATCAATCCTTATAATTCATAAACTCATTTGACTTTTTTTTTAATTGTATCCCTTAAGAAACTCAAGTATAGAATTATTAATTGGCTAAAACTCTTATAATACTTCTTTTATGCTGAAATATAAACCTGAAATTTCAAACAAACTAGCTAATGCCTGAGAGCTTCAATATAATTTTCTCTTTGGAAATATTGAAACATTGAAAGAAAACTATGACATTTGTTCTAATTTTAACTTATTTTTTTAAAGTTCAAATACAAACACTTTTTATGAAAAGTAGTAACTTTATTTTTCTTTAGAGGAACTCAATCGTGTAATCTTAAAAAGTTCTAAGAGATTTTATTATCACTGAACCACATAAAGGAAGAATTATTGATTGTTTCAAGAGAGAATAATAATAGCTTTAGCTTAACATTAATTTTATGGGTCCTCTCTTAAGAAAGACAAAGACATAGTTATCTCTTATTTTATATTTACCACTAAGCTAAAATTATGAAATAAAAATAGCAAATGTATTTAGCATTACAAGTTCCTTAATAATTTTGGAAGATATATCTTTAGACATTTTTTTCTCAAGGCTCCTTATGGAACCTATAAGGTTTGATAAATTATATTTAGTGGTTGACAAGTTCTATAATATGGCATATATTTTTCTTTATCCCAAAACTAATTATGCCTCACATGTTGCAAAACTCTTTTTCAAAGAAATCATTAGGCCTCTTACTGAACATTATCTCTAACAAAATTATTCATTTTATTTCTGAATTTTTAAAAAATTTTAGTGTCTTATGTGTAGAAAATATAGATTTTACATGCATTTTTCAATAATATAATGAGTAAATCAAAATAATTAAAACACTTTTGGGTTTGTTTTGGTATGTTTGGTAAAAAAAACATTTGGGAACTTAAGATTTATATTTTATCACATTTGAAATTGCATATAATAGCATAATCTCCAAAATAACTTATAAAACTCTATTTGAAGTTATAAATAGATTCAATTATAAGACTTTGTAAGCATGCCCTCTCATGCATTCTTAGATAGTACATTCTTCTTCTTCTTCTTCTTCTTCTTCTTCTTCTTCTTCTTCTCGATAAATGTCTTACTCACCATCATAAAGAGATCAGGTAATAAATAAAATATAAAGTAATATCAAATATAGAAAAGAAATGAAAAAAAATCCTAACAAGTGTGGGCTCCGAAAATTCGCCACTGACCTCTTCGATGAAAAGACTGTTTTAAAGTGTCGGTGTAATTTTCAGAAGGCAGATGGAATAGTAGATAAGAGACTACCCAGAGATTTCGTCCTCATTTGGTAAGGACTTTAGATTTGGTTCTAGGTTTCCTATAGGCGCAAGTCCCTATAGTTAATTATCATTCTCAATAAGTGAGAGAGAACTTTCGATTAAGGCTAGTCATTAGATCACTGAATGCGTAGGGTATAGTAGCAGCATGTAGAGTTTCAAAATTCAAGATATAAAATTCATCATTTTAGCTCAAACCGAATGGTTGGGGGAATGATGACGTGCCCGATCTAGATCCCATAGTTCCATCATCTCGCCACTCTCTACTTAGAGGAGAGTCGACCCAAAGATGATAGAAGGATTCTCATCGAACACATGGGTAACGCGTCCAAAAAATTCTTGTAGATCTAGGTGTTTGGGGAGATAGACTTAAGTCACTAGGCAGAGTTGTTTGTCTTATCAAGTGTACCTATGATTCACAACTCAAAGGCAGCCATTAAGGAGCATACTACCATCGCGATCGTAATATAATGGAGTCACGGCCAAATCACCCAATCAAAGGACTGTCGAATCGCTTCAGGAGTGTATTGCCACCAAATGAGGACACGCCACGCCCCACGCAAGAGATTGATTGAGATGAACATAAGAACACTTGATTTGACATCTTTTGGAGATTTCTTAGTCACCTCGACAAACAAGCAAGGTGGATTTGAGGATTTAAGCTTTTAATGATAGAGTTTCATTTAAATAGTTTCAGATGGCTATTTAAAAATTGATAAATTAGAATATGTTTAAGAGTTTAGATTTTCACAACTCTATTTACCGCTAAAGAGATTAGATCACACGTAATCAATTTCGATATTTTCATTTAAAACTATTTTATAGGTTTGGTTTGTTAACAACCCGCCCCTAAGACTAAGGAAGCAACTCGGCAAGACATCCTCGACACTTGAATTTAAGCATTCGATAGTGTCCCATGTGGTGTATTTAAAAATTTAGTTTTATTTAGTATGAGATAGATTTCAAATTACTTAATTTGATTTGAAAATTTTAATTTGAACATGTTTTTTTAGATCCGTCAACTCTATTTAGCTAATAGAAGATTAGATCTATTGTCACTATGTAATCGCTTTTCATATATTTCGATTTAAAACTCTTATTATAGGTTTTAGGTTTTGTTAACCCAAGCAAGACTAAACTGGAAACAACCCGCAAAGATCCTCATACACTTGAATTTAAGCTTTCGATAATGTTTGACATGCGTGTATTTAAGAATTTAGGTAATTTTATATTTGAATTAAGAGCTTTAGATCCGCCAACTTTGTTTAACCGTTAACGTGAGGATCGATCTACTATCACCGATTAGTTTCTCAGATATTTTATTGAGTTGAAATTCTTATAATAGATTTTTAGGTTTTGTTAACTCGGACCCATTCCTAAGATTAAATCGAGAGCGCAAAGATCTTGACACTTGAATTTAAGCATTCAAAGATAGTATGTGCATGTGTATTATAATTTAGGTAATCTTGTGTTTGAATTATGATATTGATTTCAAATTTTCATTTAATTTGATTTGAAAAATTGATTAGTTTGAATATGTTTAAGAGCTTTAGATCCTATTAACTCTGTTTAGCTGCTAACAGAGGATTAGATCTACTATTATCTGATAGAATCAGTTTTTCAGATATTTTAATGATTTGAAACTTTTATTATAGGTCTTTAGGTTTTGTTAACCCTAATCTAAAGACTAAACCGAAGCAACTCGTAGATCCTCGACATTTGAATTTAGGCATTCAACATATAGGGCCCATGCGTGTAATTAAGATAATTTTATGTTTTAATTATGAGATTGATTTTGGATTTTTCATTTAATTTCAACTTTAGCCTGTGCAGCCTTTTTAGACATTAAAATTTGCACTTGAAATCTCTATGTCCGAGCACATGCAGGTATTTATAGCATAGCTAATTTCATCTAATTCATGAAATTATTAATTTTAAAAATCATAATTAGGATGAAATTCCTTGATTTTTGGTTGAAGGAAGCACATGATTTTGTAGATTTTAGATCGCCTTCGTCTACAGGGCCAGATCCGGTACAAGGGCTTTTGATTTAGATTCCAAAAGACAGTTTAATTTATTATTTTAAAAGAAGATTTATCCCTCAGAGTAGCTTTCATTTTCCCCCTCTTTTTTTGATTAGTTTTGTGTTTGTTTTATATTATTTTCCCTCCCCGTTTTGTTGTTTGGAGTTTTTAATTTAAATTTTAGCTTTAAGTTTTTTTTGCTTGGCATTCTTAAGTTGATCCCTTTACTTTTCATTTTTTTTTCTAAGTCTAGAATTTTGACAAATTTGAACCTCCTCGCCATCCCGCAGATTTTACCCTCAATCTGATGCTTGGTTTTCTAAAATACATTAGTCTACCTTTAATCCCTTTATGCCCTGATGAGCATAACGAAGCATTCAATCATCTGCTTAAAGGCAAATATATATGCAAATAGTCCAAATTTCTAAGATTTCGATATGGTGTCACATCCGACGGTTAATTTCGATACGCCTGATGTAAGCGACACACCATCAGCTGATTTCATCTCACACGATGAGTATGATGACTTTCAATCACTGTACCCCTCATGAGATAACGGACTTCAATCAATAAACTTCATAAGTGTAAATTGATCCTCTCAGACCATTTAAATATATCAGAGTAGACCTGATCGTCACCCAAATCTTCTCCCGTGGCTCCTAGTGCAACTCTGATAATATCCTCGATTAAGGCAAAATTTCCCATGATATCAACATGAGCGCCACTTTGGGTTCCCCTGCCTTCTAATAAATTAGCCAGAGGTGCATGGTCATACTCTCTGATATAAGCTTTGATACCAGATGGGTTAAATCGGGTCTTCCCATGCCATCCTTTGGCACAAATGTAGCCTGAACTCAAAACTGGCACAATCTTCACCATTAACTAAGAAAATACCACCCTGCAAACAGCTCGGATCACTTTTGCCCTCAGCAGATGCATCAATCTGAAGGGTATGTTACACTCGGATGTGGGGGATAACTCGTAAACATAAGCTCTTTCAGTAGGAATTCCTACTCCATACATGGAATATATCTCCATATCAGGGGCATGTGGCAATTTTGTCTCCAGAGGGTTTGACCAATATTTGTAGTGGCTGTATTTCGGATCATCCAAGTTCTCAGCAATCCCATAAGAAAAATGAGCACTACCACGTTGAATCATCTTTGGAGCAACAAAATGAAGGAGGTCCAATATAGAATCAGCAGTATATACTTTGTACTCAGCAACAGCTTTGGCTCCTCCCACTCCAAACTTGTGGTACTCTGTCCACACATCGTGACAAGAAGCATTTCACTTGGAGAAGGGAGTAAGAACTAATTGGTAATCGATGGAGTGACGAAGAAGAAGCAATCGAAAGCACCGGAGAAGAGGGAGAAAATTAGGGCCTTCGGTTTCCTGGATCTAAATGAAAGAGGCTTGCGGTTTTCTATATGAAGCCCTCGAACAGGTGAGGGAGAGAACTTTTTGTCTGCTGCGGTTGTAAGGAAGGGGGGGAACAGTTGTCATTTTTTGGAGGGAACGGTTGAGTGCTCGATCGGGAGGAGTCGAGAGAAATCGGTCGGACGAACGGGCGGAACCGAGGTCGGGTGTGCGTGTGTGAAGAAGGGCAGCTTCGATCGGGTCGTGTGAGGGAGAAGAATAGGGCCGGTTCGTCTGCGTGAAAGATTAAGGCCGGTCGAATGGTTTTAGGGATTTAGGTTTTAGATATTTTAAGTTGGTTTTTTTTTAAAATTAATTAATTGACTTTAAATTGAGTTTAACATCAACGCGATTAGATAATTAATATATATATATATATAAGATATCAATGATTATTCGATGTCAAGATCAAATCGCTGATCGTGGGCCATTCAAGTGAAATAAATTTCGCCTAAAAAATTGTCGCTGACCGCCGATGCGACTCTCCAAATTCAAACAATCTTAATATATTTTGGCATTTGCCAACGACATGATCAATTTACTAACGGGTCATTTGATTCTGTTGCCTCCTCACCGATATGTAGCGTTGACAACTCGAGCGCTTTATCGATTGCGCATCAAGTCATGCAATATTTATATCCTGATCAATTTTTATGTTTTGAACGTGATGGCGAAGCCCGTTTGTCGATCGAAGGTCATTTGAGTTGATTTCGGTGACATCTTGTGCATTTTAGCCTCGATTTGCGTGTTGTCACTTCAAATCATTTGACATTTGCACAGACTTATTTGAATTGAGTGCGGACAATCTCATTTGATAGATTTTACTATTTTGAAGTTAACGACGTGATCAATTTCATGAACGGAAGTTATTTAGACATCGTCGCAGCTTCCCGACTCTGATATGCGTGTCGACACATTGATAGCTCGAGTGCTTAATCGATTGATCATTAGATTTTGCAATATTTACATTCTGATCAATTTTGACATTTTGAATGCGATGGAGAAGTTAGTTCGTCGATCGGAGATAGTTTCAACCACTTTTAGGGACATCCAGTGTATTTTAAGCCTCAATTTGTGCATTGTCACCTCTGAAGTCTGTCGAATTTGACTTGTGGGCTTGTCTTGATTTATGACACACATATGGAGGTCAACAAATGCCCCCCAACAAATGTGATTGAACATGGTAGTCACATTTGTTGAAAAGATGACCTTTGGGCATAGAACTTGGATCATTTCGGCTTTGATTGTGATAGCTTATAGAACTTTGACAGGATTTGTCATTAGTATACTGCCTTATTTAGAACATGCTAAATGAAGGGCTTGACCGATTTGTCAGAATTGACTTGTCAGATAGAGAAGAGTTCTTACACCATCTCTTTGCTTATGGCTTTCAAGATCTCTTTCTTTTATGTCGTTGTAGATTTGAGTTTCCTCAAACCCTAGCTTCCTGCTTGATTGGGTTTGATGGAGGAATTTATCTGCTTGTTTTGATGAAGGACTCCAGGGAATCATTTATCTGCTTGGTGGTTGAAATTCTTCAACTTTGAACTTGTGACTTGATGAAGGATTGACGATTTGTCAATATTGACTTGTCGGAAGTGTATGTATGTCATGAATCACGTACTTTGCTTTGTAATTTGTTGAGGATACATACAAATGATTGACCTTAGGCTTATATAGGGTCAATGTTGAGTTATTAGTCTAGCAACATGTGATTTAATAGACTAAATAACCATAAAATTCCTTTAGTTAGGCCATTAGCTTTGTATGAACTATGGAATTGCTTCCTCGGTCCTATTTTTTCTGCTTTGACGTACTTGATGAGGAGATTGGCTTTGATATGTACTTAGAGATTGATCAGATGATTTGAGAATAAATTGAGATATCACACTGCAGGTAATATATAGATTGATTTGAGGTAGCCCTGAATTGGGCGTTTCCTCAGACTGCCTTGATCTATCGATCAAGTAGAAAGATCTCTTATATCGTAGTTTCTTATAATCACTAAGCTGGATCTAGTTTGAGATTGAACAGCTATCTTCATTGAACTGACGAGCAGGGGCTCTTTCACTGCAGCCTTTTCTTACAACTTGTTAAGTGAGGAGAGCGTCAGCAACTCGGCCATATTTGGGCTTGTTGAGTTCAACATTTAGAACCTACTCGAGTTTCCGACTTAAGCTATAGTGGGTTGGTGATTTTGTCATCAGACTGACGAATGGAGGCTCTTTCACTACGGCCTTTTCTTGTGGCTTGTTGAGTGAGGAGAGCGTCAGCAACTCGACCATTTGTGGGCTTATTGAGTTTGACCTTTAGAACCCATCTGTGTCCTAGACTTTAGGATGTGGAGGTTGATATTTTTTCAACTCAGTTGATTGAAGTCTTCAAAATTGGGAGTTATTCTGACTTGATCTCCAGAATTTGACAAATCTGAGAGATAAATTTTCTTGACATTTAAGGCTATCTTTTCATGTGTAGAAATATATTTTTTTTTTCTACAAGAACATTTAACTTTATAATGATAATTATAGATATATTGAGGGATTTTGGTAACACTTTCGAACGAATCGACATATATTTGAGGATCTCGTCTTATAGCATGATGTCAACTCAAATAAACTTAACATAAACTAAAAAAAATGCCCTGTCTTGCAGGGGAATTCTAAACTATATTTAGGAGAATTTTTTGGATGAAAATATACAAATAAATCAATATTTGAATTGATGTACTTTAAAAGAGATTTTAACATACAATATTGATTTCATCTGTATATAAAAATCTAAAAATGCCCCCTGTGTAGCAGGAGAATTTTGACGAAAAAGTTCTTCATTTGGAGTATGTTTATTTAGGGATCTCGGCATGAAGCACGATGTCAACCTAAATAGATATACTAAAAAAATTGTCTCATGTCTTGTGTGGGGATTTCTATTGTACCTTGAGAATGTAGTCGTCAAGTATAATACTTTTTCAAGTATCGACCATTAATTGGTGGCATTGGTCTTTCACCCTTTAGGTCGATGAGTTGGTATGCCCCTCCTTGGTATACTTTTTCAATGATAAAAGGGCCTTTCGAGTTAGGCTCAAATTTGTCACCAAATTTTTGATTGGGAATAATTGGTCTTCTTAGCACCAAAACTAATTCTCTTTTTTGGAATGTTCGAGGCTACACCGTATGGTTAAAAGCTCCGGACATCTTTGCTCGATAGACTTTCAGATTTTGATGAGCTTCCAGTCTAACTTCATCAAGCGTCGAGTTCCTCCATTCTCAAACGGGCATTTTGATCTTCAGTTAGACTATACTGGATGGCTACTCAAAGTGAAGGCAACTCAACTTCGAGCGGAAGAACTGCTTAAGTTCCAAATACCAATGAGTAGTGAGTGGCTTTAGTTGGCGTCTTGTGGTGGTTCGATATGCCCATAGAGCCTCTACCAGTTTGGTATGTCATTTTCTTTTATTTTTAGTGAGAATCTTCTTGAGTAATTTGACTAATATCTTGTTGAAGACCTCCGCCAAACTATTTTCTCTTGGATTATATATTGAAGAGTATCGTCAATCAATTTTGTGTCGATTGACAAATCTATAAATCTTTGCACTTTTGAAAGCTGTGTCATTATCAAAAATTATTCGACGTGGTACTCCAAATCTATAGACTACATTATGCATGAAGAAGTTGATCACTCGGTCGGCAGTAACTTCTTTAAATGGGGTAGCATCAGCCCACTTAGAGAAATAATCAGTCACTACTAGGATGAAGCGATGTCCCGCTGGATCAATTAGTCCAGTTATATCTATGCCCCAACATTCGAATGGACAAGATACTATTGTTGGGTGTAATGAATTTGGAGGTAGATGGATGAGATTCCCATGTACTTGACATTCATGACACTTCTTAGCGTGATAATGCAATCTCTCACCATATATGGCCAATAATAATCCATCCTTTTGATCTTTACTGTCATCTTGGTACCTGACTGATGTGCACCATAAAATCTTTCATGAACTTCAACCATCACTTTGCTAGCTTCATCTACACCTAGGCATCGTAGCTACATTTGTTCAAAGGATCTACGATATAAAGTATTGTTGATAAAAGCATAGCATAGCATTCTCTTCTTGATTTGAGCTGTTAGTGATTTATTATTTGGTAATTTACCTTTTTTAAAGTAGTCGATGAAGGGTTGCCTCCAATCACGTGACTCTTCTATAACAAAGGCTTCATATTACTTTTCTTAGGCAATGTCATTCTTAGCTCTTCTTGGTACAACTTCTTGTTGATTTTGGGGAGTATGAGGAGCAATCTGAGTCGCATCCTGTTGGGTCAAATTTGATAACCCCTCTACTGAGGATTGATACTTTATCATCTAGAACTTCGTCAGTAAATATGCCGATCATGACATAATCACCATTAATATTTATCATTTCCTTAGCTAATTTTGCAGTCGGCTTTGCTATTCTCGGATCGAGAGACTCGAGTTAGTGTGATATTTGGTATATGCTTCATAAGCTCAAGAACTCGCTTGTGATAGAAAGCTAACTCAAGCTTGTTAATTCTATAGATGTCAAGTACTTGATTTATAATAAACTGAGAAGCTAACTCAAGCTTGTTAATTCTATAGATGCTCAAAAACTCGCTTGTACTTAATTTTCAAATATATTGTGGAGAAATACTCGCTTATGGTTGTAAAATTGGTTGTATGATTTGTGATTTGGACAGCAACTACTGAGCTTGCAATTTAGTGTTTCTTCTTCTTTGCCTTTTACTCAATTTTCCTCCAGAAGATGATGTTTCAGTATCATACCTTCCTAGTGCGAAAGGTTCAACTAGAAAAGTTGTCGCAATTACAAGTATGTCTAGAACTTTCTGCCCAATGAAGGTTCTCTTCATGACTAAAGCTTCAGAATGACTCAATCCTTCGAATACAGAGGCTCTCTCTTGAGGAACCTCGCTAACAACAGCGATCATTCCAGTCGTTCTCCTCCTATGCACAGGTTGGTGTGTACAATATGCATGTGCTTTAGGTAAAGGATTATTTGCAGCACTGATAGCTGAAAAGTTTACATTACCAAATTGAATGGTAGCTTCAACATCTCTATTATTGATTACAGTGTTAGCCAAATAGATATTGGCTCCGCGACCTAGCTGCAAGATGAACAATGTATTCGGAAGATCCAAAGATATAGAGTATAAGCAGATTAGTCATCATGAGATAACAAATTTAACTAAAATTTTATTAAAAATTGATTTCAAATTTGAATTTTTATCATGCTTTACTGCTACTTTAGCTCAAATTTGACTAGCCAAAGATGGAAAGAAAAACATGTCCCCAGCGGAGTTGCCAAAAATCTATGGGCTCCGAAAATTCACCACTGACCTCTTCGATGAAATGAGTGTTTTAAAGTGTCGGTGAAATTTTCAAAATGCAGATGGAATAGTAGATAAGACACTACCCAGAGATTTCATCCTCATTTGGAGAGAACTTTAAATCTGGTTCCAGGTTTCCTATTAGCGCAAGCCTCTATAGTTAATTACCCTTCTCAATAAGTGAGAGAGAATTTTCGATTAAGGCTAGTCATTAGATCACTGAATTGTGTAGCGTATAGTAGCAGTATGTAGAGTTTCAGAATTTAAGATATAAAATTCATCATTTTAGCTTAAACCGGATAGTTGGGGGAATGATGACGTGCCAGATCTATATCCCATGGTTCATCATCATCCCGCGGTCACTGGTCTACTTATTCGAGAGGTAGTCGACCAAACTAACGGAAAGATTCTCATCGAACACATGGGTTCGTCGTCCAAAATCCTTGTAGACTGGGGTGGTGTTTATCAGGAGGCAGACTTAAGTCCTTTGACGAGGTTGTTTGCCCTATCAAGTATACCCTATGATTCACAACTCAAAGGGCAGAGCTATTAGAAAGCATACGGGTTATGGTCGTGATTGTAATATAATGGAGTCGGACTGGTCAAACCACCCGATCAAAGGACTTTGGTCGTAACTACTTCATCTGTGGAGCATATTGGCCAAGCCAAGCAATCAGAGGACACAGGCCACGTCTTTAATGGCAAGATATTGATTGAGAGTGAATATAGTAGAACACTTTATTTGACATTGGTTCCTTTTGTGAGCTAGAGTTTTCTTAGTTTGTCACCCCCGACAAGTAGTTGCGGAAGGTGGATAAATGGAGTTGGATTTAAATTTTTAATAGAGTTTTATTTAAATAATTTCAGATTGCTATTTAAAAATTAATTAATTAGAATATATTTAAGAGTTTTAGATCCTGTCAATTCAGTTTAATTACTAACAGAGGATTAGATCTAATGTCAGGCAGTCAGTTCTTAGGTCTTGAACTCTTTTATAGTGTTTAGTTGTTAAGAATTTAGGTAATTTTATGTTTGAATTAAGAGCTTTAAATCCGCATCAACTCTATTTAACTATTAAGAGGATCATCTTATCACTTGATAGAATTAGTTTCTCGATTATTTTCGAGTTGAAATTCTTATAATAGATTTTTAGGTTTTGTTAAACCAACTCATCTAAGATTAAAGGAAGCGGCGAATATTCTCGCACTTGAATTTAAGCATTCAAAGATAGTGTCGGGGCCCATGCGGGTGTATTGTAATTTTAGGTAATCTTGTGTTTGAATTATGATATTGATTTCAGATTTTTAATTTAATTTGATTTGAAAAATTGATTAGTTTAAATATGTTTCAGAGCTTTAGATCCTATCAACTCTGTTTAGCAGCTAATAGAGGATTAGATCTACTGTCATCTGACAGAATCAATTTTTCAGATATTTCACTGATTTGAAACTCTTATTATAGGTTTTTAGGTTTTGTTAACCAGCAGACTAAGACTAAGCAACTGCGGCATTCGATACTTGAATTTTAGGCATTGATATGGGGCATCGGGTGTAATAAATAATTCAGATAATTTTATGTTTGAATTATGAGATTGATTTTGGATTTTCATTTAATTCCAACTTTAGCCTAAGTAGCATTTTCAGACATTAAAATTTGCACTTGAAATCTCTTTGTTCGAGCACATGCAGGTATTTATAGCTTAGCTAATTTCATCTAATTAATGAAATCATAATTAGGATGAAATTCCTTAACTTTTGGTTGAAGGAAGCCTCATGATCTTTGTAGATTTTGATTTAGTATCGCCTTCTGTCTGCTTGTGTAAAGGGTTGCAGATCCGGTGGCGAAGAAAGCGTTTTGATTTAGATTTCAAAAGAAAGTTTTATTTATTATTTTAAAAAAAGATTTATCCCTCAGAGTAGCTTTCATTTTCCCCCTCTTTTTTTGGTTTACTTTTGTGTTTGTTATATATTGTTTTCCCTCCCCGTTTTGTTGTTTGGAGTTTTTAATTTGAATTTTAGCTTTAGGTTTCATTGGTTGACATTCTTAAGTTGATCTCTTTACTTTTCATTTTTTTTTCTAAGTCTAGAATTCTGACGAAATTTCAACCTCCGGCGTCATCCCAGTGTAGAGCATTGGTATTCACGCCTCGATGAGCATGACGGTTAGTATTTTAAAGTAACTCAGCCGACCTTTAATCCCGTTACACCCTGATGAGCATAACGAGGCCTTCAATCACCTGCATTAAAGCAAATATATATGCAAATAGTCTAAATTTCGGCAGCATTTTGGCATAAGGGGTGTCACATCAGATAGTTTTGGCTTACTCAGTATGCCCTGATGAGCGTAATGGGCGGTGTCTTGTGACACTACAATAATGCCGAATTTCATCTCGTCACGCCTTGATGAGGTATGATGAGGTCTTTAATCACCTATCATACCCTGATGAGCATAACGAGGTCTTCAATCAGTGAACTTTATAAGTGTAGATTGATCCTCTCAGACCATTTAAATATTCAGAGTAGACCTGATCGCCACCCAAATCTTCTCCCGTGGCTCCTGCTGCAACTCTGAAAATATCCTCGATTAAGGCAAAATTTCCCATGATATCAAGAGCGCCACTTTGGGTTCCCCTGCCTTCTAATAAATTAGCCAGAGGTGCATGGTCATACTCTCTGATGTAAGCTTTGATACCAGATGGATTAAATCGGGTCTTCCCACGCCATCCTTTGGCACACATGTAGCCTGCACTCAAAACTGGCACTGTCTCATCACCATTAACTAAGAAAACACCACCCTGCAAACAGCGCTGATCACTTCCGCCCTCAGCAGATGCATCAATCTGAAAGGGTATGTTACACTCGGATGTGGGGGATAACTTGTAAACATAAGCTCTTTCAGTAGGAATTCCTACTCCATACATGGAATATATCTCCATATCAGGGGCAAGTGGCAATTTTGTCTCTAAAGGGTTTGACCAATATTTGTAGTGGCTGTATTTCGGATCATCCAAGTTCTCAGCAATCCCATAAGAAAAATGAGCACTATCACGTTGCATCATCTTTGGAGCAACAAAATGAAGGAGGTCCAATATAGAATCAGCAGTATATACTTTGTACTCAGCAACAGCTTTCGCTCCTCCCACTCCAAACTCGTGGTACTCTGTCCAAACATCGTGACAAGAAGCATTTCACTTGGAGAAGGGAGTAAGAACTTCTTGGTAAACGACGGAGTGACGAAGAAGAAGCAATCGAAAACACCGGAGAAGAGGGAGAAATTTAGGACCTTCGGTTTCATGGATCTAAATGAAAATAAGAGGCTTGCGGTTTTCTATATGAAGCCATCGAACAGGTGAGGGAGAGAACTTTTTGTCTGCTGCGGTTGTAAGGAAGGCGGGGGAATAGTAGTCGTTTTTTTTTGGAGGGAACGGTTGAGCGCTCGATCGGGAGGAGTCGAGGGAAATCGGTCGGACGAACGGGCGGAACCGAGGTCGGGCGTGCGTCTGTGAAGAAGGGCAGCTTCGATCGGGTCGCATGAGGAAGAAGAATAGGGCCGGTTCGTCTGCGTGAAGGATTAAGGCCGGTCCAATGGTTTTAGGGATTTAGGTTTTAGATATTTGAACTTGGTTTTTTTAAAAAAATTAATTAATGGACTTTAAATTGAGTTTAACACCGATAGGATTAGATAATTAATATATATATATATATATATATATATATATATATATATATATATATATCATTTAAAATTATTACGATGTTGAATCATAGCGTTAGTTTTGATATGCTTTTGGTTTGAGTGGTAAAATTGAGTCCATTTCAGCTAAAAATGCGCGTCGTCGCTTTCGACCGCTCAATTTTCATGCAGACTTGTCCAAATTGAGTGTGTGATCTTACTCAATAGATTTATTTCCATGAATAACGGATGTGATTCTTGTCGCATCGACTCAATATATGCGGTAGCGCGGCTCGGCGTTTGATCGGTTGCTTATCAAGTCGTGCAATATTTATATCCTAACCAATTTTGACATTCTAAACGCGATGGAGAAGTCCGTTAGTCGATTGGAGGTCATTTAAGTTGATTTCGATGACTTCTTGTGCATTTCAGCCTCGATTTACGCGCTGTCACTTCAAATCATTCAAAATTTGTATAGACTCGTCCGAATTGAGCGCGGACAGTTTCATTTGATAGATTTTGATGTTTTGAAGCTAACAGCGTGATCAATTTAATGAACGTAGGTTGTTTGGACATCGTTGCAGCTTCCCGACTCTGATATATGTGTCAACACATTAATAGCTCGAGACCTTAATCGATTGATCGTTAGATTTTGCAATATTTACATTCTAATCAATTTCGACGTTTTGAACGTGATGACAAAGTCCGTTCATCGATCGGAGGTCGTTTCGGCCATTTTCAGGGACATCCGGTGCATTTTGAGCCTCAATTTGTGCACTGTCACCTTTGAAGTCCATTGAATTTGACTTGTAGGCTTGTCTTGATTTATGACACACATATGGAGGTCAACAACAAGTTTAGTAAGCGGAGTTTTATTTTGGCTTAGATTCACTCTAAAAATTTCCTTTTTTTACACAAAAGGTTAGTCAAGCAAGGGCATAAGATTTTTTTTAAATTACTAAGAAACTTTGTTTAAATGCTTATTATAAACACTTTTCCATCATAAATGTATATCCATTCAATTTTTATATATAAGACTTATATGCATGACTTAACAAATTTATCATATATGTTGTTGTTCAACATTATCCCTATAATTAGGTGAATCACAAACCTATCCTTTTTTTTTTCGAGGAAGGATATTCTATACTGAATGAAACAGCTATCAGTTGCATTAAATAACATAATTTTTTTGTCAAATAGAAAAATCAACATACTTTAAAGGACATCTAAATACCTGCTAAAGAGTTATAACACTTAATTCCTAATATGGTGGATAATTTTCTTGAATTTAACTCTATAGATAAGATTTCTTGTAAATATAGAGGAATTGATTCAACATCAACAACACCTAAGGCATTTAAACCTATTATAAGTGTTATGATAAGAGATAAATAATATACAACCTTGCATGAATTAAATAACAAAGCCTATTATCATCATAATATAAAATAATAATCTTAGCATTAGGCTTTTTAATTGAAAAATAAGTGGGAATTAAAAATTTTTGCATGCACATTATCATTTTCATTGCCTTTAATTTATATATAACTTATGTTGAATGTATGTACAATGAAATGGGAGCTATATGTAGCCCTTATTAAGATTTTTTACCTTACATAAAGATTGAAAGTGTATAAAAGATTTATAGACTTTGCCTCGTAAAACCCCCAAAAGTTCAAACATGAGGAGAGAGAAAGCCGTCTTTAATGATGAAAGAAGAGAAATTCAAAATCTATGAAAGAAAGAAGCAATAAAAATTTCAAGATTAAAATCTACCTATGGATGATAAATCATATAAATATATATTTGTTTTAAATTTTGACACTTCATATATCTTAATATCTTTTATTATTTCTATAACTTTTGATATTCTTCATGACAAGCTTACAAGTAATTACATAATTTTTTGTTTTAATGCGCTTTATTTTAAAATATAATTATGATTTTCTTTTTCTTTCAACAATGGAGATAGTTATGATAATATTATTGAATAAAATAAAATATGATATTTTTGCAAGCTCATTGATAATATATATTGAGATTAATATTATAATACGTTTCAATGTGGAATCAATAATTGATGATCTTGTTGTAAAATATATATATATATATATATATATATATATATATATATATATATATATATATATATATATATATATATATATATATCAGATATATATATATATATATATATATATCAGACATAAATTAAAATGCTTAATCTTTAAAACACAATGTTTTTTATTTCTCTGTCATCTTTTAAGTTATGATTTTTCCACCAGTCTCATCAAAAATTAGATGAGCTCTTAAATGATCTCCATAGGTGATAAAAATAGGACTGAATTATATATGATTAAGGATTTGGAGAATTTGAGGGATGAGAATTTGAGGAAAAAAGGTGAGAGTTTCCAATTTTAAAATTATTAATTAGTTTGATAATAAAAAAATAAACTGTAACATTTAAAAATATTAAGTGAATATTAACACTTAATATTAATTAATTAAAAATATTACTTTACATAAATTAATATAATATGTGATTTAATTTTATTAAATATAATTTATTAATGTAATTAATAATGTAAAGAACAGTTTAATGATGGTTTAGAATATTAATTTCTGTTATTTATAATACATTTAATTAAAATTGATAAAAATTTAATAGATAAAAATTATTAACCTTTCAATCATATATATATATATATATATATATATATATATATATATATATGTGTGTGTGTGTGTGTGTGTGTGTGTGTGTGTGTGTGTGTGTGTTATATAGTTATAATTAAAAAATTAAATAAAATTAATGACCTAAGTTAAATGAATTTTTGATTAATTTTCTAAATAGAAATTAATTTAATAGATTATTAAATTACTAATTAAATATTAAATAAAATATTGTATTAATTATGATTTTTTTAATTAAGGTTAATCTAAGTAAGTTAAATATAATAAGACGTATTTATGATATAAATCCTTAAATTGTGAAGCAAAATAGCAAATAATTAATCTAAATTTATCATTTATCATTCTAAGATTTTATCCACATAAATTTTTTAAAACTAAATTTATAGAATTCACCAATAAACCAAACTGATAACCATAAAAAGCATCAATTAAAATATGAAATGGACATCACCAATAAATCAAATTGATAACCCTCAATTATTATTGTTATTATTTTTCTTATCTGATGATTTTAATTTCATGAAAAAAAATTTTGGGAACGCTAATCTCTCGCAAAGGATAAGAAGCGAGGTGTGGCAGCGAAGATGTGGAATAAGTGAGTCAAAGTTTAAGTCGTCAGAAGTAATCGTTGGGCCTAAGGCTGATTAGGGGTGTAAATTAAACGTCGCGAGTTTTATTAGTCTAATCTGATTTACTTTTGATCTCATTTTGCTGACTGTTATATTAATTTTTTGCAAGAAAAAAAGTCATTAAGAATATATATATATATATATATATATATATATATATATATATATATATATATATAAAGAGAGAGAGAGAGAGAGAGAGAGAGAGAGAGATTGGGAACAAATAAAAAATTATGCGGTTTCTTGAGATTATTTTATACTACACTGAAAGCAAATATTTTATAAACTTATGGCTAAAATGAGCGTCTCAACAAAGCTAATCCGTCGAGCTTAAGTTTATAATATTCTAAGACCTCTAAACAATGATCTTTGTTAGATGTCCAAAAATCATCAAATGATCAACGAGACCTTTTTATACCAACTAATTGAGTGTCTTGATTTTATGGTATAAATGCACAAAGATTTCTTTTAGAAATCTGTAAGTAGATCATATTTCTATACATTTATGAAAGAAATTTTACTAAAAAAATTTTTTGACTTATAAAATTTCATAGCTCTGTATACCATCATTTAATGTTGGATATCAACTAATGCTAATTCATGTCATCATACATCATTAGACGCCCTCCATTAGCTGACTTTTATGCTCAACTTATAAATATCATTTTGTGCTTGAGTTTGATTAGTTTAAATCACTTTTTATGCTAATTTGAGATTTCCATGCTCATTCTAAGTTACATGTGCTTAGCTAAAAAAAAGTACTCTTAATTGATTGTTAGTTCACTCTATATATGATTTAAGCTATTTTTCCTCTTCGAATACAATTTTAGTCCTCAAGGTATTCTTACGTTAAACCCTCGTTTAGCTATAAACTTTATCCATCACATAGCTTGAGTCCATTAGGATTAAACCCTATATTGATTTTAAGACTCTTATGATTACAACAAAATCCATGACAAAAGATCACATATCTTTCAAATATTCATCTCAATTCTCTTCTTAAATTAGGTTTGATCAAAGTTAATCCTAGGTTAGACCAAACTTTGGCTTTACCCTAGTATATTCCAATGAACTTTGTAGGTGGTATAAGCATTTTATTTTCTTCTTCAATGGCTTAAGTACAATGAGATGATTTTAATTGAAGATTGGATCCTTATATTTGGATTTTGATCTTAGGTTTAACTTGGGGTCATACTTAGATCTCAAATCCTTTGCACCACAAGCCAAATTAGTGATGTTGAATCAATTGATTGGACAAACTATTTTGGTATGACTTCTATAATAAAATAATAAATAAATTTAATTTAACTAAAAAAAATATAATTCTAGAAAAATATAATTGGACAAATTAAGAAAAAAAAATATAATCTAATTAGTTCAGTAGGACCCAAACTTTATAATTGGACAAATTAATTAATCTTGCTCAAAATTTTTAATGGGTTCCAATAAATTAATAATGAGCTAATTAAGCTCAATATACCTTTATATAGCCTAATTGGACTATTTGAAGTAGTTAAGCCCAAATGGACCAAGCTTAATAGGATCTAAACTTTTAAATTGGCAAAATTGATTGAACTTAAGGACTTAGACTAATTACACTAGTTCAACCATAGAAGATTTAGGCCCAGTTGGCCTTAATCTAGGTCAATAGGTTCACTTTGACCCAAGTTGACTTATTTGAACCCCTTAAACTAATTTAACTAAAAAGACCCAATTGAAGCAGGCCAATCCATGGAGCCAACTTCAAATGATCAACTATAACTTACTTAATTTAATTCACTTTTGATTGCACCAAATTTGTCAAATTAATCAAATTGACCTAAATTAACCCAATTAAACTTTTTAGACCAATTAACCAAACTGATCAAATTGCCTTTAATCAAGCCTTCCATTTTCTCAAAGTGGACTCACCATATAGGCATTTGACCCAATGGTCCCTTGGGTAAGCTAATTGACCTCAATTGACCTAACTTAGCCCATTTGGATGCTTAGTTATCCATATAGCAAAATTGGACTTAAAGCCTCAATTTAATGAATTTAATTGAACTATGCAGCTTTGCTGAATTCACCACATCCTAATTGATTCAATTCATCGATTGGTTTGTTCTAATTGAACTAAGATGAACTCATACTTGACTCATTTGACATAATTGAACCAATTTTATTAGAATGACTTAATTGACTTAACCCTTCCAATAAATGGTCATAGGCTCTCCACATACCCATTGTTTGATCTATCAATTGGGCTTTATAAGAACACTTAGGTCAAATTAACCCAAAGTGACCCATATAAGTCAATGTGAGCCTAAGCCCACTTTAAACTCAACTTAGATGTAATTAATGATTCAAATGGTAACATATGATAAATTCCTAATCTAATCCATTATTTAGCCATTAATAAAAGGTTTAGAGATATTAAAAAAAGATTAATACATTCTAAGAAATTAGCTTATTTTAACACAAGTACTATACTTCTACAATTAAGATATCTCTTATTCAATCTCAACTATTTATCCAGTCAATCTAGATCCAATCATTATGGGAATCACCCAATTGTTAATATTTAGTGGTTGGGTTACATGGATTAAGGTAATTGAAAGGGAAGAACATCCCATTCTTTTTCTAGACTTTCAATGGTCCCCAAGATATCTTATATGCCCTTTTAGCATTGATTTAACAATTTTAGTTAGATCTATCCAATAAGCTTTCTTAAAACCAATTTATGGTTTGGTCTTTTTATTAATCCACGCCATCTAACCTCTTAGGCTATATGGGTAAACCTTTGAAATCATTGTTCAGCTCTAAGTTATTAGAATTTCACTATCCCTTGATAGAGCTTGTTCTCATGAAGCTATAAGATTGAAATCTTTAATTTTCATTAGCTTTATATAAATATATTATCATATGAATTTTTTAAGTAGCATTAACATGATAACCCAAATTTCTTTGGTTCAACATGATATGAGGACAGGAATATAATTATGACCATTCATTAGTTATTAATTTAAGATTAGATTATTGTATACAAACCCAACCAATTTGATATAAATTTTTTTGGATTTTTAGCTTAGAGCCAAACAATAAGTTAAACTTGGTGAAATTTTAATCATAAATGCATTGGATAATGTAGAATTTAGAAAAATTAGTTTCATTGGCATATTTTTATATTTTAATTTAAAAAATATTTAACTTACTATTTTAATTATATAAATATCTAGTTGTTTCAAAAAACTTTCAAACTTCTTGGGTATGTTAAAGCCATCAATTCAAGCCTACAATAATTTTGGCATGCTTTGACGTACATTAGTTTACTTATTCTTTTATGATGAAAAACATGCTTTTAAATTTAAATCCAAGATAGGGAATAATCATATGTCCTTGCATTTGATTGTATAAGTCTATGGTGGTCTTTTAAACATATAATTTTTTAAAATTATTAGAGCTAATTTTTATTTTAGTAATTGAAATATTTATAAATTTAATTATTAGATATAAAATATCTTTAATAATTATGGTAGAATTTGGAATAGTTTAAATTATTATTTTAAATTTTTCTGAGCATTTTAAAATTTGATTCCTACTTTTGAATATATATTTGATTCAAAAAAATAAGGTTTTAAAATTATCTTCAATGCATGATGAGATCAAATGTCTATGGAATTATTTTCATGAGTTCATGGCATTGAAATTGACCTTCTCTAATGTTCTTAATATTTTCCAAACCAATTTCTTAACTTAAATAATTAAAATAAACATTACCTTGATTATTGATTATAAGAGATAAGCTTAAATAGCTTTGGAAAAATTAGGGTAGTCAAAAATCACCATTTTGAATTATGGATGCATAACCTAATTTTTCCAAATATGGATTTTTTTTTAATATTTCCTATCAAAAACCTATTATTATAATTTCTAGAAAATAGGTTTAATCAAGAAATTCATTTCATAACATATGCTTGTTGTGTTGACTTTGATTTAAAATTTAAAAATCATTTTGAGTGATTTTGAACATTTTAAATTTTATTTTGATTTTTAAAACTTATTTTAGAATTTTTATTATTAGTATAATATTTACATTAATTATAAAAAATGCTAAATAATTTTGAAAAAAAAATCTAGTAAATGAACAAAATGTTTTATATGATTATCCAAACCAAAAAAATTCTATAATACCATACAAACTTCACCCATTCACTCACACATATTTCTTCCAATTCTCTTGAGAACCATTATGTAAGGTGATATTATTTTAATGGTGAGAAAGAGATCAAGAGGCAACCAGTCATTATGTATTCCATAACATGATGAGCAATTCATAGATATTGATGATGCAATAGCTTACACGTGCTACATGAGATGTTCTATTATCAATTCAAAATCATTACTTTAAGAATTTTTTTCCTTATTATCTCTAATCTTTTCATTGTTGACCTTCACATATGCTATGCAAGTCGAATCTAGCTTATAAGGTGAATTCGATCAACTTCGGATGCTCTAGAGCATAAATCAGAGCTCAGATGAATCAAACATCACTGAAATCAGTCCAAATGACCTCCAATCAATGAACGGACTTCGTCATCACATTCAGAACATTGAAATTAGTCAAAATATAAATATTACATAATCTAAAGATCAACCGAGCTATCAATGTGCTAACACACATATCGGAGTCGGGAAGTCGCGACGATATCCAAACGACCTCCGTTCGTGAAATTGATTATGTCATTATCTTCAAAACATCAAAATCTATCAAGTAAGACCGTTTGCACTTAATTTAGACAAGTTTGTGCAAATATCGAAGGATCAAAAATAATAACACACAAATCGAGACTAAAATACACTGGACGCCGCCAAAATCAACCCAAATGACCTTTGATCAATGAACAGACTTTGCCATTATGTTCAGAACAATGAAACTAGTTAGAATATAAATATTGGACAACCTGATGATCAACCGAGCAAGCGATCAAGCCATCAACGCACCTACATGCATATCGAGGTCAGGAGGCACCGACTTAAACCAAACAACCTTCGTTCATGAAATTTATTGCACCGTTAGTTTCAAAACATCAAAATCTATCAAGTAAAATTATTCACACTCAATTCATAAAGGTCTGTGCAAAAATTGAGTGGTTGAAATTGATAACACGCATTTTGAGCTGAAATTATCCAATTTGACACCGATTTGAACCAAACAATCTCTGATCATGAAACAGACCGTGTCGTTGCATTCGAAACTTCAGAATAACCTTGAATCAACATATATATCAACTTTATATTGAGGTCGGCTCAAGGTTCATATTAAAGTTGATTAAACAATATAAAAGTATTATCAAAAGTCCTAATGCCCTAAATCCCAATAAATCGACCCGATCCGACCCAAATTTCTCCCTCTTCACGCATGAACAGAGCTCCCTTCTATCCCATTCGCATGACCTGACCTTCATTCGCTTGTCCCTCCTCACACACGAATCCCTCTTCCATTCAAGCTCCCCCTTCAACCGCACACACCACACAAAACCGAAGCCTCCTCCCTCTTTGTTCGGCTTCAACTCCTCTTCTGTTTCTTTCCTTCCTTCCTTAAAGAAACCAAAGACAGATATTCTTTTCTACTTTTTCCAGACGATACTTTTTCAGAGCTCATTTTCCTGAAAAGCTCCCATTTTCTCCAACTGAATCTTCTTTCCTTTTTGTTTTTCTGAAAAATGCCATCTCTACTGAATTCTTTTTTCTTCTATTTCTTTTCCAACCAAAATCATCTCCCTAGCCGAAACAAACCTCCCTAACCAAAATTTGAAATCTGAAATATAGAATCTGAAGTTCGTCAAAGGGGAATTTTCTTTTTCTTGGCTAAAATTTGCAATCTCCCCTAATCGAACCCCTCTAGCCAAACTTTCATTGTCGATCATTGCAAGCAGGCAGGAAAATAAGTCTGAATATGTGTGATGTGAATGTGAAAGTATATATATGTTTTTGTCTCTCTTTGTAGGTTCAAGACCGCAATGCCCCAGTGGCATAAAGCGAAGATGTGATATCAAGACACGACTCAAATAGGTGCCAAGCCAAAAAATGTTAGATGTCGCTCCATAATAAATGTCAAATTTCATCAAATCTTTGGACTTAGAAAAAAATTTAAAAAAATTGGCTTAAGAGCACTAAATAAAGAAATCTAAAGTTAAATTCAAATTAAAAGAATCAAATAAATAAAGGGAAAAAAAAAGAACATGTAATGAATACAAAGGTAAAACATTAAATCAAAAAGAAAAGAGGTAAAAAAGCACTTACAAGATTTATCTTAGTATAGTTGAAAGCCCACTAAAAATTATCCCTTCTCTTTCAAGCACTCCAACTCCTCAAACTAGTGGAATGAAATAGAAGTGTCCTTTCTTAGCCTTATTTATAGGAATTGAAAGAAACAATGTGGAACCCATTGTTATCTAAATTTAATAATCAAGTATGATGATGGGGTTTGATGGATGCTACTAAACTCACAAACTTTAATTGTAATCCTCGGTGGTTTAAATTGAAGCAGTAAAATTGGTTCTCTTTTCTTCAAACTTCACAAAACTAAATAAGCTTTAGTTGAAACTTGGAGAAGCTGATATCGAACTCATAAGAGAACTAATTGAATAATTGAAAACTATATGATATCAAACAAAGTAGGAATCTTGATTGAACATCAAATCAAAGCATAAGAAAGCCTCTTGGAATTAAGATATACTCTTCAACTATACTCAAATAAATTGAAAAAAATTAAAGAATTCATCAGAGATTTTCCATGAGATTGAATGATCGCTAATAAGCATAAGAAATGAATCCTTGAAAAATGTTTGAAGTATATTCGTCACCTTATTAAATACTCGAATTAGATCAAAGAAAAATTGAGTATAGTTGGTGATGAATTTGAAAATTGTCATAAGCGCGAGTCTATTGAATATTCAAAGACTAATTAACTTGGAATCATTTAGATATTAATCTGAAAAAGTTAATAAGATATTAGATCAATTTATAACTCTCTACTCGCCACCGGATTCGCAACACATTGTACAAGTGAGCAAAAGGTGTTAATTAAGGCATTCTTAAATATGCCGCATGGGCCCTGACACTATGTTGAATGTTTAGATTCAATTGTCTAAGAATGCTACGTGGGTTGCTTCCCAATTTAGTCTTAAGACTGGGTTCAGGTTAACAAAAGCTAAAAATTTATTATAAGAATTTCAACTTAGTAAAATATCTGAGAAGCTATTTCTTTCATGTGACAGTAGATCTGATCCTCTATTAAGAGCTAAACAGAGTTGACAGAATCTAAAGTTCTCAAATATATTTGATTTAATCAATTAATTATCCCGATGATGACTGTGTTGAATGGTGATTTCAACCGGAGGGGATACTTCCATCAAAATGTGATTCTAATTTTAAATCAAATTAACTTAAATCAAGTATCAATCTAAAAATGCTTAAATAAAATTCAATCATTAAAAGCATAAAGTAAAACTCAATCTATCCACCTTCCACAACTTTTTATCGGAGGTGATAAATTAAGAAAACTCTAGCTCACAAAGGAGCCAATGTCAAATTAAGTGTTCTACTATGTTCACTCTCAATCAATCTCATGCCAGTAAGGACGTGGCCTATGTCCACTTACTGCGTGGCTTGGCTGATAAGTTCCACAGATGATGTAGTTATGACCAGAGTCCTCTAATTGAGTGGTTTGTCCAATAAGGCTCCATTATATTATGATCACTACCATAGCCCGTATGCTCCCCAATAGCTCTGCCCTTTGATTTATGAATCATAAGGTATACGTGATAGGACAAAAAGCCCTCTGTTAGCTAAAGTAGACTTAAGCCTATCTCTTTAGATAAACATCACCCTAGCTCTATAAGAATTTCTTGGATGACATAACCCATGTGTTGCTGATAAGGATCCTTCAATCAGGTTGGGTCGACTACTCCTCCGATTAATAGGACTGTGATGTGACCGGATGACAACCATGGGATCTAAATTGGGCATGTCATCATTCCCCCAACCATCCGCTTTAAGCTAAAATGGTGAATTTCATAAGTTCTAACTTTTAAACTCCACATGCTGTTACTATATGTTACGCATTAAGCGACCTAACGACTAGCATTAATCGAAAGTTCTCTCTCACTTATTGGGAGGGGGTAATTAACTATAGGGGCTTGCACTTATAGGAAACCTAGAATTAGATCTAAAGCCCTTACCAAATGAGGATGAAATCTGAAGAATCTTATCTACTATTCCATCTTCCTTAAATTTACAAACATTTAAATCATACTCTCTTCTCTTCATATCGAGGTGAGAATTTTGGAGCCCACAGATTTCTAGGGACAGGATTATATTTCCATCTTTGGCTAGTCATATATGTGTTATAGTAGCAATAAAATATTTAAAAATTCAAAACTAAAAAAATTGTGATTTAAATGTGTAATAAATTCAAATTACTAATATATGAGACTCTATATTGAATGAATTATTCTGTAGAGTATATCATTATTACACTATTATTTTGTTCTATAGTACCTCTGCATTTTGGAAATATGGGGTGAAATAATAATTACTAATTACTAATCCCCATCTTTCACTTGCGCAGAATGGATCTACAAAGCACTCATTTCAATGTTCAGCTAGAGTGTGGTGCAAATATCTACCTAGCTAACAACGTCATCAACACAGGAGATGTTGGAGTTACCATTCAATTTAGTAGCTTGAATCTCCCAGCTATTATAGTTGCAACTCCTGAAGTACTCACCCATGGTACACTTGTCCGAGGCCATGCTAGAAGGCCTCAGGTTACTGAAGCTCGTACTAGTCATACTCACCAACTATTTCAGCAACCAATCGCTATTAAGAGTTCTCCTGATAGAGAACTTTCATTTTTAAAAAATTAGGTCAATCTGAAGCCCCCGTGATGAAAAGAATCTTTAGTGGGAAAACTGTGTCTTTAAGGCCTCATGGTACAATTGCTGCACTGATTGAACCTTTCGAATCTGGAAAGCATGATCATGAAGCTTCCTCATTAAGAAGCAAATTAACCAGAAGGTAGAGAAGAAGAAAAATTGCTGATATGAGGGCTCAGCAAATCCCATTTGCATGACTCAGTGAATAAATAATGTTACCACCAGAAGCGAGTATTCCTACCCATAATAACTTTGATAATCTAAAATGGGTAAAAAGGAATAGCTCTATTGGTGAAGTAAATCAGTCTTTCTGGACTCAACAACGTCAAGCTCCACCACTACAAAGGAGGCAACCTGAAACATTGTTTGCCAGAATACACAACATTCTTAAAGAAGCCAAGGAAAAGGCTTAATGAAAAGAAAATTTCAAAGGCCTATGGTGATTGAAAATATTGAAGCTCCACCAAGGAGGTTGCATCTCTTATGGTAACCCCATCAAGCTGGTATGCCAAGACGGTGTGCATCGGAGCGTGACACTCATGTCCAAGAATCCACTGTCGAAAAGTCCCGGCGAAAGGATAAGCATGTATGGAGGCCAACCCCCATAATGAAACTCTGAAGAGAAAAAGAGGTTTCACATCTGATACATATACTTAGAAATCCCCCTCAAAAATAACTCATCATAAGTGGATACCTAAAAGAAGGGATATTACTGATGAAATACATGATGGTCGACACCCTAGAGAATCCTCTAAGGGATCCCATCATCGATCAGATTCACCCCCACAAGAGAAGGTTGACTTTGATCGTAGTCTTTTAATGGAAGAAGTGTTTATTCCGTTCATTAAACCAGAGATCCACTAGAAACATTGATCAAAAATTCATGTGCAAGAAGATGATAATGAAAAGGATACTATGGAAGTGGAAGTCATCTATATGGTCAAAGATATAGATGAACTTTCTACTCAGCATCATCAACAACATGAATCTAGGGAGCTTGAACCTGAATTCGATGTTTATGAAGGAGAGTCTTCACAGAAGAAAGTAGAAGATGAGTCTTCAATCTCTATTGAAGATGAAGAAGAATAAGATCAGAATGAGAAAGAGATCATGGGAGTTGAAGCTATTTATATGGTTGAATCAGAAAATGATTAGTTTGGTACATGCTTTTATAATCAGCATCGTCATTCAGCCCAAGCAATAACTGTCCCTGCAAATGCACAAGGAGAAGGACAATCAAGTTCTTGCCTTGAAGATGAGCAGGGAGAAAAATAATAATAAAATAGAGGAAGAAGAAGAGTCTGTACTTATTGATGCAGTGGCGCTAGCTAGAGAGCAAAGATAAATGCAGTGTCAAATGGAAGTCAAAGACAAGGAAATTGCACAGCTTGGTATCAAGATGAATGACATGATGGTACAAATAAATATCATGATGGATATGTTACAGAAGAATATCACATCAACTATAACACATGTTTTGTCTGCTAATCAACAGGTAGCTGATAATATAATCTCTATACCACAAGTCGCTCTAGTACTTGTGTTTTGAAAGACATGTTACACTTTTAGGAATGAAGTTAACCAACTACCTCTTCACCGATAATTAAAAATATGGCTAGACACCGTGGACGAATAAATCCGCCTAGAAAAATAATTAGTGAAAAGATAAAGGCAGTTATAGCTTTAGAGCAAGCTGAAAAGTTAGTGAGTAAGGGTCGCCCTTACCCGGCCGAATATGATCAAGTATCATACCTGAAAGATTACTCAGTGCCAAAATTTAACACTTTTAGTGGGCTTGGTAACCTAAAATAATATTTAGCCAAATTTAAGGCTACTTGTGGTAACACAGGAGGGAATGATGCACTGCTTTTCCTTCAGATCGTCAGCAGCTTGACCTCAACTGCTTTCGAGTAGTATGCAAAATTATCGAATGATTCAGTAAAAGCCTTTACTGAGTTAGAGATAATATTCATGAAGAGGTTCGCTAGTACAATTGAGAAAATAACAATCCCAGACCTTGCCTTGCTGAAAAGAAGAAAAGATGAGTCACTGACAAAATTCATAAGTCGTTTGTGTAACCTAAATATGAAATGTGAGCAACAATTAGAAGAAGAACATGTGATCCAATTATTAATGGTAGTATGGATGATAAAATGACACCATTTTTATGTATGACGTCAATTATAATGTTCGACTTGCTTGATAGGGTGGCAAATTTGAAAAGTTGAATCGCCCTAGGTTTGAAATCTATATTGATAAAGCAAAGAGAAACAAACTTTCAAACTCAAGAAGAAATGAAACTCATGCCACTTCCTATAGCTTAAATGGTGAAAAGCGGGTAATATATAATGTGGATAAATGAAAATAGCCAATGTATAATGATGACAATGGAAAGAAGCCTATCCATTCTAATCCACAGCCAAAATTAGTATTGGGAGGAAATGATAAACCTCAGACTTTTCCAAGTGGTGGAGTGCATCCAAAACAAACAACAAGAGATGATGAGCGAATGCGGCCATCTCTTAAGGAAAAGATGAACAAAGAATTTTTCTTTAGAAGGGATAGTGTGGCTAAATTATTTCGGTAAGCAGTCAAAGCTTGTCTACAATTACCAGAAATTAAAAGGCATGAAGAAACTGATCAAGTTAGTAATCCAAATTACTGTCTCTATCATCGGATGATCAACCATCCTATTGAAGATTGTTATGTCTTTAAAGATTGGTTATAAAAGAAGTATTAGCAAGGTGAATTTATGTTATCTGATAGTGTTCTAGTCAACCCGAAAAGAGAGTCTACAAGGATGATTAGGTTTCTTTCGTATCATCTATTAAAGACAAAAAGAAAGAGAAATCAATTCAGATTGAAGAATGGGAAATAGTAGTCTCAAAGAAGACCGTGAAAATATTGAAGCAGCTAAAAAGCGTCCCTAGTTTTTAGTGGAAATCACCACTTGAACCTATATTGGACTTAAAAGAGATGCCTAAAGCAAGTATTTGGGCTTCTCAATGGCATTTTGATAAGGCTACTTCATCACATGATGAGGAGTACTACTAAACGTAGCCTCATAAATGAAGCTAAGAAAAGAAGAAGATCAAGAAAAGAACTACAACTCAAAAGATTATTACTAATTTAGAGGAGTATCACGAGTTAGCAAGACAACCATTTAAGCTTGCAAATTTTATGCCTAAACTTACATTGAATCGATGAAGAAGATAATGGTGAATCTTGCCCAAGAGACATGTGAATCATTTATGTGATATCGATGTTCTTCAAGATCGATCTAAAATATAAGTGTAGCATCACCAACCCATCAAAATTTTATCGAAAATAATAAGAGAGGAATTAACATCTGAATTTTGTTTAATGACTTAACAAAAAGATAACAGTTCGGATGAAAATTTATGTTTTACCGACGGAGAAGAGTCGGACTATTGACCTCACTTTTGGAGTGAGCTCTCAACCTCCTCTCCTTAAACTTAGGACTCTTCTAGATACTAAGAGCTCCTTAGTCATAAGACACTTCTAATGATTAGGTGAACATTAACCTAAGCCTAGAAACTTAGAAGGTTAATTATAAGGTTTGGAGATGCCTTAGGGATTAGGATAACCCTCCTACCCTACAACCAAAATCCAATCCAGATTAACCCTATAAAACCTACAATCAAACTCAATTTCAAATTCAAATAGAAATCCAAATTCAACTCCAAATGATTGAAACCCAAAATCAAGTCAAATCAAAATCCTTCCTAAGCCCTTTGATTTAACTTATGGATTTAGCCTTAGTCAGATCCAAATCAATCCAAATTCAATTGATTTTCTCAAAGATCAATTCAACCCTTCGATCAATTTATCAAATTCAAACTCAACTTCAAACTATGATCCAAACCTAAATCTAAACCATTAAACCAATTTCATGGAATTAGCCAAATGTCATCCAAATCAAACCAAACTCAATTGATTTTCTCAAAATCAATCAATCCTTTAATCATCATTCCAAGTTCTACCTAAAATCACAATCAAAACCATCAAGTAAATCATTCAAAATCAAATGAAAATTAAAATTAATTCATTGATCGATGCTAATAAATCATGAGATAATTTAACTCAAGTTGTAATATATGAAAATTAAAGTTCGAGTTTGCTTAAAAGATTATTCATAATTTTAATAAATTATTTGAATCAAATGCAATTTTAGTTAAATTTAAGCCAAAATCAAATCAAATCATGATTTGAATGTTAATTCACTATATATATAAAATAAATAATGACAAAAAATAAATTTTAATTTAATATACATAATTCATCTGAAATCTAAAATGAATTATAAAAAAAGAGAAAGAGAGAGATAGAGAGATAGAGAGAGAAATTAAACCAATTCTAACATTAAATAAATTTTGGTCAAACTTAAATCAAAATAATTAATTTATTAAATGATGAATCTATCTTATAATAAATAATTATTAATCATATTTAAAATTATCTTATGCACATAACTTATAAAATTTTATTCAATTATTTATTAAAGTCATTAAAATTATGTAAAATTTTAAAATCATAATAATAAATAAAAAGTAGGTTTTATCAAGTAAAAAAAAAGTGAAAAGACAAAATTATTAAAATACTTCTTCTAATTAATGTGATCACGATAACACAAAATAAAAAATGCAAAAAGAAAAAGGGGATTTACATACATACGAGGTAATTCTTATACATTTATATATTTCACACCCAAATTTTAATTTTTACTTAAATAACACTTAAATCTTTATTATTACATCTAAAATATCACTCATGTTATTTTTTTCTAGTGAAATGACTTTTATGATAAAGAAGTCTTATTTTATAAAATTAAAGTGGATGTGAGATATAAATGCATAATCAATTGGTATGTATGTAAATTTCTCAAAAGAAAAAATAAATAAATAAAAGAGGAACCTGGGAGTAGTTGGGGAGACAGATAGGAAAAAGCTGGCATCTCTCTCTCTCGACTATCAAAAACACGGCACCTAAGGGCTGTTTATTTCTAAATGAATCACCATGTTTACATATTTTTTTTTTTCTTTTTGTTGTTTAGATAAGAAAGTAAATCAGATTTTTTTTAGAGATAAATCTCCACAATAGTCATTTTGCATGACTTCTAAATACGCTCGAAACCGCCGTATTTCGAAATGACGGAGCGCGGAGCTCGGAGCGGAGCGGAGCGGAATGCCTGGGATAGTATAATTTGTTTTTTCTTTTTAATTTGTTTTTTTCGAATTCGCTGATTAAGCGGAACGCCTGGGATATTCTTTGCCAAACGATTTTTTTTCTTTTTAATTTGTTTTTTTTGAATTCGCTGAACCCTAATATTTACCTAAACTTGAATTAAAATAAATATTATTATAGCTTAATTATAATTTAATAAATATAATTATGTTTATTCAAATTGATAATAAATAATTCACGATAAATCAAAAAAATTAAAATAATTATTAAATTTTTGTTTATTTAGCAAAAAAAATAATTAATGAGTAAGTTATTTATTAAAGAAAAATTATTTAATAAATAAATATTAAATCATAACTTGACGATTAATTTATTTAATAAAAATTTTTAGTAATTAAGTAATATTTAATATAGTAATAATATATATATATATATATATATATATATATATATATATATATATATATATATATATATATATATATATTATGTATATATTAAATTTTAATAAGAATATAAAATGATAATATTCAAATTTTATTTATTTATAATACTAATAATTAATATCTTAGAAAATTTATAAATTAATTACTAATAATTAAATATTCAAAAATACATTATAAATGTATTTGATTTTATTTATTTTTAGTCAAGAAAAAAAAAATTTTATTTATAATTTATTTTTATTTTAATATATATTTATTTTTAATTGAATATGTTAATTAAAATAAATTCTATAATTAATTTACATAATAAAGATAATATAAATATTTACTTTACATTCATCTAACTAAATAAAAAAAATAATTTCTGTATTTAACATAAAATAAATAAAATAAAAGATGAATTCAAGGCAGATTCATTTTATACTATATTTCTCTCTCTCTCTCTCTGCATTCTAAATATACACAACCAAACAGCAAAAAAAAAAAAATGATGAGACCCTGTCCTTATCTCATGTTCCTTCACACAAGCAAGAGCACAAAAAAAAGCCAATCTCCCTCTTCCTCCAGCAGCGAGAGCTCCTTTTTCCTCTTGAACTCCAAGAAATAGCAGCCCTTCACATGAACGACGGGCTTCTACTCCAAATCGGAGACCACTTCACTTGCCGATCTCCCTCTTCCGTCCTTGCCAGGTTCTGCCGGACGCGACTCCTGTTTTTCCGGAAGACCGAGACTCCATCGCAACCCATGGTTGAATGCACATCTCCGCAGCCTCAACTACTTGCTTCTTCGATCAGCCTTACACATAAGGAGAACTCCCACAGCAGGTGTTCTCTCGTCCCTCATTCACCCCCAAACCGAGGCACACAGCAGTCCTTCACTAGAGACAAGCTCGCTGCTTGACTGCTCCACCTTCGGCCTTCCATTCTCCATCACCACTCTACACATCACAGGGAACTGCCACCAGTGAGGAGTACGCAGGCGATGAGAATCATCTCCGACGTCATTGAGTAGAGCATTTAACGGGGAACATCTAAGACCAAAACAAACGAAGGGAGAAGAGGGGAGAAGAGAAAGAAGAGAGAAATGTTTAGAATTTGCCCTCTCGCCTTCTCCTCCCATCGATTCTTCTTGGAAGGTATGGTGTGTGTTATTGAGGAAATATCATGTTGCAATGCCTAGGGGGATTCAAGTATTTGTTTGCTGCCTTGTTGAAGTGCTGTGATCTTGATCTATACACGCAGCCAAAAGGCCTTGAAGATCCTGAAGTTTTAGCAAGAGAGATAGTGTTTAGTGTAAGTGAGATAGAAACGGTATACGAGCTCTTTAAAAAATAATAATAAATAGGATTTGAAGAATTTCCTCGCGCTCTCTCTGTTTTCCATCCTAATGCTCCTGTAGATGATAAGATTGAATTCTCTTTCAAGCTTTATGATCTCAAGCAACAAGGATTCATAGAGAGACAAGAGACATTTGAGGAAGCCGATACAAAACATGATGGGAAGATTGATAAGGAGTGGCGCAGTCTTGTGTTACAACATCCCTCACTACTGAAGAACATTACCCTTCAATATCTCAACTCGATGAAAAGGATTTGGCCAAGATTGTTGTGAAGAAGCATCCTATTAAGAAGGGTCATTGGCTGTCATGATGAATGAGCTCATATTTTGATGACTAGAAGGCAGTTTGTTATCCGTTCGAAAGAGCATTATCTTGACCCAACGAGTATCTCAATTGGGCCTCTTGGTCCGAATTTATCAGACATTAGCTCCAGTGATGTATAATTCTTAAACGCTTAGAAAGTCGTAGGGATCTCATGTTTGATGTGTTGAATGCGAGCGTCATTAAGATCCAACCTTTAGAGTCCATGCACTTTACTTTTTAATCTTTTTGGCGAGAGTTTAGAGATAAAAATAAGACGATTTATTTTATGTGTTTGAAATAAATTGTTTTGATTAAGTTGAATGGCGTACTAATTTGATTTCACTATCAAATGATTAACTCGTGGTCATTTGATTTTTGATCGAATGATGATTAATTCAATATTTTATTTATAATTAATTTCAATCAAATCTAAAAAAAAGGAGTTAATTAATTTTTAGAATTTTAAAAAAAAATAATAATAATAAACAATATATGATCAAACAAAATTTTAAAAAAAAGTATAAATTAAATTATCATAAAATCTAAGTCAAACTTTGTATAAAAAGGAAAAAATTAACTAAACTAATAGTATTATAAATATTATAATCGAATATAAAAAGTTGTTCGAACATAATTTATGAAAGTCAATTATAAATCAATTTAATCTCTAATTGTTATATGTTGATTCTAAAATCAAAAAAAAAATTTTAATTATATGACATATCCTTAATTATAATTAACTCAACTATTATAATTGGCTAAATTTTATTTGATTAATTATTCATATAAAAATTTGGAAGAATTCATAATTAATTCAAATCACATTTATATATATATATATATATATATATATATATATATATATATATATATATATATATATATACCAATTTTAGAATAGACAATTGAAGTCAAGTAATATATCATAATCAAATCAAATAAACATAAAATTAAATATAAACTCTAGAGTTATTAAATCATATCTAATTACTCTTAAGTTCAAACAATAACAAAAAAACAAAAATAAAACTCAAACAAATAACCTAAATCAAATCAAATTAAATTAAATTAAGAAAGATCTCATCAATTTAATAAATAATCAAATTAAATCTAATTCAACCTACCTAAATAAGATAAACTAACTAATTATTAAAATGTGTAAAATCAAAACATAAACTAAAATTTAATAAACATGATAAATGAATGAAATTAAAACTAAATTCTAATCATAAATACTCAAACTCAATTAAAACTGAAGAAAACTTTTAATTTATTTTATCCAATCAACTATAAATAAATAAACCATAATCAAATCAAATAAACATACAATTAAATATAAACTCTAAAGTTATTAAATCATACCCAATTACTCTTAATTTCAAATAATATCAAAATAAGTCAAACAAAAATAAAACTCAAATAAAATAAACCTATTGAATTAAGATAAGATATTAATCATCAAACTGAAGAGATAAACTATACATAAACTAAACGGCTAAATTCAATAAGTTAAACCCTTAATTGAAATTCAAATAAAAGAATACATTAAACATCAAATAAATCATAAGTAAACTAAAATACATTAACCAACCTAAATCAAACTTAAATGGAATAATGAAATCAATGAATTTAAATAACATCGAAATGATATTACTCATATGAAATTAAGGAATTAAATTAAAATTAAGGGACAGAAATTAGAGATTGAATTAAAGGATATTGAATTATCAAAACATTAATTAAATCAAAACATATAATCCAAAATTAATTAATCAAAAACACATGGATTTAAACAAACTTAAACTTCATTAGATATTAAGGATATCGAAGTATCAAAATTTAATTAAATCAATACATTTAATCCAAAACTAATCAATCAAATACATGAAGATTAAACAAACTCAAATTCTAAAATCTAAATCAAATCAAATAAATTACACAAATTCAAATGGGCTAATTAAGATACTTAAAGACCTTAGTTAGACTCTTTAAGAGTTAGGATGTAGAATATGGTGAGTTCCGTCTACAAATAGAATTCATTCTAGTCGTCATTCTTGAAAACTTAAACATCAAGTTAACCAAATAAAAGTGAAAAATAAATCATTAAATCATTTAAATTGAAATCACTCAAAGGTAAAATTTAAACAAATTCAAACTTCAAATTGAAACTTAAACTAAAGAAGCCTAGTAGAGTCTTGCTACACAAGCCTTCTTTTCACACACTAGAATACTAGGTCACCGACCCTAGAATTAGGCTAGGTCGATGTATTGATTGTATGTATGATATTGTGTTTGTTTTGTGATGTAATATTTTAGACTAGATGTTATGATGTGTTTCATAGATTGTATGTTAGGTCGTTATTAGCCTAATCATATTTTTTGTAAGGGGTTGTGCTTAAGGGGTCGTTGTAATAAAAAATAAATATTTTTGCTGTGCAAGTTGCTTAGCCCCTGAGCATAACTCATGTTAGGACATGTGAACTTGACTACCCATGTGTGGGGTGCTAAGTCCAAATTATTCATATAACTACTTGGGTTGTATGATGTGTTTAGCAAATATTTATTTTGTAGGTGTAGCTAGATTAACTTTTCTTATTTTTAATTTTGCATTAGAAATTAGGATTAGTGTTATGGGGGATTAGGATGAGAAGTGGCCAGAAGGCTTTATCTCTGGGGTGCCCTATGATGCCTTTGGAGCAAATCAAATCAAAAGGAAGAGAAGGAAGGAAGGAATGAAGAAAAGAAGACCCCCATAAAATGTATTATTTTTGTAATCTAAGTTGTATAAGGGTAGAGCTCAGTTATTCATCTTTTTTTTCTTTCTGGTGTACATAGAACCCCAATGACTAGCCTTTACTCTTTTAGTCTATAAAATTGTTTGATGTTGTGTTTAGATTGTGCACTAGAATTGGATATTTTTCCTAGTTTCTTCATGTTTGATGTTTGAATATGTGACTTAGATGTGATAGGCTCTTAGGATGAAATTAATTTTTCTACCTCAATTAATAACTCATAATTAAAATTTTAAAATAATTCATAACCTCACATAAAAGCCTAAGAATTAAATCAAGATAATAAAATTTTTATCAACCCTTTAGCTGGATGAATGAATGTATAATAGCATGCATATCATATTCTTCCACTCTTAAGAGGGGCTTCTATCATGCTGAGAATAAAGGCTTAACTTGAGAGCCTTTGATGGAAGAATGCCCCTTTCTCTCTTGATTTGGCCCATAATCAAGTTCTCATGCATTTAGGCATACAAAATCTCATAGCCTGTGTCAAAATAAAGAGTCCAAAAGAATCAAATAAATTTAATAAAATTTGCATTAGATTAAGTCATAAATTTATACCACTCATGCTCTAGTCTCTTAGGAGTGAGTTTAAGGACTTAGTCTCCTTTCTAAATAAATAACAACCTAGCCATCTTGCAAAAGCATATGATATGCCTACATGGATTTAAAGCGTAGGAGGAGTTAGTTGGTTGCCACTCCAGGCGATAATAAGTACAACAGGCGGGTGGTTTACTCTCTTTTGTGGAGGTAAACTATATACCCACTTTCTCTTTAGATTTAGGTCATGTTTTAGCCCTCGCCAAAGCCCCTTAGATTTAGGATCCGAGGTTGATGTTGCTCTTTGTGGCTACAAGCATAAATCCTCACCTCTTAGGCATTTCTACAATCTTGTGTTGATAGATTATAAGGCCTAGCAATCTAATAAAATTTCAACTCAAATAAATAAATTTATTCATTTTCAAATATATAAAGCTCAATTATATGGTAGATTGGAATGCTTATTAGGCTTCCTAGTATCATGAGCATTCCCTACTCATCTCCTTTTGACTTCCAAAATAAGTCTCTTCTTTTGGTCTACCCCATTTGATTTTCCAACATTGCCAATCCTTTAATAGTCTAGCCTTAAAATTTTTGGAGACCTTAATTATCCATTTTAATCAAGAGTATTCCAAAGGGTTCCCATTCCTTAGGATGTAATTAACTATGGAGGCTTGCCACCATAGGAAACTTAATGAACCCATAAAACCCTACTTTTTTTCATGTAAAGTAGGGAAAGATCTCTAGCACATTCGAAGACCCATCATGCCTTAGAAGTCCTTATTAGGTGATTAGGTTCATTATATGGTGGTGATTTCTATCTTTTGAGATAATACATCATTCCTTAATGTCGTATATGATCATTTCAATAAGTACCCCCTAAGATCTGCGTGGTGTCCCACATCCAAAAATAAATAGCACACGAACTCATCGATATCATCACGTATAAAATATATGAGGTTGAAAAATGATATTAGCCCTTTTGGTCAATCCTCCAGAATAAGAAGTGAATTTAAAGAAACTACTTCTTCAGAGGAATCTGAGCAAGATAAGGTAATTCAAGTTTAGTTGAGAAGTGATAAAGTTTTACCACCATTATCAAAAAAGGAAAATGCAAATAAAGACAAAGGCAAACAAATTGAAGTCAATGAAGATATCATTCCCAAAATCCTAGAATAAAGCCTAAATCAAGCAAAAAGATAGATTATAATATTATATCACATTTGAGAAAGATCCCCGATAACGAAAATGAGGCTTTCTTGATGTCAAAAGACTTCTGAGAAACTTTGATACAAGCTCTTAAAAGTCCAGAGAGTTATGAAGCTTACTTTTTTCAAAAAATACATGACTAAATCATTGCAAATTCAAGATCTTCCAGTAATCACATTTTTTGAAGAAGATCTTATATTAGGAACAACGAATCACAATCGTCCTCTATATGTTACCGTAGAGAGTGATGTCATCCTAATCAATCGAATATTGATTGATCCAGGTTCTGCTATCAATCTTATGAGTCTAAAGGTATTAAGAGGATTATCACTTGATATCCAATATCATGGGAGGGATAAGTTGATGGTTCATGATTTCAATGAGAAAGGGAACAAAACCCCGGTTTTTTTTATTCTCCGCTCAAGTTTTGAGATTTATATATAGAAGTTTCATGTAATCGATGCCAATACATCATTTAGAGCTCTCTTGGCCATGGCTGCATGAGTATAACATGGTCCCATCAACTGTGCATCAGTGTATGAAGTACCTAAAAGAGAGGGAAGAGTTTAGAATTTCTGATAACCTATAACCATTCTCCTTCCACGAAGCAAAGATCTATGAAGATGCAAAATATTTCATCCCTAAAGAGCCTAAGCCAACAGAGCCTCTTAAAGCAGTAGCATCCACTTCTGGAACTAAAAAGAAATTTCACAAGGTGAAAGAGTAGAAGCAAAGAGGAAAAAAGAAGACCATGCCGACTTTCCCTAAAGCACTTGACTTCACACCTAAATCAAGAAGATCAGTTCCTCACTTAGAAGTGACACACAATAAGAAGAAGATATTTCTATCAAACCCAAGAGAACTTATAAGCTTTCAAGAAATGCAAAGTATGAAATAAGTGATTCTGATTTAGACTATGATTTTGAATCTACTTATAGAAATAGGGTTTAGAAGGTCGCATTAAGAAGGATAGCTCACTTGGAAATGTCAGAGGACTCCTTCAAAATTATACCCATCCCTCAACAGTACTTCAAAGAAATCACTCCACTAGAGGTTCATAACATTGAAGAATTGATAATAATCTATGTGATATCGTTGAGTAAGAGTGGCAGAATAGAAACTCTATTTTATAAATCTGAAGAGTCTTAGCCTCACAATTTTGATCAGCCTGCTCAATATGAAAATTTTGATGAGATAGTGCCAACAAGAATACCAATATACTATCCACAGAAATTATGAAGAATAATGCATAAGCTTGAAATTCATATTAGAACTAATAAACATAGAACTCAAATCTTTAACAAGATATAGAGCCAAAGAAGTCATTAGGCATCATGAAGAAGTGATAAATTTATCACAAAATGTCTCGTTCATCCACAAATCCAAAAATAAAATTTATTATAATATGATAAAAGTTGAGATTGAAACTAATAGTGTCGAAGAGGAGGATCTCCATGAAATTCTTCTTATGAATGATGAAGAAGTATAAGGCAAGCCTGCACCTAAAGAACTCGAAGATGGTGGACAAATAGCTACTATGGATGAACTCAAAGAAATCAACCTAGGAGCTGAGGATGATCTCCGTTCAACTTTCTTCAGTGTCCTTCTGCCTGATAAGAAAGTTGAATAGCTAAAATGCTACTTTGTGAATTCAGGGATTACTTTTTCTAGACATATTCTAAAATGTCAAGCTTATCCCCTGATGTAGCAGTTCATAAACTAGCTATTAAACCAGATGCGATGCCTGTTAAGCAAGGTCATTGGCAGAAGCTTTCAACATAACATTGGTCAAGCTGCTCAAGAAGATTCTCACTAAAAATAAAAGAGAATGACATAGCAAAATAATAGAGGCACTATAGGCATATCGAACTACCTACAAGACATTGACTAAAGCCACTCCCTATTCATTAGTATTCAAATGAAGTAGTTGTTCCACTTAAACTTAAGTTATCATCATTTCGAATAGTGATCCAATACAACCTAACTGAAGATCAAAATACTCATTTGAGAATGGAGGAACTCGACGCGCTTAATGAAGTTAGATTGCAAGCTCATCAAAATCTGGAAGTTTATCGGGCAAAGATGTTCATGGCTTTTGACCATATGCGCCCTCGAACATTCCAAGAAGGGAATTGGTCTTGGTGCTCAGAAGACCAATTATTCATAATTAAAAATTTGGTGGCAAATTTGAGCCTAATTGCCCTTTTGTCATTGAGAAAGTGTACCAAAGAGGGGCATACCAACTCATTAACTTAAAGGGTGAAAGACCAATGCCACCAATTAATGGTCGTTACCTGAAAAAGTATTATACATGATAAATACATTCACAAGATACAATAGAAATCTCCTTACAGGATTAGGGGAATTTTTTAGTAATATATCTATTTAGGGCGACATCATGTTTCATGCCGAGATCCCTAAATAAATATACTCACTCAAGATAAAAAAAAAACATTTTCATGGAAATTCCCATGTTACACAGGGGGAATTTTTAGATTTATACACATAAATGAAATCAATGTTACATGTTAAAACATTCTTAAGAGATATTTCTACTTGATCGATAAACCAAGATAATCTATGGAAACTCTCAATTCAGAGCTCCCTCAAATCAATATATTATATATATATATATATATATATATATATATATATATTGCTGGGTAACATTTCAATATATTTTTAAAAGATCTAATCAAGCTCAAAACACAAATCAAAGCTTATCTTCTCATCAAGCCCGCCAAAGAAAAAAGCACAAAAGTAATAGAGGAATGCTGATGTCCACTAATACAATAAGATAATACATGATTGATGGAAAGAGAAATAAAAAAGAAAAAAAGTACATCATTGGAGCCTAAACTGTAGCTCTTGAAGCTGTGCTCGAATAAACTGCTAAAGAATTATGCTCACTCTCACCAATAGTATCGTCTGGTCAGGCCAAGACCTACCATAGCCTGATGACATATCTAGTAATGGTGTTGCTCCTACTCTATGGCCCAAGCTCTCTTATCCCGCTAGCGAACTTTCTAATGCCAATATGAAACTTTCTAATCCTAGAATATGTATAATTGAAGCAAGATCTATCGAGCTCGATGGTCGTGTAGAACCTCGACTCTCCTCAAACTCATCATATGCTAGGTCACCGCCTCCTATGAAGCGACTTGCTCGAAGCTACAAGAAGTGTCGTCACACACACCGATCTCATTTGGTGGATGAAAACCTATATGCCTCTACATAGAGTCTCCAAATACCTGAGAACTTGCCCCTCCAAGCCAGTGTGATTTAGAAGATCTAGAATGGTGTTCACATATGATGTGAAGCTGTATAGTGACTCTGGTGAGTCCAAAGTAAGCTGAGAAACCACATCCCTCAAAAACACCAAGTCACAATCCTGCATGCCCCTATCCCATGGATCCGATGTACAGGGATATCGATGGTAGATCTCGGACTCATAACCTACATCAGGCACTACAAGAAATAAATGAAAATAATTAGCATAAAGCATAGAAGTAAATGTAAAGAAGTGCAACTAAAGAACAAAGAGATGAAGAAAGTACCTGAACATGTCATAAGTGGCATAATCCTCGCTGACCTTCACTATCTGATAAGCTCCAGGGCTATGTGTTGGTTTAACAAAAACTCTGCTATGTACAAGATCTCTCACCTCAGAAGTCTCCTCAGTACAATGGGCAAAGTGGGACTTAGCGGGGAAAAGTGGCTCCACAAAAGGAGTAGCAAAATCTGAGGCAGCGGTATCAAAGGCAGGCACGGTCGATGGTCCAATTCCAGAGTCCTCAATAGTATCTCCAGTGTTACCTGACATCTATAGCACCTCATCAGAAGTGTCAAATTGTTGTGGAGGTGAACTCATGAACAATCAATCAAGCCTCAAGAGGCTCAGGGTCGACTACACCTACGATTAGAGAGAAATCTTAGCATAGCTAGAACGTAATCCCTAACTCTACTAGAGTGAGTGTCCTCACCGCCATCAACTGATGTATCTATCATAAATCAAAATTAAAATATTAGATGCATCAAATATATTTTAATGATATAACAAAGAAGATGGTAGAAGTATTGAAAAGGAGAAAAATAGTAATTATACATCTGACTGACGTCGAGGCCTCTGACCCCGAGGAACTCCCAAAAACCTCACCCTATGCTCATATATCCTAGCACCTCACTCCAAGAAAGGCCAAAGGATAGACTTACCCGTGAGGTATAACTAACTCGTGGTGACTCTACGAGGAGCTATCCAAAAGTGAGCACTAGTACCAAGCCTCAAGAATGTAGCCAAACAACTAAGCAATCAAGTAACATGTCTCAAGAGGAATCATCGATCTTCCTAATGTCCACTACATTAAGGATGAATGGCCTACCATCATGAGAAATCGGAAGAAGCCAAACTTGCAACTTGCTGCTGGTAGCCCTCATAACAACCAATGCCCAAATCGATAACATAACCATCTTGGACGATAAAAAAGTACTCAAATACTCAATGTCCATTGTCCATGAAGCAATGAATATCTACCATTCTCATCAAGATCTGCCAATAAGATCGCCTCTATCAAGTCAAATGGTAAATCAAATATGTCCGATTGGTAAACTAATAAAAATCGATCTTCACCAAAAATGAGAAGCAAAGAAGAACAATTGAATCTGCTCCATCTCCAAAGTAGACGATGCTCGATATAACTGCAAGACTATAGGATATCCTTGCCTTGAAATGAATGTCAGATACTCAAAACAAGTAAAGACACCATGTATGTGGAGGTGAACCTAAGCTGCATGGTGTAGAGTCACATCTCATAACTCAGAGAACCAAAAATCACCCCCAATATCTTGTAAATCCTAGCTAACACTGTTGGGGCTAAAGAAATCCACTCACCTCAAGAAATACTGCTGGCTACTAACAAAGCACCTGGACGAACTGATCCTTCTGTAATGGGAAGCATGAAAATGTAGAGCCATGTAACTATAAATCTGGCTAAGAACAAGTCCTCAGTTAATCCCTGTATGGCTGGAGAAGTCTCTTCTGGTAATAAAGTAGGCTTTGCAGTCTCCTCAGATAAGTAACTGCCATCAGACACACCCAATCAAAAAGGATCATGTAGTGCTACAGTCTTCTCAGATAGAGCATAATCCTGCAGGAAGCTCTAAATCCAAGCACTCACAGGAAATATAGCTGCGTGCTCATTTAGAGCATCCTAATGCCCAAAAGTCGTGATAATGGTTTAGAAGAGCAATGTAAATAGATGGCATAGATAATCTACCCGCCGATCACTATCAGAAGGATGCCTGTGAAATAACTCCTCATCAGACGTAACACACTCCTCGTAGAAATAACCAAACACTGGAAGGCCTCACACAGCCTGTAAGTCCCAAAGTGTAACTATCAACTCATCTGGGATAGTCCAACAAGTGTTACTACTAGCATCCCAGAACTACGCTACTCCATGAGCCCAAGAAGAAGACATACCTCCAAAATCAAATAAAGACACATATACTGCCTCATAAATGCCAACTGTCCGTAAAGTGTCTCTGTGAGCCTGCAGGATGTATCTAGCCCATGTGACATATCCATGTGGAAGATTAGGAATCTTGCCAACAGATGAATCTCAAAGCAAGTCTGATGAGCTCGACTATAACTGATGGTGGCTTAGAAGTCTAGACTGCCTTGTCCACTCAATGTTATCAGAAGCAGACTATAAAATATCATAATATCCATAATTGACTTGAGCTACTGTACTATCTAGAGGATTGTAGTCCCTGTATTTTAGCTTATTGGTAACCACCCAATCTACGAGATCCTCGAAGCAACAGTGGTCTCAAGTACGTGAAGCATGAAAGAGTGCAAAGAAACTCAAAAAATCACGTCCTCTCAACATATCGGTGTGCTGCTCAATCTTATTCCTGATATCAACATTTCCATGAGGATCGTGTCTGCCAATCTCTGACCAAATAGCCTCCTCACTATGCTCAATAGATGACAGATCATCAAGTCTTCTCAAGTTGAACATTCTCCTATCAAGTGATTAGAGAAACAGTACATAAAAATCCAAGTGACAACATAATAAAGTGTAAAACAAAAAAAGAGTTATACTAAAAAGCAGTAAAAAAGAAAGAAAAAAAAGAGAGAAGAAAATCAATAAGGTCAACTAGTTTTCAACAAATGCACTCACTTCATGCATGAATAATATTTGTTGGGGATTTGTTGACCTTCACATATGTTATGCAAACCAAATCAAGCTTATAAGGTGAATTTGATCGACTTTGGATGCTCTAAAGCACAAATCAGAGCTGAGATCTTCCAAACATTGCCAAAATTAGTCTAAATGACCTTTGATTGATGAACAGACTTCACCATCACATTCAAAATATCGAAATTGGTCAAAATATAAATATTGCATAATCTAAAGATCAAGCGATCGAGCTATCAATGTGCTAACACATATATCAGAGTTGGGAAGCCACAATGATGTCCAAATGATATTCATTCATAAAATTGATTACACTATTAGCTTCAAAACATCAAAATCTATCAAGTAAGACTATTCACACTCAATTCGGATGAGTCTGTGTAAATGTCAAAGGATCAGAAGTGAAAAATATAAATCGAGGCTGAAATACACTGGACTTCGCCAAAATTAACCAAAATGACCTCCAATTGATGAACAAACTTTTCCATTGTGTTCAGAACATTGAAATTGGTTAGAATATAAATATTGCACAATCTGATGATCAACCAAACAAACGATCGAGTTATCAATGCGTCTACAAGCATATCGAGGTCAAGAAGTGATAACTTAAATCAAATGACCTCCGTTCATGAAATTAATTGCACCGTTAGTTTTAAAACATTGAAATCTATCAAGTGAAACTATTCGCTCAATTCGATAATTCTATGCAAAATGGAGTGGTCGGAAGTGATAACATGTATTTTGAGCTAAATTACCCAATTTGACACAATTGAACCAAACAACCTCCGATCGTGAAATGCACCATTGCATTTGTAACATCAAATAACTTTGAATCAACATATATATCAACCTTATATTATAGGCACAAGGTTCATATTAAAGTCGATTAAATAATATGAAAGTATTATCAAAAGTCCTAATGCCCTAAATCCCACTCCAACCGGCCACACCCAAATTTCTCCTCTTCACGCATGACTGAGCTCCTTCTATCCCATTCACGACCTTGTTTTTCATCCTTCCTCATGCATGAATCTCTTCTATTTGAGCTCCCTTAACCAGACTCCATGCAAAATCAAGCTCCTCCTTCTTGGTTTCAACTGCTCTCCCCTTCTCCTAATGTTTCCTCCTTCCTCCTCCTTAAGAAACTAGAAGAAAAGGGCATGGATCTATTTTTCTCCACTTATTTTCCTTCCGTCCAGCCATTACACTTCTTTCAGAGTTCTCCTTTATCTTTCCTTTCATTCTTCCTTAATCAAAATGCTTCTTCTTTCCATTTTTCCCCATTTTCTCCAACTGAAAATCCCCTTCTATGCCCTAGCAAAATGCTTCTTCTTTCCTTCTTCCTTAGCCCAAACCATTCTTCTTCTTTTTTTTCCCATTTTCTCCAATTGAAATCATTTCCATAGAAACAAACCTTCTAGCCAAAAAATCAACTAAATATAGAATCAAGATCTGAAGGGAAATTTGCTTTTACTTTGCTGAAATTTGCAATCTCCCCTAACCGAACCTCTAGCCGAACTCTCCTTGCGATCATTGCAAGCGAGCATAAAAATAAGTCTGAATATGTGTGATGTGAATGAGAAAGTATATATATGTGCTTGTGTCTCTCTTTGCAAGTTTCAAGACCCTGCTAATGCCCCATAGGCCGTAACGGGTGCGAAGATGGATGTGGTGTCGCAAGACACCACTCACTACGCTCAATAGAGTGTAGCAAGCAAGCCAAAAAAAATTGTTAGATGTCGCCCTGTCAAATGTCTCGCAATTTGTCAAATCTTTGGACTTAGAAAAAAAACTAGTTTAAGAGCACTAAACTAAGAAATCTAAAGTTAAATTCAAACTAAAAGAATCAAATAAAAAAAGGGGAAAAAAGAAAAGAACATGTAATGAATACAAAGGTAAAATATTAAATCAAAGAGAAAAGAGGTAAAAAGCACTTACAAGATTTACCCTAGTAAAGTTGAAAACCACTAAAAAATTATCCATTCTCTTTCAAGCACTCCAACTCCTCAAACTAGTGGAATGAAATAGAAGTCCCCCATCTTAGCCTTATTTATAGGAATTGAAGGAAACAATGTGGAACCCATCCTTATCTAAAATTAATAATCAGGTGTGATGATGGGATTTGATGGATGATACTAAACTCACAAATTTTAATTGTAATCCTTGGTGGCTTAAATTAAAGAGGTAAAATGGGTTCTCTTCTCTTCAAGCTTCATAAAACTAAACAAGCTTTAGTTGAAACTTGGAGAGGCTGATATCAAACTCATAAGAGAACTAATTGAATAATTGAAAATTAGATGATATCAAATGAAGTAAGAATCTTGATTGAAAATCAAATCAAAGCATAAGAGAGCCTCTGGGAATTAAGATATACTCTTCAAATATACTCAAATTAATTGAGGAAAATTAAATAATTCATCTGAGATTTTCCATGAGATGAAATGATTGCTAACAAGCATAAGCAATAAATCCTTGGAAAATGTTTGAAGTATATTCATCGCCTTATTAAATACTCCAATTAGATCAAGGAGAAATTGAGTATAGTTGGTGATGAATTTGAGAATTGTGTTTGAGAGTCTATTGAATATTCAAAGACTAATCAACTTGGAATCAATTAGATATTAATCCAAAAAATCTAATAAGATATTAAATCAATTTACAATGCCCTACCTATCGCACAACACATCGCATGAACGTAATGCATTAATTAAGACATTCTTAAATATACATGCATGGGCCTACTATGTCAATTGTTTAGATTCAAATGTCCGAGGATGCGGGGGTTGCTTCCTTTAGTCTGGACTAGGTCCAGGTTAACAAAACTTAAAAATCTATTATAAAAATTTCAACTTAGTAAAATATCTGAGAAGCTAATTATGTCATGTGACAGTAGATCTGATCCTCTGTTAGGAGCTAAATAGAGTTGACAGGATCTAAAGTTCTCAAATATATTTGATTTAATCAATTAACTACCCCAATGATGGTTGTGTTGAATGGTGATTTCAACCGGAGGGGATAATTCCATCAAAATGTGATTCTAATTTCAAATCAAATTAACTTAAATCAAATATCAATCTAAAATGCTTAAATAAAATTCAATCATTAAAAGCTTAAAGTAAAACTCAATCTATCCACCTTAACTATTTATCGAGGTGACAAATTAAGAAAACTCTAGCTCACAAGGAGCTAATGTCAAATCAAGTGTTCTACTATGTTCACTCTCAATCAATCTCATCATGATGCTGTTCTCGACTACATGGCTTGGCGAGCTCCTGATGATGCTGTATGACCAGAGTCCGACGGGTGGTTTGGCCAAGAAGACTCAATTATATTATGATCATGACAGATGTATGCTCCCAATGACGCCCCATTGAGTTGTGAATCATGGGTATACTTGGTAGGAAAAAAAACCCTCTATCAGCTAAGGTATACTTAAGCCTGTCTTCTTAAATAACCACCACCCCAGGTCTACAAGGATTTCTTGGACGATGTAACCCATTCGTTGCTGATAAGGATCCTTCGATCAGGTTGGATCAACTACCTCCTCACTAGAGGACCACGATATGATGGAACCATGAGATCTAGATCGGGCACATCTTCATTCCCCCAACCATCTGCTTTAAGCTAAAATGTTGAATTTCATAAATTCTAACTTTTCATTGCGCCTATAGGAAACTTAGAATCAGATCTAAAGTCCTCACCAAATGAGGATGAAATCTCTGGGTAGTGTCTTATCTATTATTCCATCTGCCTTCTGAAAATTACACCGATATATTTAAACCATACTCTCTTCCTTCAATTTGTCGAGAGATCGGTGGCAAGTTTCGGAGCCCACATTCATGTGCACCACACTCTAATTATTAATTTTACTTATTTATTCCTATTATTTACAAACCTTGAGTACACTAAAATGTGACACATGATGTGTCATCAAGAAGTTATGATCACTAATGAACACTTGCACTACCTATCATATCAAATATAAGTGCATGCACACATATTTTTGTCACGAATCTCACTTATTAATAGGTCCTTCATAAATCAAATCTAAAGAAGTTCACCTCTACACTATCATCACCATTTATTAATGTTCTCACACAAAATGCTTGTGTCATATGGCAAGTGCTTTAGCATTAAGTGATTCTTAAAGCTAATAATTGTGTCAACATTATTCCACTACTTTCTATCATTACGATGTACTACATGTACTACATTTAATATTGTGAATATGCTTATTTAATACATTAAACTCACACTGCTATTCACAACCCTAAAGTCAAACATTGATAAAGCCTTGCTCTTGTTCATATGATAATTTATATCCTTAAAGTGAAGTTTAATCTAATCTATCATGATCAATTAAATTGGATTCTTTCCCCCTTCATCGATCATTTGTTCGACATCCTAATAATAAAAAGAAGCATGTTGTCTACATTAATAGTAGTGAGAATGAAAAAGAAGAAAAGTTTCTCATCGACATCATGTCCACCCTAAACTCCTTAACATATCCATCGATAAATATCTGCAGTATGTTTGGCCTAAACATAGCCTAAAGCATAAAATTAATGATCACATCACATAAGAAAATAAGGGGTGAAAATTGTCGTAACAATAAAAGTATTTGAGATTGCTATAATATAAACATGATAAAGATAAATTTTTGGTTTAATAGCTAGTTTCTTTATATCTAAGCCAACAAATACCATTCCATGCATCCCAACCAAGGCCTCTCATATGATTGAGTTTGTATTTTTATGTTTTTATTTGTTTATGTTTGTGTGTTCATTTTTTTATTAATTTCTCTCTTTTATAATGTGTTGAAAGGTGGAGTAGGTTGTTTGGTTGCTTTATTATAGTTTATTTTTGTAGGTTTTTTATAAATTTATTTATTTGTAGTTTTGCTAGTTTGCATTTTGCTTGTAATTTGAAAAACTTTGTGAAGTGCTTCTAAAATTTGTATGTTTATCTTATGATTATATTATTACGGATTACAAATAACATATAAAAAGAAATAAATTCAAGGGGATTTATGTAAATCATAATATTCCTAAATATAACTAACATATATTTTCCATTATAAACAAATTTAGATATTTTTAGCCTCATGAACTAATGATAGAACTACAATATTTTAATGATTATAAATATGATATGACACTGAAAATTCCTCTGAAGCATGAATCTTGATGCAAAGCAAGTATCGAAATTGAAACCGGTGATCAAACACTTAAAATATCATTGGAAACTTTGGGACATCGCTTAAATTTCTAAAGCTCTCAAATATGGAGTGTTTATAGTCAAATCGAGCATCCGATGAGCTTCCAACAAGCCAAAGATCTTACAATTCATTTGAGCATTCAAATACACAAAATACATCATATGATCAATGGAATCATCATGAGCCATCCGATGGAGAGGAGTGGTTCGGATTTTGCATGTATTTATAGAGACGCCACTCCTCCAATCTATATATAGCCTTTCATTCCTTATATGATGGGAGGCCAAGCATGAGAGAAGAGAGAGCTCTAAAGCTTGAAAATTCTCTAGGCATAATCGTGTCACCACTCGACGCTCGCCGACCACCCCCATTGGTTACCAACCACCGCCAGCCGCCGCCTCGCCACCGATCCTCACCCATCAATCTCATGCTCCATCATGATGACCTTCATCGTCAATGGATGTTCCCCTCTGTTCACCATCATTTACTACCACTAGCAATTGTTACCACCTGAACGTGACTACATACGTTGTTCCTTTCATATACACTCAATCCCATATCGGAAGATTTTGTACTCAAATAGACATATAGTGGAAGCTTTTAGGGCTAGCCCCATAATTTTTTTCCTCTTTTGAGGTTTTCATGAAAATTTGGAGTTTTCTTGTTCACTTTTAAATACCAGGTGTGTTTGCTGATTTCACCACAAGGCTAAGACGAAACTTTACTCACCGCGAATCGGTTTTCTAGCACGCAATGCTTGCCGTCTGGAAACTGATTCTCATTATTTCATCTTGTATTACACCAAGTTTTCCAACAAGATCAAAACCACCATCGAGGTGGAGCATTTCAAGCTTTTGAGGAGAGAAGAATGAAGATTCATCAAACTTCGTTCCTTCAGATTTTGTTGAAAACTGGGGGGAAACTCTTAATCTCAGAAGATCGCCCATGTTAAGCATCTAATCGATTACCATCCCAAGAAACAAGTCAAAGTTGGAGGATATTTCAACATTGAGAAGAGATATAGCTTTGCAAATTATGATTTTCCAATCATACTCATGGAAAAACAGACCAAGGTTAAGAAGCAACTTTGGCTACAACCACAAACGGATGTTTTGATTCGACCTCTTCCATACAGGTTAACGTCATCAAGCAAAGACTCTGACAAATAACCTAGGATAGGTCAAAAGGTCCTTGGAATTCCCATGACCTCTTTCATACGTTAATGTCATGGTAACACCGACAAACAACCCTGATAGGTTAAAAATCCTCAATGATTCAATTCACCTCATCCATGCGTTAACGTCATCGTAACACCGACAAACAACCTCGGATAGGTCAAAAATCCTCAACGGATTTAATTCAACCTCATCCATACAGGTTAACGTCATTGGGTAACACTCTGGCAAAAAACCTCGGATAGGTCAAAAATCCTTAGCGGATTCAATTCGACCTCTTCCATATAGGTTAACGTCATCGGGTAACACCCTAATAAACAACTTCAGATAGGTCAAAAATCCTCAGCGGATTCAATTCAACCTCTTCTACATAGGTTAACGTCATCGAGCAAAGACTCTGACAAACAACCTAGGATAGGTCAAAAGGTCCTTGGTGGACTTCCCACGGCCTCACCACACAGGTTAACGCCATCGAGCAAAGACTCGACAAACAACCTAGATAGGTCAAAAGGTCCTTGGTGGACTTCACATGTCTTCCATACGTTAACGCCATCGATAACACCTTGACAAACAACCTGATAGGTCAAAATCCTCGGATTCAATTTGACATCTTCCATACGGTTAACGCCATCTAACACTGACAAACAACTTGATGGTCAAAATCCCGATTCAATTTGACCTCTTTCATATAGGTTAACTTCATCGGGTACACTCTAATAAACTACCTCGGATGGGTCAAAATTCTCACCGAATTCAATTCAACCTCTTCTACACAGGTTAACATCATCGTAACACTCGACAAACAACCTCGATGGGTCAAAAATTCTCGATTCAATTCAACCTCTTCACAGTTAACGCCATCGGGTAACACTCGACAAATAACCTCGATGGGTCAAAATCCTCGATTCAATTCAACCTCTCCACACGTTAACGCATCGGTAACACTCGACAAACAACCTCGGATGGGTCAAAATCTCACGGATTCAATTAACCTCTTCCATAAGTTAACGCCATCGTAACACTCGACAAACAACCTCGATAGGTCAAAATCCTCCGGATTCAATTCAACCTCTTCTACACAGTGTTGGTCATCTAACACTCGACAAACAACTCTGATGGGTCAAAATTCTCGGATTCAATTCAACCTCTTCCACACTGTGTTAACGCCATCGCAACACTCGACAAACAACCTCGATGGGTCCAAAATCCTCGCCGGATTAAATTCAACCTCCACACAAAGTTAACGTAATCGTAACACTCTAATAAATAATCTGATAATAAAAATCCTCGGATTCAATTCAACCTCTTCCACACAAGTTAACGCCATCAAGTCACACTTAACAAACAACCTGATAGGTCAAAACTTTCGCCCATCTAATCTCATACTGGCGTGTAATGAGCATACTCGCCGGCTACCGCTCTGACTCCACTTGCTTCGCACTGGTCAACGCGCTTAAGTCCTGACATCACGGCATCTTGGTTGGCTACCACCATCGCCGCTGGTCATCTCGCTAACTACTGCCGCTGCCGCGAAGGTATACTACCAGCTTTCGGAACGCTAATTCGCTGACACCACCATCATGTTCGGCTGGTCAATTTTCCCTGCTTGACCGCTACTGATCCATCTGCCCCGGGCCATAAGCTCTCACGGCCGCAATACCATCAGTGGTCGCTACCGCTAACCCATTCAGAATTACTGCGCCAATATCACGGTTACTACATCGCCGCCGGCTATCTCGCTGGTATTCGTTTACCCTATCGATGCTTAGCTCTACTAAGGCTACCGCTGATACTGACTCATTGCTGTTGCCGCTGAAGACACCATCGTTGGCGCTAACCATCATCGCCGAGTTGGTCTACTGGTTACCTGGCTGAACTCCACTATTACCGCTATGCTGACCTATCGTGGCACTTTTATCGCTGCAAGAATTACCTAATCATCGCTTAATGCTTGACTATCATCGCTGCCATTATCACTGGTTGCGCTGACTATCGACGCATTGGCTCTTTATAAGCTGCTTTACACTGTTGTTGCCAGAGCCGACATTCATTTCGCTTTGCCGCTGACTAATTTATCGCCATTACTACTATTGCCGGCTATCGCCACTATCACCGGCATTTCGCTGGTTACCACTATCGTTCAGCACGTGGAGCCATATCTCTCGCCGACCATACTGAACGATTGATGCTGCCGCTAATTATCGAGCTACTACTGCGGCATTACTACCGCTGAATTCTCATACGCTAACCATCAGAATTACCGCTACCGACCACTGGCTATGTGACCGCTTGACATGATTCATCATACTGGCGACTTGAACGCGCTGACAGTCATCGCTTGCCTTACTACTGTGTTGCACTGATCTTCGATTTGCCGCTTTTACATCTCACCGCCGACGCGGGATTTGCCTGGCCACGCCTTATCTCACTATTTGCTCATACACTGCTCGACTGGTTTGCGCGCTAACCATTAGAAGCCATCACGCGCTAATCATCTCCGGCTACACCACCACATCGGGCATTACTTTCGCTGCACTACCATCGCCGGAATCTCGCGAGTAATCACGCTTTTCGCCATCACTACCGCTCGAGCCGCCGGACGCTGAATTCATTAATCTTTGCCGCCGACCACTTTGTCGCTAACCATCGGTTTGGCTACCATCGCTACTACTGCGCCGGTTGCCGACATCGCCGGCAATCCGCTTCACACCATCATCGCTGGTTATCCACCGGACCACCGTCAGGTCATCGCCGACCACTATCGCCGCCACCATCGCTGAAAATCGCCAAACCTCATCTCCTGGTATTGTCTCCTTGATCGCTTCTCAAACCCGGGGTCCTGACGAGGCTTGATGCCGAGTGAAAACGATATAGCTGTATCGCCTTGATCGCCAAACCGGTCGTCTGATGAGGGCTGACGCTGAGGGAAAATCGAGCCTTTCCAGATGAACTACGTCTTGATCTCCAAACCCTCGGTCTGACGAGGTTAGTTGACACCTATTTCGAGAGAAAACTGGAGGCTGATGAACTACGAAGTCTTGATCACCTCCAACCCGACCATGATGTCGCACGCTCTTTCGAGGGAAAACCGGAGCTTGCCAGATGAACTGTGGGGTCTTGATTGCTTCCAAACCCGGTCGGTCCGACAAGTGGCGCTAACGCTTGAGGGAAAATCGAGCCTCATCATATGAACTGGGGTCTGACGCCCAAACCTCCACAGACGACAGGGCAATCAACGCTCTCTTGGTGGAAAACTGTAGCCTTAGCTCACAGATGAACTACGGGCCTT